>JAWWTY010000037.1:16459060-16584255 GCA_035222235.1 Margarornis squamiger
TCAGCTGATTGGCAGAAACAACCCCCTTTCCCACCAAATACTAAAAACTGAGGCAGATAACCCAAACCCTTCCCCTCTCCTCTGAAATCATATAAATCATCTTTGAAGGATATATGTATGTGTTTTAGGATATATCAACTTTCAAAATTGCCCCTCCATTAATTCTAAAGAGCTACAGTAGTTCAAAATACAGAAAACATTTTAAATCATTATGTGAGCTAACATTTATGGAAAATTTTGCAAATTTATTAGATTATAAATTCAATATTAAACTTCATATCAACACTACATGACACAGATATTCAAACTCACAATTCAAAACTGAATGTTAAACTTCTTTCCCCCACTATTTTTGTCTACTCTTCTATTTATTGTCTTATTTAGCTTCCCATGTTGCACGGTCTTAAAATGTTACTTTAAAAATCAGTTAAAAATACAATTCGAGCTTCTTCATAGATCTTCCACTTGTCTCACTTTCCAGCGCCCATCCTACTTCAAAGCAGAACTAAGATAGTGATTTCTTCTTCTAGCACTAGGTGGCGTTAGATTAACTGCTGAAGTCACTTCCCGGGAGTCTCAAGGCTTCCCTGGTCTGCAAGGCGTTTTTTCCATAGACAGTATAACTAGAGTATGACTTTGTGAAGAATCAGAGATTTTATCTTATTTTAGTTTTATTATAAGCTTACATGATGTAAGGGCAAAGAGGTAAAATCGTTCTAGCCTTTGTTCATATTTAGGAGATCTTTGTGAAAATGAACTGGGAAGAGGTGAGTATAATTATTTTAGTGATGTAGCTTTCTCTTTAAAACATTTTCTTGGAAATATGTATGTATGATGATGCCTTTCAGGTGTGTCTAATTCTACTGTGATAAAGTTCTGAAATATGAACTTTATAAATAGTCTGATTGAATTCTTCAGTGCAATCAGGGAAATATAATGTCAGGTTTTTTATAAGAATTTTTTATATTTAAAGCTGCTGACCTAAAATATCTGAAAAATTCTGAAGGCTCCTGTTCAGTGATGTGGGTCTTGCAATGCAAATAATTTGTCTCAGTTTTTTAGGACTTAGTTCAGTTCTCCTTTAAAACATATTCACCTCTGGAAAGTACACAAAGGATTTCTTTGGGAAATTGGGAACAACATTCTCGTGTTTGTGATTTTTTTCTGTTATTGACTGTGGCGGATTGACCTTGGCCATCTGCCAGTGCCCACCTTGGTGTTCTCTCACTTCTCTTCAACAGAACAAGGGGACAAGGTATAAAAAGCCTTGTAGGTCAAGATAAAAACTGGGGGACCACTTACCGTTTCCTGTCATGTGAAAAACAGATTTGGGGAAAATGAATTTAAGTATTTGTCTACTAAAATAGACTTGGATGATGAGAAACAAAGACAAAATTAAAGAAATGCTTTCCTTTTTCACAGGTTCATCTTCACTCACTTCCTAACTCCTCTACCTCCTTCGCTCCCCCACTAAGCAGCACAATGTGGGTGGAAGGGTTGTGGTCAGTTCTTCTCCTCTGCTCCCAGTACATTGAGATGTATCTTAGAGCACCAGCCTGACTGTGAGTGAAGTCAAGATTTGGTCAACAGAGGAACTTACACATTCCCCTCTTTGTTTAGGGAGCTAAAGCCACAGGCTGTTTTTGAACATGACATTACAAACAGGTAAAACTGCTCTCTGCAGTGAAATAATTCAGTATTGTAAGGTAATGCAATAATGGTGTAATGTATACATGATGTTTGCTTCACAATAATTTCCTTAAGATATTTTTATGAAAGATATGTTTGCTTTTGTAAGATAGAGTTGTTCTCATGAATTTCATTCCACACTTTGAGAGAAACAAAAATAAAAAGAAGGCCAAATCAAAATAGTACAATATTAAGGCCTTTCAGATTTAGCTCTAAGCTATCTCATGGTTTGGCATAGCTCCATGAAAAGGTGTCTGCTCTGATGTTTAAAGCTATATATGCACATTAAGATGCTTCTGAAGATAATTAAAGGTTGAATGCATCCTCAGCTATTCTCATGGCTACGGAGATATGAAAAGAAGACTTTCTATAACAAAGGGTGTGATTCTACATTCTTCAAAGTAGTATTTAACAAGGGAAAAATGTAGAGACCACAAAAGTTAGGCTCCAGAAATAGAGTTAGCTCAAATTGCTACAGAAAAAACAAACAAACAAAAAAACCAACCAAACAAAAAAAAAAATGAAACAAAAACTCACTGCTTGTTTTAGAACAGGTATTCATAAAATTGCAAAAGGAAAATAAGATCTGTGTTCTTGTAATTATGTGCCACCTCATCTTTGGCACAGAACATTTGTTAACAAACAGTCCCTTGCACTGTATGCTCAATAGCACAGTGTCTATATGTGTAATCAGCTGTATGAAGCAAAGAGAAGTGAATTCCTAAACACTGAACTACTGAGATGTGTCTGAAACTTGATGTGAAACTGCATAATGGGGTGTACAAATGTGCATTCTTGCACACACACAGCTCGTTTCACCCGGATAAGGGAATTAACACCATAGTTGGCCTTACTAACACATTTTCTGAGAGATGACGTGCTCAAGCTAATGCTTCGCATAAGCTGGATGAGCCTTGGAGGTATCCTAATTTCCGATGCCAAGCAGTACCTTTCAAGTTGCTGATCTTAAAGCCAGGATTCTTGAAGTAAATAATGAAACATACTTTTCCAAGTCCCTTAAAAACCTATGTCAGACTTGTTAAAGGGGTACACTGCCTTGAAGAAATGCCAAAGATGCATGAAATATTATAAATATCACCTAGACACAATGCAAGAATTATCAAAATCCATTATAATTATCTCCTTCTTTTCATTAGTCTTGGAAAAAAACCCCCAAACTTAATGTACTACAAAGTTAACTCTTGATTTACAGCTGTCCAAGTGTTGTGGTCTCTATGTATTATAGAATCCATAGATCTGAAGAGTATTGCAAATTGCTTTGTACTGTATATATAGTTAGAAGGCTCATGCCGAAAACATAGCTATTATCTGTTCAAAATAGCATGCATGTGCAAACTAAATGAATGTATGCATACTTTCCCGATTCTTTCTTCATTAAAAGTACATAAAGAGAAGCATGTGACATACTTTGCCACCTTGCTACATCTTATAAAAGGTGCTCTTCATATTGATTTGTTAGATTTTATGTTTGGGTCCCAATGGGTATAAACATCATGAATTTTTCTAAGCAAAAGTTATGTGAACATAATACATAAAATCTCTCAGGACTGTCTTATATTTATTTGAAATTAATAAGAATCACAGAAGGTCATAAAGGAAACAGTGTTTTCTAGCAATTATACTCCCTTTTAAGTAGGTCTACTACAAAGTAAAGGATAGTAGGATATTATACAGTCTTTATAGTGTAACTGCTCATGCAATGGAGTCTTCATGTTTCATCAGTTTTGTTCTATGGAGCTTTGTCTCATTCCCTTTTCTCCTTGCACTAAATCTTGTTCTTCTTTCACAACTTTAAGACTCTAATTGAATTCAGTGTCTCACACCTTCATGCCACCGTCCTTAATACAAACCACTGCTTTTTTATTCCTGATGCTTTGTGCTGCTTTGTCCTTTGTACAACCTCTCTTGTTTGATCTTTGTATCCAAACTTTACAGAGCTGCTAAAAGTTACTAGAAACAATATATTCCATCATTACCATAACTTATTTTAGTTTTAATTTAGGACATAGGAAGAAAAAAAGCATTTATTTGGCTATTCAGTTCAAATTCTCTAGTGACTGCTGATGAAATTGTCATTACAAATGTTCTATGCATACTGTTCATGCACAGTCCTGTAGGTGAGCATGGTTCTCCCAGTCCCAACAGCAGGACTTTCTGCATTCAAGCTCCTAATTTCTTCCTGATTATGCCAACTGCCACCCTAGTGGGAATCCTGTAGTGTCTCTGCTTCAGTCTTACCTGCAAGTCCTGTTTATGTGAACAGTTGATCATAACCCATTCACTGGACTCTGTGCGTAGTTGTTCATTCTTTTCTGATAAACATGCACTTACAAAAAGTGAAATATGTTTAGAAAGACAGGATTTTTGAAAGTGTTCAGCTCATAGTCTGATGTTTATAGAACTCACTTGAGATGATGATGATGCATGTTTTTTTTTCTAAATAATCCACATCTCGTCTATCATATGCTGAGTATCCTAACAGTCAGACTATCATGTTAGTGCTTGTTATTTATAGGTGTTTCTTTTAAGAAAAAATGTTTATTTAAGTCTATAACCTAATTCACATTTGTGTCCATCTTTTTGGCTATGTTACTGAAAGCAAGTAAGGAGCAAACAAGCATTTTGTCCTTAGGCTTATAAGAAGTTGTGTTTGGTATAATTAAAGGCCTAGTAGACTAAGGAATTAATTAAAATAATTAGAACTGTGGTGTATATGCATCTCTTGCACTCTTTCTCTCTCTCTCTTAACAATTTTTTTTGTTCTATAGTTAGTTATTGCCAAACAATTTTTTATTAGCTTTTAATAGAAATCACTTGACTGAAATTGACAAACAGCAGGGAATAACACAGCCATGTGGATTACAGAACTGAATCTGACATTAAGGAGTAATAAAACTTAAGAGTCATAAAGAAACTTATAAAAACAAGGCATTTGTCAATGTAGCAATTTTCAACGAAGAATAAACTCAAGAAACCTGAAGTAAGGTGAAGAAGATTACTAAAGCTAAGATAGGAAATTACAATGTGATTTGCAAGGGATAGGAAGATAAGGGAGGAAATATTCTGCTCTGGCTAGAATAATGAGAGTCCATTTGTTTGTGCACAACAGTCTCAGCAACCTTAGTGAACACGCAAGTATATTTGGAGTTCATAAAATCTGCACACATGATGCTTTGTGCTCTCCTGTAGTATTTATTTGAGAGTTTGTTCTGCTAAACTGAAGACATTTTCAAGTGTTACGGTATTGATTTTGTTTTTAGTTATCTTACTCCCCTCTCTAATAATTAAAAGTTTAACAGTTTCTGTGGCTAATCAAGAAGGAAGCTGAGCTGTCAATTACCTTAATATATACTGATAATAGATTATAAATATTTGGCTGAGCAAGAAGGACATCAGGATGCGTCTTCTAATTTCAGAGAATATCAAGCTGAGAAAAGTATCTTTCTAAGGTGCATTTGCTCTTCCACAGGGGCATAGACATGTGGATTACATCCAGTCAATGTCAGGGAAAACATGTTACAAAATATTTCATTCTATTTTAAAACACTGAAGGTAAGTAAGAAAATTGTGATGAATGAGGAGATGTCTAACCCTTCCTTCTCTGGCTGAAACTATGAAAATTAGTTTAAGTAACATGACTGATTTAGAGATGGTTAAAATTGGGCTAAGCTGTTCCTCATCTCCCACTTTCACCTCTGTCTACCTTTGTATCTCCATCTTGTGGTGTAGTTATGCCCCAAATGTCCTGATTATATGGATATAAATAGGCCCTTTTGCCTATATATTTAGGGGTATACCATAGTAAAAAAACAAACAAACAAACAAAAAAACAACCTTAAACAAACAAAACCCAACAGCAACAAAAAAACCCCAACAAACAGCATCCCACCCCATCCCCCAAATAATCCCAACACACCAATGAAAACAACCCCATAAAATCCAAAACCCACCCAGAAAAAGTCACCAAACCTAAACTTACAAGTTTTTAAAATTTAGGGAAAGGTAACTTCAGAGCACTTGTCTGTAGTTTTAATATTCATGCTCTACGAGCCCCTAATTTAGCATGAAAATCAGTGGGACAAAGACTTACTGCTCTCTGCACCTGCATACATATGGTGGAGTACCTCATCTCTTCTGTGTCCAAGAACCAGCTCAAACCCGCTCTCCCTTCTTTCTGTTCTGTGCTTCCAGGTTTATTTCACGGGAAAAAAATGAAGGTATTAGATAGGAAATTTGATAAGAAGACTTTAATCTTGACTTTATGTGTGGCAGGGATACAACTAGAACATGGACCTAAAGCCAAGAATGTATCGAGTTTCTTTACTCAGTAAGTTCATACTGTGACTGAATTCAATAAGCCCCACAGATGAGGTCTAAATCACCAAGGCTGTTTTTAGGATTGGGTTTTTATTTAGCTTCAGCTGGGTCTCAGATGTGTTATTTTAAGAAAAGTGATGCTCAAAAGACATTATAAGTTTCATATAAATCACAAAGTTTTTAAATTAATGTAGATTGTTAATAAATGAAGAAGCCTCTTGTTACTTTCTTCTTCTTTCATGCCAGTTGCTCATTATACTTGACGGACATAGTGAGTATTCATGGCCCTATAATGACAGGCCAAATCTAGAATTTGTAGAGAGGTCTCACCAAAATTGTCAAGTCCTGATGGCCATTCACCATAAGCCACTTGTGTCAACTATAACCTTACATCTGAAGAACCAGGTCAGTTTCCATGATATGGTTCTCCTAAACTACTTCCAATACTCGTGTTTTCTTCTAGTCATTCCCCGTAACCATGTTCTGTTTGCACTGCAGCTGATCTGCTGGCAACAGTTTTGCTCTGCCATTGCTCTAATTTACATTGGAAAAGGTAGATTGATATACTTGATCTGACCATTGGCCTTATAACAACATAGGTTTCTTGAGTGATCTTTCCTATCTTATCAAAATCATTCAGATTCTTTGACTAAAAATTATTTATTCAAAGTCTATTATATGCAGCCTTTGTGAAAGAACTCCTCATCTTGCCAGTACTGTTTCACTCTTGTGTTTCACAGCATAAATATGGTTCTTTGATTTCCTTCAATGTGCATTGTTTTCAACAGAAATGTGCATAAAATATTACAAATGCACATGTAAAGTTTGATCTGTTCCTGTGACCATTCTAGTCAACCCTTAGATGAAACACATTGTAATATGTTCTTTATGTTAGCAAGGTTTAAATTATATTTATTTGTGTGAGCTACCATGATGAATGCTGCAAAGGAACAAAACATATTATGTGCCTCAAAATGGCTGGAACTGTTGCCAAGAAAACAGCAGATGTTCACTCAATTCACAGCAAGAAAACTGATATTCAACATTTAGAGAACTTATTTCAGAGAATTTATGAATTTTAACTTGGGGTTTTGGAGACAATGTGAACTGAAAAACAAGAGACTTGTTCTATTTTTGGTTTTATTGTGACTTGCTGTGTGGTCTCTGAGCAGTCACTTCACCTTTCTCTGTCTCCATTTCTTGTTTCACCCTTTTTCTTCTGTCTTTAGAATGTAAGGTTTTTGAAAGAGCCTATATTACACATTTGCAGCATGCACAATGAATTCACTGCAATATAAATAATAATTATAATGAGACCAATTTTAACTCTGTCCTCAGCAGACAAATGAAAGAAAATTCCTCATTTTCTGTAATTTCAGAAAAATTGCTTGTTATTAATGTTCTTGTGAACACAACAGGAGGAACTGGAGATTGATCAGACTCATGTCTTCATTCTATAAACTTTTTGGCTGGTTTTAGTGAAATCAACTCAAAGCCGAGCTGGAGTCCAACCAACTGACAGAAAAGACAGACTTTTAATCAGGCTTCTCTACAATGGAGCACATCCATTTGATAAATGAACTAATTAAGCAAATGAATAAGTATAACCTACCACTGTGAATGACACTATGAAAAAGCTTCAGATCCACATTAATACATCTAGAAACCCAGAAAAAAAGGATGGAAAAAGTACAAGTTCAATTCATGAAGCACATTCATGTAAATGGAGATTTACCATGGTTAGTGGTCTGGTATAATATATGCTCTGTGTGTATAAAGCTGACAAAGGATAAAGAAGTCTGAAATAAGGTTATTTCGCTTCTGAGGTTTTTTTTTTAATATCAGCCATTTCACAGGCAGAAGAATGTAGCAATGACTCATCCCCTTTCTGAATGTCCTTTCATAAAAGCAAGTGAAATGCCATAACACCTGTATCCTGATCTTTCCTTGAATAGCCCAAATCCATGAATAATCACTCTAGCAAAAAACTCAAAAAATCTTGCATTATATATATATATATATAAAAAAAAAAAAATATGAAGAGAAAGAGAAAAAACAACTCAGAATCATTTAATATAACCTCAACAGCACTTTTCCTGCTTTGTCTGATTAGACATTTCGAGGATTAATCTGACAGCTTTGGAAATATCTCACTGATTTCAGGGAAATAGTAGTGGTTCCTCAGACTGTGGGACCTTTAGTCAATATGCTGCCTCTGCCATACAGAACCCTTGAAACCATGGCTTTCTCTAAAAAAAGTTGTATATAAATCAGACAAAAAGAATGACTATTCAGGTAACCAAAATCATGTGAGCAGGTTTGTTATTAGAACTGAAAAATAAAATTAATTTTGACCCTTGTGATACAAATGCCAATTGCTACTCATGGCTGTCTAATCTGCAGCTGTTTATGCAATTCAAAGTGCTTTTTATTTCAGTGTTATTTAGTAAGGTGCTTCTTCTACTTTAATTATTATCTTTTAGAGAATTGTTGTGGGCTTTTTTTCTTTAAAACATAGCACATGTATTAATAACCTGTGACACTATCTGTTCCCAAGACCTGTTTTTTTTCATTATGAGATTAGGAATTATCAGCGAGTTATCAACCAGGAACAGAAATCCAGTTTGTGAGAGCCTCTGAACGGAACCTGTTGAAAAATTGCCATTTCTAGCTAGCTACGAGAACTTTTGCAGAGAACAGTTCTGTGCATTTTACACTCACTATAAGAATTAAGACAAGCAACAAAGCAATTAAACAAAAAAGGCATTTATCAGGAAAGAAACTATGATTGCACAGATAATACATTATTAAGATTCACTTACTTCTGTGATGTGTCAAATCCTTTATGATTGACTTTACTCTCACAGAATCATAGAATCATGCAATGGTTTGGGTTGGAAGGGACCTTAGAGACCACCTAGTTCTAACCTGCCATGGGCAGGAACGCATTTCTCTAGACCAGGTTGCTCAGGGCCCCATCCAACCTGGCCTTGAACACTTCCAGGGATGGAACATCCACAACTTCTCTGGAAAACCTGTTCCAGTGTCTCACCAACCTCACAGTAAAGAATTTCTTTTT
Source organism: Margarornis squamiger (assembly GCA_035222235.1). Classification (NCBI taxonomy): domain Eukaryota; kingdom Metazoa; phylum Chordata; class Aves; order Passeriformes; family Furnariidae; genus Margarornis; species Margarornis squamiger. The sequence continues at coordinate 16,468,167 of JAWWTY010000037.1, forward strand.
AATGTCTAACCTAAACCTACCCTCTCTTAGTTTGAAGCCATTCTGGCCTGTCTTGTCACTACATGTCCTCCTAAAAAGTCCCTTTCCAGGTTTTTTCTAGGCCAGGTTTAGGTACTGGAAGGCTGCTGTAGTGTGTTTGTATAGCAGTAACCTGTTGAAGCAACTGCAGCAAGTCGAGTTTGTTGTATGACTGACAAAGATAATTTTAAAGCAGATTAAATTGACTGTAAGGCTGTTTTATGGGTTATTAGCTACATGCATATTCCCATATGTATGAATATGGGAAATAAAAAGAGTGCATTTAAAGTCACTTTATATGTATGGAATAATAATGTCTTTCTGTAGTTATCCTGCAAGCCTCCTGTAAAGAAGATACAAATTCATAAGGAACAGCTGTGTAAAAAATTTCTACATATGGTAGTTTGGAAAAATGGTGTCTCTGACACAGTTACAAGTTTTTCATACAAACTGTAGGTTACTGCAATTATCTATCTTGTAGTGCTTTTCAGACTTGTGTTTTTTAAACCTATGATGTGAATCTACACAGGACATAGCATACATTTTCTCACCATTCATTCTGTGATGTCGAATCATAGAATCATAGAATGATTTGGGTTGGAAGGCACCTTAAAGATCATCTAGTTCCAAAATCCTTGCCATGCCAGAGACACCTTTTACTAGATCAGTTTTCTCAAAGCCCCATCCAACTTGGTCTTGAAGACTTCCAGGGACAGGACATCCACAACTTCTCTTAGTGCCTCACCACCCTCATTGTGAAGAATTTCTTCCTAACATCTAATCTATCTTACCCTCTTTCAGTTTGAAGCCATTACCCCTTGTCCTATCAATACATGCCCTTGTAAAAAGTCCCTCTCCAGCTCACTTGTAGGTGCCCTTCAGGTACTGGAATGCAGCTGTAAGGTCTTCTCCAGGCTTAACAGCCCAAATTCTCTCAGCCTGTTTTCATAGGAGAAATGCTCCGGCCCTCTGATGATCTTCATGGGCCTTCTCAGGACTCAGTCCAACATGACCAAGCTCTTATGTTAGTGGCCCCAGAGCTGGACACAGTATTCTGGGAGTGGTCTCCCTAGAGCAGAGTAGAAGGGGAGCATTTTCTCCCTTAAGCTGCTGACTGCACCTTTTTTTATTCAGTCTGTAATACAGTTGGCTTTCTGGCTGAGATTGCACGTTGCTGGGTCACGTAAAGCTTCTCATCAACCCAAACCTCCAAGCCCTTCTCAGGGCTGCTCTCAATCCATTCTCTGCAATGTCTGTATTTGTACTTGCAATTGCCCCAAGACACTTGCAGGATCTTCCACTTGGCTTTGAAGTTCATGAGGCTTGCACAGGCCCACCTCTCAAGCCTGTATATCTATACTAGAATTAAAACTAGCTGAAATTTTACTTTACTTTTCTAGTAAGTGCTGAATTGGCTGTTGAGTCTTAATTAGTAAAGACACGTGACAGTTGTATGAATCTGTATGATTATTTCATTCTTCCATTTAATTTATTTATTTTTTTTTAATAAATCTTTGTGCTCCATTGGCCATAAAAATGAAAAGGGAATATGAAGATATTTTAGCTCCAAGTCCTCCTCTGTTCAAGAAATTTTGTTTATTTCCTGGGACATCCTGTTTTGTAAAAAGAAAACAACCACCTGACCTTGAACAACAGGTTTTCTTTCTTAGTGTTAGCTTGTTTCTTTTCTTTTGTACCATATATACCGTAGCCAGTGTATCAGGTTACGCTATTCTCTGTTGCAGTTTATCTACCTTTTGCAAACTTCCCCATGGCATGAGAATGAGGGATAAGTAATAAACATTGTTCTCTCCGCTCAGTGCCTCTGTGGCCCCTTAACACACGCGTCAGATGTTCCCGGTGTAAAATTGCATTAAGTTAAAGTGGGCAGCAGTGTAGAGAAATCAGAGTTGGAAACAATTGAAATGTTGTGTTGCAAGCTGAGAGCAATGCTCTTTAGGGAGAAAGAAAGGGAATGTAAAATACGAGGCAAAGTCACTTAGAAATTTCAAGACTGCTGTGATGCATTCAATATTATCACAGGGGAAAGGAATTCTCTTTACAAGAAGTAGGCTGCCAGTTGAGACCATTAGCCATTCTGTTACCCCCACATAATAAAGGCAAATCATGTAAGCTGTGCAGATAACAGATGGACCAACAGAGACAAATTATTTGTGATGTAACTGATAACTAGGTCGAAGCTGAATTATTGTGAGAAATGGACTGTACTTTAAGAGAGCACTGAATAGTTTGCAAGAGTAGTGAAAACTTGACCTCAAAAATGAAAGCAATGAGAGAAATAAAGTGCATCTTGTTATGAGCATGTACTGATTCATAAAGGAAAAATACAGGGGTAAATGGATGACAGAGAACAGATTTGCTGGTAATAAATGGGGAGACAATCACAACAAAATCAAATTGTCCAGTGCCAAGGACACACAGTCATGGTAACAATTATAGCCGTGTCCTACAGACATATATAATTTCCTGAACAAATTAAAATTTACAAAACTAATTTTTTTTTTTTTTATTAATCTTGTTTTGTATACATACAGTTGCATGACAAATCTGTGATGACATCAGTGGTAATCATAGATCTTGAAACAGATAAACAGACATTGCTGATTATTTGATTAAGAACAAGTGACAGTAAAATTAATACTGGAGGTGAGCAAAGCATGACTTCAGGGACGGTATGGAAAAGACAACATTTGTTTAATGTTAATATTTCAAACTAGCTCACTTTGCCTAGAAGAATCAACTAGTGGTTCTAATTTTTTGAATCATATTCTACTTCTTTATAATTTAAATCTGATTATTACTTCTTCTATTTTATTTGGGTAAGCACAACAGCCATTGCTGGATACTGGCTTTTGTCATGGGGCAAAATTATTAATCTTTTCTAACTTGTTTTATGCTAATAAATAAAGTGAAATCTCTTTCTAGCTTTCCTACATATCACATTTTTGTTGCATCGCTGATCTGTACAGGATGAGCTTTTACCAGACTCCAAAGGTAGATGCAAGTTTTATTCAGGGTAAGAACTGACTGTTCTGAAGCCTGCCAGTTTTATTAGATTTTTTTTTTTATTTTTTTTTTTTTTTTATTTAGCCAACTCTGCACTGTGGAGTGACTTTTACTCACAGTATCCCAAAACCCACACTCAAACCAATAATCATGTGTTGATAGGTGAAATTAGTTTCAGAATTCTAATGAAGCTCAGCAGCTGGGAGACAGACAGCTCATCTGAAGATTAAATGAGAAAAATTGCTACTTTTGCTGGTTCCTTTAGAAACTCATTTACATTCTGTCAGCTCCCATTAGGGGTGGAACTGCGAATATTGAAGGAAATATGCATGAATTTAGTGCTGAAATGGCCAATCGTGATTGGTTCCTTCTTGCTTACAAAGCTGCCAGAAGATTCTGTGTAGTTATGCCTTTGTCTTTGGAAACAGTAGGTGATAATCTGTTTGCTTTCAACTTTCTTTTAACATTTTAAATTTAACATAACCAAAAGAAGCAATATCCAGCATAACAAGGACAACATGGGATAACAAGGTAACCCTAAATCTCAGGCTTAATGTTTCTGGAACTGTCCCTTTTTTTGTTTTTTTCTTTTTTTTTTTTTTCCTTTCCCCCAATAATGCAACTGTAGAGCTTCAGTATTTCTTTTTGTGTGACAGCACCAACAACAATGAAAAGAAAGGTACCATACAATTCTTCTTTCCCTGTCCTTGTTACAGCCCTGATTTTTAATGCACTTGGATCCTCATCATATTGACAAATTTTCACAAGATCTGCTGATGGAGCCAATAGTAGATTAGGTATCTATAGTATGCAGGTGTCGTCCAGTTCTCCACAGACTTTTAATTATATTTATGTAGACCACAACTGCGCCAATGAAAGAAATGCACTGAAGAATTCAACCAGACAGGTAAAAGACAGTGCATAAATGAATACAGGTAAAGTAATGCTACTTTGAACATTGGAAAGTGTAACACTGTGGGGTTGCAGATTTTTGTTATTTTCAATTGTCTTTAAATAAAGGTCATAGAAGATTAAAAATGACATGGAAAAGTGGTATAAGATGTTCAATAAATCTTTTCCTGCTGCACCTGGAGCAGGAAAGTTTAATGGCAAATTCATAGTTTCAATGAAATAGCCATACTATTTATTTCAGAAATAACTGGAAAAATTACTAAATAGAAAATTATTTTTGTGTTAGATCTATAGGTTTGAATAGCTTATCCCTAACAATTCTAAAAGAAAATAATGTTGTTGATTTTTAATAAAGCTGAGTCGAACATTACATATAATCTGGCACTCTGAAGAACATGTTAGCATCACTGGACTGGTACATGACAGGTACAAGTCAGTTCTACAGGACATGTTAAATGGCTTGACTCACACAGGTAGAAACATAACACTTAAATTACACTTACAAGGAGATGATCATGATAAAGCAAGTGATGTTGCAAAAACCAATATAAAAAACAGCTAAATTGAACATACATTTTGAAATATTGTGCAACTCTATGGTGATACTAAGTGTGAATACAGAGATGACAAAGATTGGAAACAATTAGAGATGTTAAAGGATATTTCTTACTCCCACAGGTGTAGATTTTCAGCTGGTGCAGTGTTTTCAATGTATCAGCGAGATAATCATTATTTCCTTTCTCCTTACATCCACTCCTCTAAAAAAATATAGAAAAATAATTCAGGATTTAGAAAAGAGCTACAAGAATGACACAAGTTGTGGAAACCCCATCTCAGAGCTCTGGAATGAAGGACTTAGCCAGTTGACCTTTATAAAGTTGTTTAAGAAATTTCATAACAAACTTATAATTATTTAAAACACTAGAGAAATTTGGAAAATAAAAATCACAATGCACATTATAGATGTCATGGAATCAAATTGCTATTTCAAATGCATGAAATTAACACAAACTAAAAGCAGAAGGCAGGTTAATTTAGTGTCAAGAAACAGCACACAGTATCAATCACTGAAATAGCTGGTGGATGCTAGTGGACTCATCTCTTGCAATCTAAAGTATGTTTGTAAAAAGTATACAGAACTTTGCACAACACCTATGTCAAAAAGTATTTAATAAAACACTAGTAAGAGATATGTGTTTAGAATTTCAAAAATTTGAAAGTTATACTAATTCATATGTACAAATTTTTGAGGATTTACAATCTGTATAAAAAGTAGTCTCATGGGAGCTACTGTCCAGTCAGCCTTGCCTCTATGCCAAATAAGATCATGGAGCAGATTCTTGCAGAAGCTATATCAAGGCATGTGGATTCCAGAGAGGTGACTAGAGACAGCAAGCATGGTTTCACAAAGGGCAAATTGTGTCTGACTGATCTGGTGGCTTTCTGTGATGGACTGACCACAACAATGAATGAGGGAAGAGCTATGGATGCTTTCTACCTTGACTTCTGTGAGGCCTTAAAGTGGTCCCACACAACATCCTTGTCTCTAAATAAGAGAGATATGGGTTTAATGGATGGAGAACATGATGAATAAGGAACTGGATGGATGGAAATATCCAAAGACTTGCAGTCAACAACACTATGTCCAAAGGGAGATTAGTACCAAGTGGTGTCCCTCAGAGGTCTATACTGGGACCAGTATTCAATGTATTTACTAATGACATAGACAATGGGATTGAGTGGATCCTCTACAGGTTTGCAGATGATACCAAGCTGATCAGTGCAAGAGATCTGCTTGAAGGAAGGAATGCCATCCAGAGGGACCTTGTCAGGCTTGAGCAATGGGCCTAGGTGAACCTCATGAAGTTCAATAAGACCAAGGTCCTGCACCTGTCTTACTATTAAGACATAATTAAGATGGCCTTAGAACTAAGAGTGGATACTGATTTTAATTACACTTTAATGATTGGTAGATCTTAATTTCCAAAAATTGCCCTAAGTGAGAATGAATAAAGATCATTTTGTTTTTGATACCTGTAATAGAGTGACTGCTGGAGAAAAAAAAAAAAAAAAAAAAAGGTTGTGTTTTTTGTTTTTTTTGGGGGGGTTTTGATGCATATAAAGGAGATTCACATACATAAACATTATGGATTTGTATTGCTGGCATTTCTCTTTTTTTTTTTCACTGGCACTCATATGTTAAGAAGCTTTCTTCATTAATTTCCATACAGGTCAATGACCTATATAACAGCTTGGTACTGTAAACACTCTTTATACTCTATAAATTGCCTTATATATTGAAAATAGCCTCTCCATATAGCAAACTCTCTGTTAATGAATAGTTGAGTGAGTAAAATGCATGTTGAAAAATGAATAAAGATTTTGTAAGGCAATTAAACTCAGCACTATGTTTGCATTACTCTGATATTTGCATTACAAAAGAGTATTGTACAGTCAGAAAAGTGATATGAAGACAGATGTGTTATTATTGTGAAACTCAACAGCCTTCACAACTAACTTCTCACTTCTGTTTATACCATGCTGAAAAATAATTTGTTTTGAAGCTATAAAATCCAGTATGTCAAGAATAAACATTTACAAATGTATTACTGATTTACAAGAGCAGTTAATAAGAATGTGAAAACATATTGAGCATTTGTAACAGATAACTATTTTACAAGAGTGAAAAAATGAATCTGTCATACAACTGGCAAACATATTATCCTCTTTCAAATAAGAACCCAAGTTTCTTCTGATATAATTGTATTTCGCATGAAATTATTGTTACTGCTATTTAAAATTTGTATTGAAGTATTGCCTGAAGAACAACTTATTGCACTATAGGATGTATAGAGTAGAACTTCACAGTATATGATATGTATTTATTTGGAAAAAAATGTGATAGAGAAGCAAGGAGGTGGAATTTCAATGAGAACTTTGCAGTAGAGAAATAGATTGGACCAAAGCATCAGGTAATTGGCATGATACACAATAATTTTGTTTCATATTTCCCAAGTAGAGTATTTTGTTGAAGTTTAGGAATTCTATAAAAAAATAATCTGATAGGAACCTTATAAGCCTTGTAAATCAGTTCTAAATATACAGCATGCTTAGGCTCCTGGTAATTTACCTGCACAATCCATCAGCAGTTTTGGCTTCTTGGGAGGGCAGCTCTGTAAGTGTGGCTCTGCATGGTGCTAAGAGCCATGCTCTGGTGCTGAACAAGCAAGACCTTGAACTGAATTCAATATAGCTTTGAATATATTGCTTTGGGATTTGTGCTAATGTATCTGCTTGGTGTTACAATGTGCACTGTTGACATTTTAGAGATAGATTGGCTGAGGGAGATAACTCGGCTGATGCAGCTGCCAGACACTTTGATTGCCACAGGGCTGAGGTTCCCACAGCTCCCCAGTACTGTAACACCAAGCAATTTTTCCATGTTGGCTAGTCTTGAGCCCTGTGGATTGAAAATAGAAACATGGATTCTGGATTTTTAAGAGTACACAACTTTAGACAAGCCACATCTTTCGCATTTGCTCTAGGGCTCCGTTTTCTTCCAATTCTGGATTAAACATGTATTTAAAAATATAAAATCTTTGATTAAATGGACTTTCCCCTCTCTTCTCAGTACTAATTAGGTATGAAGAATAAAAAAAAAGAAGTGATGAGAAGATTAATGATGAATGCTTGCTACCTCAGAGCCTCTAGCAGCTACCTTCTTTGAAACGGTGAGGTAGAAAATGAGAATTCTGGCAGTGAAAAAAGAGACCATAACAAAAAAAAAAAAAAAATGATAACAGTTTGCTTAAAATGATATTTTTCATCCTTTCCAAGTAGACATCTGCTTATTCAAAGTAAAATTTTCATGACCACCTCCTTTACAGTTGCTGTAAAAGCAAGTACAAAAATTTATCAGTGGGAAGTCAGTAGAATTTACTTATATGATTCTGTTTGGAAAGGTCATCAGAGAATACTTTCTCCTGAGATTACAGTGTTCAGGAGCAGATGAGTGAGATTATCGTAATTTCTGATGGTAATTACATTTTCAGCACTTCAGAAGGATCCAGCTGCCTCTCCCAACACCGTGACTCTGGGAAGGTAAAATGAAGTATGTTTCCTGAACTTGTATCATCTACTGTGATCCCCATGGGTTTAGTAACATGCTGAACCTATAAAACATCATTACTAAGGTCAGTTAAGAAGCTCCAATCTTTTTTTCTGCTGTCATTTAAAACTTCCAGGAGGTTTGAAAGGTTTGCCCTTACAGAAGCCATACTCTTTTGGGCTATAATTGCATGAATGCTGTCTTTAATTAAATTCAGAACCAGTTTTCCTGGAGCAAATATAAGACCCACTGGTCTGTAATGCCAAGGATCATATGTGGCACTTTTATTTTATTTTTAACCTAAGATAACAAGTTCCCAATCTTTGGGAACAGTGTGTGGTTTATTAAGGATATATTGCATATCTTCATTGCTACCTCTGCTATTTCACACTTCAGTTCCTTCAGAATTCTTTCATCAGCACCATCTGGTCCCAGTGATTTACTGTCCTGGAGTTTTTTTGAGTTGCTCAATAACATCTTTCTTTGAGGCATCAGCCTCTGTTAAGTCCACTCATTAATTTCTTACAAAAATTATGTTTGAAACAAGAAATTTCCTCATTGCCCTTCCCAGCAAATATGAGAGTAGAAAGCTACATTTCATTCTTGCCTTGCTTCAGTTTTTTTGTTCATTAGTTGATAGTTCAAAGGACTAGTAGTTGTGCAGTTTGTTTTCTGGTTTCTGAAAAACCTTTAGGTTTCTTCCTGCCTCTTAAAGATGTTTTGATGATCTTACCTGAACTTCTTCCTCTCTTATTTTCTTCCCTAATTTTAATTTTAGTTCTTCGTGCACATTTCTACTGAGTTTAATGATAGGACTATGTTTATGTTGATGTTGCTGTGATGTATTATTTTACTAAGCTCTCAAGAAAATGAAGATTGGGTACAATTTGGAGCTTAGTACTGTATAGTATAAAGAATTAGTATATTATTATGAATTTCCCTTGCAGAATGACTAATTCTCTGGTAAGTAGGGTGTGATTTTGCATATACATTTCTTATCAAGTGTCTGGGTAAATTTGCACATTAAATCTGTGCGTATGTGTTTATGAGCAAGTTGGGATAGGGAGTGGAGTCTAGCGCAAGACCCCTTCATGGGCAATGCCTGATCTCTGAATATCCTTGGTCTTTTTCCTTGTCTCTGATCTATGTAATTCTGTAATGGAGTACAAGGGAGCTTCCAAGTTTTAGAAGAGCAGGTTTCCATTTTTTTTTTCCCATCTAATTTTCCAGAAGGAAAATTATCCAATTTAACAGAATATGATCAACTTGAAAACCAGCTGGAACCTGGTTGTGTCAGGGATCACCTTGCCTTAAACTTTCCACTGCAAGCCTCTTACTTTAACAAATATATTTTCTGGTGTGTTGCTGTCATTTATATTAAAAAACCCAAACAAACAAACAAACAAAAAACAAACAAAACCCCCCCAAACAAAGAAAAAACAAAACCCAAACAAAAGTGTTTTCTTAATACTTCAAAGAAATGCTTCAATCAGAACTTGACATCAGAACTTCATGTTATTTACATAGGAATGCTAAATATACATTTGATGGCAAGGCATGAAGCACAAAATAGACTGCCAAGCTGTGGCTGAAATACAGAATATACGGAGTATAATATTTTGATTCTTTATCTTGACCCATGAGATTTCACCTTGTTTTCTCTCCTTCCCCTACTGAGGAGAGGGGAGTGAGAGAGCAAATTGGTGGATGCCAGACAAGGGCAATACCTCACACTCTCATTCAAATTAATAGTGTGTGTTGATTTGCAAGCAACATGGTCCTGTCTTTCATTTGTATATATATTTGCCATGCTAATTCAAAGACACTTATAAAGTCACAACTGTTCCTTAAAAATAAAAAGCAAACAAACAAACAAAATTGAAATCTTGGCATAATGCTTTGTGTGAGGTATCAAATCAGCCAGGATGGTTGATGACAGGTTGATGACAGAAATTTCTGTTGCTAGGGTCTTTGCTGGTCCTAGCTGGATCTGGTGAGACCTCCCACGCTGGTGTTCTGGTCAATTATTGCAATCTACCTGGTCCATGGGGTCCTGTGTAACCATACAGCATATCCTTTGATGCATATTGCTCTATACTAGGTACAAAAGATTTCTTATCTTAATTATGTACAAAAGATTGTCCCACTTGACTACATCTGCACCTGAGTGGAGTCACCAGGAGAACCAAGTTCTACCCAGGATGTTATTCTACACACTGAGATTTTGAAGTCAACACACACACTGCAGGAGCTGTGCAGGAAAATGTTCACGATGGTGCAATACAACTACTTGGGGATCTACTATATGAATTGGTCAAATATGTAATGCGGATGTGGGAAGGGTTTCAGTCAGTGACCTTGTTTCAGATCACTGTGTTCTTTCAAACTGGTTCACCAGATCTCATCAGCCCATCTACGCAAATGAATAGTTGAGGGGATGTAAACCACACAGAGAATTAGTGATTGGAGAGCACTGGATGTGAGCACTGACACAGACCTGATTCCCAGTGATGCCATAATTATAACTGTAGGATGTATGGTAGTTTCATCCTTATAATTTAAGTTCAACAGCTCCTGCTGCAATGCCAGAAAATGGACAGTATCTTGTTATGGAAATTGCTTTTTTATGCCTTAAAATCAATCTGTAAATCAGTCTATATATTTGAAAAGCATAGTTCTTCTTGAAGTTACACTGGGTTGTTGAGAAAATTTTCTTCTTTTCTCTTGAGGATCCAATTTATTTTCTTTCTGCATACTTTTCTTTAAGTGATTATATAGCCAGTCTGATCATCAAGCATGTCGTAGTCCTATTTTCATATCAGGGTAACAAATTATTAGCTAAACTTGTGTGCACATTCTACCTTCACCACTTCATGTAGGACATGATCGTGGGAGGTCCCACATTCTTTTCTCGTCTTTTGTACGTGTGTGCTTGTATATGAGAAGACAGGGTTTATTTATTCCATTTGAACTTTGCATATTACTAGGACTGTATCTGTGCTGGGCTCTCATTTCCATCCATTTCTGTAATTTAATTTCCTTGGTTTTTGTTTTGTTTTGTTTTTTTAGTTTGTTTCGCAACCCCTCTCCCCCCCCAATTCTAGTTCACTATTTTCATGACAAAATATGCATGCGTATGCATATTTGATTGTAGAGGGAGAGTGTGAACATCCCTTTGTACTTCTAGAATCTGCAATTGAAACTTGAGGAATGCTTTGCATAGCGTGATCAATAAGATTTGTCAATCCTAGTAAGAAATCACACATTTTGTCCTGAGATGTGAGCACTGGTCTCAGGCCTGGACTGGGCTCACCTTGGCAGCAGATGGGCAAGTCTGGGCTCATTTCAGCTCCTGCCTTGGAGCCAAGTTGCCTCCCTTGCCTGAGCCTGAGCTGTGCCAGTGCCTCTGTGGGAAGGGTCTGGCAAACCAAGGGAGTCTCTGCCCAGATGACAACGGCCCCTGTGGCTGGGTCTGGGGAGGCTGCAGCGCCATGCTCACACTCAGCTGGGACCATCCAGACAGCGGGAACCCAGGGTAAGGAAGACTACAAAAATTGCCCCAGTAGGACCCCCAAGGCCCAGTGGACTGGTCTCCCACAGTGAACATTATGTTCCTCCCCATAAAAGTCTTAGGATATTAATGACATACCATATATCTATCATCTGGTTATGTTCACCCAAGGCTTTTTGAGAAAGATTGGAACTTTAAGATGTAAGATACAGAGGAAAGGTGAATATAAGCCAGGAAGAGTAGTAGATTTTTTACATATAATTTTAATTGTATTATTAACAAAGTTTTTCCATTCCAATACAGTATTTTATACTTTTAGACTCTTTGAACATTAAATTTACGGACAATAAATTCCTAGCTCCATATATCTGGTGTGTTTCTTTTTGCCCATAACAAGATTTTGGATGTAACATTTTTAAGCCTTATGTTTTTCTTTGATCCAAAAATTTCCAGCTGTGTCTGCCCTGAAATAAAGTCTACATAATCACTTTTCAACCTCTGACTGCTGAGCCTGCCCCCTGGTTCATCTTAGCAAGCTCCATCTTTCTCTGAGTGCATGAAGTTCCATCATTACTGTCTTTCTGTCTGCTTGCCCTACTTGTCATTTTCCAAATGTGAACAACTCCTCTCTCACCTCCACTTTCTGGAGGATTTGGGTGACTCAGAGTGCAGTAGCTGAAACACAGCAAATGTGTGACTTTCTCTGGATGACCTAGCTGCAGCCTGCTAGAGAAACAAAGCCCACTGGAATGAGTCACCATACAAGCAGCAATAGCAAAATGATGGGGTTCCAAGATCCTTTTGTAGTTCATTTCATACTCAGACTCACATTGTTCCCTGAGAAAGCTTTTTCTTTTAACTGATAATTTTTAACTGTAGGGTAGAAATATTCATAATACCTAAGAAGTGTAATGAGTATCCTGATGAAGACAGACATGCTATACGGATGCAAATTGCTTTCCTTTGATTGCCCTGCTTCATGAAAAGATACTGCCAAGAGAAACTTTGATGCTCCTGCAATGACTTTTTTGACTAGGAAAATGTGAGTTTTCTAAAAGCTAATCAAATATTGTCCTGATGTCTTACATCACTGTAGCCCAAACTCAAGCCAAGCATATAAAAAAAAACAAGGGACAGTGCTAGCATACACTGTGACAAGTGACTTTTTTTATATGTACACAAGTTATTTGGCCCATTAGCATGTTTATTTATTTAATATGATGCAAAACAAACAGTGCAATTCAAATGTGTAAATATTATTGCCTATTTGGAATTGCTGTCTATGTGTTGCTCGTATTCTATGTAATATCAACACTGCATCAGAAGCCTCCTTCCATGTTCTCTTCTCTCTTAAAATAGTTTCTTTATTCTGCTCAGTGGTGGCAGTTAATTTAAAAATAGGCATTACCTTTGAATTAACTTATTACATTTGAAAAAAAAAAATAGTATGATAGTTTGATCCATTATAATAATGTTCGAAATCAGACTTTATTGAAAAAGTTTTAAGGATTCAAAAGTTTAAAAAGGTATTATAATTCTAAGCAGCTATAACACAGACTGCACCTGGTTGTATTTTGTACAAAGATATGAATAAATACATCTATGCAATTAGTTGGTACTTATACAGCTACTTGCAGAAATAGCCAACTAGATATATTTTGTGTCTTGCATATGTCTGTATAATCACATACTGACAGCATTGCAAATGGAGGTATGGTATAAACCACTACACAATAATATACATATGTATGCTTCAGATGAATTCTTCATATATATGTGTATCTTAATGACAATCCAAAGTACAATAACACTCTTCAAATATGTACCGAAAATAGTACTCAAGCAGGAGCTTAGCATTGTTTGAATAGATTCACAATGTAAACCAGATAAATTATGGAAAGACATGTATAAATGTATACAAATGCATACATTTATATATATTGTTGTGACCTCAGCTGAAGTTTTTTTTTATTTAATAACACTTTACCATGGACAATTAGAAGGAAGAGTTCTAATATCTACTTTTCAATTTTAAACTGAATTCATGTTCATCAATTTGTGAAGTGATATTCAAAGAGACTTTGCTTGTTTTCTGACCCTTTTAGCTCTAATCTTGACGTAGTAAAAAACGTGCATATGCACTGAGCATACATATTGTAACTTATGTTTGTTGATTAGTTCACAGAATGGTCTGTTAACTACTAATAGAATCTGTTATATTTGAATTGTTAAAACTCTTCTTTGTCCTCATGTAATTCATAGCATATCTTCAAGTAAAAAGAACCATAAAAAAGGTCACTGTAGAAAGTAGCTAATCCCATCTATTTTGCACTCAATCAAAGCTTTTTTTTTCTTGAATTTTGATTTATGCATTTTAATTTTAAATGATCAGGTGCTAACATCTCACTCTGTCTGATGGAAGACCTCTTTAAACACTGCACAGCCTAGACATTAGAGAATCATCTTGCTCTTTTCCACAGTTATCTTTGTATGATTTTAGAGGATGTTCCAAATATGCAGGAAGAATTCTAAACTTTTCAGTATAACTATTTTATTTTTGCTTAAGTATTTAGTGAAGTTAAATACATTTGGCTCTTAAATCTATTTCAAATTGATTCGCTGCTTTAATACTGAAATTTTAAAACTACCTGCAATATGCAGTACCATCACATATTTGTTTTGCTGCAAAGATTAACCTTTGCTATATGGTGATATAGGGAAACTAAAATAAAGAATTCAGTTATTTAGGTAAATGAAAAAGGAAAAAAAAAAGTAGTCACATTAATGGTGATTATTGAAAAAGATTCCAATGATGCAACTCTTGCTTTTCAGAGAAAACAAAAATGTTTCAGATTCTTATAAGAATTTTCTTAAAACCACATGCTCTTGACTAGTACCCACAGCAGCTACTGCAGTACTTTTTCAGCTCTACCAAATTTTAATGCAAAAGGTGATCAGAATTTGAATCAGATCCAGGCTTTCTACCTAAATATTGAAAATCTAACAGAATCAGCATCACTAATTCTTTAATAGAATAGATATTTTATGAAACCTGACAACATTAGTAGAGATTTTTTACAATTGTAGATTAAGCCTTTTATGGGGAATCACTAATGACAGCCAGGTTCAATAGAACAAAGATTTCATCTAATATTAGTTTCTGGCAAGTCAATTTGCAAGGTTATTTTTGCAGATTAAATTAGCTATATTGGGAGGTCACCCTCTTACTTCTAAATCAAGAAAGAAAGACAGTTGCATAATAGCATAGGGCTGTAGATGTATTATTAACCAATCTTTCACAATAAGGAAATTAGCTATTTATCAAGAAGGGGTGAATAAAATAAAAAGGTGTTTTATAACACAACAAATATCTCTTTGAAGAAGCTAAGGATAGGCCATCTTAATATCAGTAAGTGTGTAACCTGTCTGTATCTTAGTATTCAATATATGGAAAATGTAAGCTTTTAGCTAAGAGTCCGAGAGGTAAGATACCACAATTTAAACTGGCTTAGGACCTATCTATTTTGGTCTCCATGATGTAATTGTATTCTTAAAAATGTGCCCTCAGACTTTTCATTACTGTCTTAGCTAATCAAAAGCTATCAGTCCACGAGTAGTTGGTGACTTATAATGTTCAGGCAAAAAAATTTGGGATTTGAAAATTGCCACTAAGGTTAAACCGAGTCCTAATATTTTATTTATATTTATGTTTTAGAAGTCTAGTTATTTTTTACTTCTAAGAAAGATCTTGAATATAAGTATTCAGTATATGTATATAAGTAAGTATATATTCAGTATATAATATGTGCACAGAGACTGAGACAAAAATTTCTGGGGAAAAAGAAAAGAAAAACCCACATAATCTAACTTAAAGATGAGTCATATGTTGAATTAAACAATCTCCTCTCTTTCCCAGGAACTTTTGTCATAGATCAGAAAAAGTTGTGTTTGAATCTCTTCTTCCACTTATCCAAAAACTGATTATCTTGCAGGGACACTTGTTCACACCAAAATGACATAGGCTGTTATGAAGAAAAATGAAAAATCAAAAAACCTAGAGGTTTTGGTGGCTAGTTAATGAACCTTTCAGACCCACTGCAGAGGATTGCACAGCTGAAAATGGTGCAAGGTCAGCTATCTGAATTTTTTAATTTAGTTGTTATTTAGATTTACCAACAATATGAAACAACCATAGGGAGGTATTTAGCAATTAATTAATTTATCACAATTTGATTATTGACCAAAAGTGGAACTCAAAGGCATGGTATTAATCAAAATAACTGCCATGTTTTTTTTCTCGCAAAATCATTTGTGTTTCCTTTGAAAGTGCAAAAGAATATACACTTAGGGGAAGGTTTTCTGTATTATAACAGTGTTTAGTCAGTGTCGTTATCTCCAATCCTGCTAGCCTACCTCTCAGTACAGGTCAGTGCTGGGAGTTCTTTCCTACATCGTGGATGTCCCATCCCTGGAATTGCTAGAGGTCAGATTGAACAGGGCTTTGAGCAACATGGTGTATTGGAAGCTGTCCCTGCCATGGCTGGGAGATTGGAACTTGATGATCTTTAAAATCCCTAGTGCCCCAAACTATCCTATGATCTTTAAGTCATTTATTCAGAACTCATTTCTCCAACCGTGTGATAGAAAGCTCTCTGATAGTGGGTTTGCTCTCTAATGGCTATGCCTGCCATGTAGCTGCAGTTCCTGATTGGCAGGTAGAGAGTAATGGATTGTTTTATTTTTAGAGCCAATGTGAGTAATCGCTGTGTTCTTGTTTCTGATGGCAAAATCAAGAGGGAACTATGGCCGCTATAGTAGCAAATATGGTATCTGTGAATTTTTCTAGCTGTAAGTTGTAACAAATAGAAATAAAAAGCTTGCATAGCATTTGAAACCAACCATAAGTGGTCCTTTGAAGACAATCTTATGCATTGACTGCTGACCACTGCCAGCAAAAAAAAAAAAAAAAAAGGATTAGGTTGGTGAAAGAAAAAGAAAAATGAAGTGGGGGAAAACAGGAACAGTAATGAAGACATGGAAGATTTTTTCAGCAGCATTTAGTCAATTATGTCCTTCATCCTTCTACTTTTTTTGCACTTTTCATATTTCTGTTTAAAAGACAATTTTCCCTCTATTGCTTCTAATTTTTGTATTGTACCTTCTATTTGTTATGTGTCTCACATACTTCAGTTCTCATTTCTTTCATTATCTTCTTGTTCACTGAGCTATTCTCCTTATTAATTTAATTATCTTTTACTTTCCTTTCATTCAGTTTATCTTGATTTGCCTTTATAATCTTCTGTCATGTTACTTCTCTGCTGTTTAATTCTTACTCCTTTCCAGTACAGGCAAAAACAACATTTGCCTTGAGTTCAGTGAGCTTTGGAAAGACCTTTAGCTCTTATGAAGGTTTTCTATGGTAGCTGAAAGAGCAGCTTGACCCTGCATTATGCTATAGGAGGCTGGTGCTGACCTCAGGAAAAATTCTTCCTTCATCTCTGATATATAGAAAATTTACTGCATCATCAACTCCGGAACATTTTGGTGGATTTGGTGCGTTCCCCCTCCTACTATTTTTTTTTTTTTTTTGGGCGGGGGCGGCAGTGGGGAGTGGTGGTGGTGGATGTAAAATAGTTATAAGAAGAGTTCCAGCAATCCAAGATCAAAAAGAGCATCTGGACCCTGTACTGCCATACTTCTCACTACCTTGCTGACTTTATAAGCTTATGGAACC
Source organism: Margarornis squamiger (assembly GCA_035222235.1). Classification (NCBI taxonomy): domain Eukaryota; kingdom Metazoa; phylum Chordata; class Aves; order Passeriformes; family Furnariidae; genus Margarornis; species Margarornis squamiger. The sequence continues at coordinate 16,485,477 of JAWWTY010000037.1, forward strand.
AGTGATCCAGAGTATAAATAGTATGGACACTAATGTGCTAATACACCGTAGACAACAGTATTGGTTTTTGTCGTTGTTGGGACGGACTCGATAAAAAGCAGGCGAAGATCCCGAATGGATAAAAGTGAAAACTTCCCCCTTCTTTATTTTTTCACACAGCTACTTTTTATGTATTTCCTAAGTGTACGTGCACTAACATTGGTGCTCATTACACACAATCACCTATTGGCCACAGTTACAAACTACTGTCTCTGTACAAACTCATCCATGTTTCTTACCTTTTGCTTCTCCTGAGTTCTCTCAGTCTCTACAAGTTGTTTATCTTCACAGGCACACAACAATCTGGCCAAGGTCAAATTCTTCTTGATCTGTCAAGAAATCCACACGCCTGGTGCAGTTTCCCACAGGTTTTGGTAGTAGTGAAACTGTTTAGGCCTCTGTGCACTACTTAAATCTGCAGTTTCCACAGCATTTTTTTTTCACTCTGAGTTTGCACAGCAGCTCTTTATCCATCCATGGAGGCCTCCTGGCATCTTTGTCTGATTTCCTCCTTGGTGGGAGGCATTGCTTCTGAGGTTGGAAGAGGTGATTTTTGAAATTCAGCCAACATTCTTGGGTCCCTCTGCCTTCCAGGGCTCTATCCCATCGAACTCTACCGAGTAGGTCCTTGAAGAGACCAAAGTCTGTTCTCCTGATATCCAGGCCAGTGAACCTATATACTTGTCCTGATTTCATTTGAAGTTTGAACTTATTTTAGTGACTTCAGAGGAGCAGCAGAGCAACCTAGTAGTAAAGCTGGGATTAGGATTCACATCTTTGCAGTTTCAATCCAGTGCTTATCTATTTTGTAGAAAATGGAGAAATTAAGTCTCAAGTACACTAAATTGCAATTTCTTTACTTGATCTGTCTGGAAACAACAATCTGATACACTGACTGGGTAATTCTCTGTCAAAGATATAAACAATGATTTTACACATATTCCCACACATATCTATATGCATAGATACTGAGCAGTTTAACTGATCTCAGAGCGTAAGGCTCAGAAATAAGTCCTAACTTTATAACTGCTTTGTCTTTAATATCTTGATTTGAAGTAGAACCAAGTGACAGGCAGAGTGCCACCAAAAAAGTACTAGCAACTAAAATACATCTGCAAGTAAGCAGACTGGATGCTAATTAAATCCTTTCTCCCCTGCCCTAGTCATGAATCTTATGCTTGGATGAATATCAAAGCTAATCATCATTTTATTACTTCAACATCCTCTTCAAAGCTGTACCAAAAGTGGACAAAGGATGAATATAATGTAAATCTTGATTCAGTAATAAGGTATTTATATTCCCAGAGACCTTTCCCACTCACAGATAAAAATATGATATGCTACTATTTTATGATTTTCAGGTTTAGTGTACTCTCTACTTATTTGGCCCTATTGCTGAAAACAGTTCTATATATTCCTGAATTTAAAACATGGCTGCAGTCCCACTATGTTAATGGGATAATCCACACAGTTTTGGTTATACAGCAGTATTTATGTAAGAAGACCTTGAAGTTTGAATTTGTATGTTGTCACTTTGACTGAAGGTGTCACTGAAGTTTTCAGCTATATTAGTAAATTTACTCATTTGACAACACTGACTTATAGAATTCATCTAAATTCCTCATCAGCTTTGTTTTCATAATGTTTCATAGGACAAAAGAAATAAAAGGGTAAGTGGAAAGTATTTTTTTATTTTTTTTCCCCAAACTTAAATCTGCTTCATGGCTAAGGGAGATGAATTATGAAACTTTATTCCTGGTCTTTTCAGTTAAATATCTGGAATGCTTAAATAACCTTTTTCAGTGTTACATCCCTTCTAATTTCCTTCACAACTTCACTCTCCATGGAAAACTACAGAAACTCGTGCTGTGAAGTATAGCTGGGAACAGGATAGCTGAAGTAAGAGGTTCACTGTATCTTCCCCCTGATAGTACAGCTGAAAAGGAAAGTGGATTGCAGCTACTAATGTGCCTTGGGAGAGTACTTGTTCTGCCCTTACTGCTGTGGTACGCTGTATATCCTTTTAACGCTGATACAGCTTATTTATGAGTTAAAATCATATTCAGAACAGAGTCATGTTTGTGTTCAGTAGTAAAACAGAAAAAAATAAATTCAAATTTCTCTTAAGTCAGACCTATATCTGCAGCTCCGTAAGACGCTAAAACTCAGATGGAGCCTCAAATTGCAGAGATTAACTTCATCAGTTGACACTACAATGTGCAGCATTTTAAGTGATATAATTATAGATCAAGATTTCAGTCTAAAAATTCTAGGGTTACTGTAGACCACACAGAATGTAAATACATGCACTTCTATCAGTAACAGATTTACCTCAAGTGAAAATCACATAATTGTCATGGTCCTCACTAGGGCATTTTAGAGTTTGATCCAATAATGGGAGTCATACCTTATTCTTAAATTTACTTATCACGCAGCCCCAGTATAATCACTCCCAAATCCTCCTTGTTTCCCTGAGCTGACACTCTTCCCACAGCACCAGCATCATTAGTGAGTATTTTTGTGCCAAAAAGCTGGCATGAATAGAGGTCTGAACACCTACAAATTCAATTATTCACTGAAACAGCCCACAGAGAGAGAAGTGTTTATATCATAGTTTTACAAAAAAATTGATGAAGAAACATGAAGTGCCTTGTCCAGACCCATGGAGCTGTCAAAGTTAGTGCCAAGGCTGGATTCATTCATGATTCATATCCCTGTTCTCTAAACACAAGAAGGTATCACTCAAGGTCTATGAAAGCCCCTGACTGCAAAAAATGAAACCAGCATGTTTCTGTAATGTCTCATAATATTCTAAAATCTTTGAACGCTGAGAAACGTGTGAGGACAGACCAGAATGTAGGTATGAAAGCCATGGGTAAGTCACAAAAAGGAACAGACAGTTGGGCAAAATCTTACATTTTGAAATTGCAGGAGCACAAGGCACAAACATATATGTCTCCACAGAAAACTTCATCTTAGGAAAAATAACTGACTTGAGATAAAGAAATCCAAGAAAATTCTCATAATATCATTTGGCATTTAGATTTGGAAGCTGAGATGGGTTTAAAGTAGGATTTACCCTGACAAGGACATAGCAAGTGGTCTAATGCTTGTCTTACTTCTTGAAATTTATCAGTCATAATTCAGCTGTCTATTTCTATTTCTCTCTTCAACCTAAATCAGTTTTCTGCTCAATTTTACTCCAGGTCTTTGCTTCCAGTCTTCTCTTTAAATCACATAGGTTTTTGAGTTGCACCTAGCCGCTTCACATTTTAAATCTCTTCAAGTTTTACATCGATCTTAATTGAGCTTACCATTTCCATTCTTCACTTAGACCTGCATCAGTTTTTTGACTTGCTTTATTTTCCCTGTCTGCTTCAATTTCTAGGCTTAAATGACATCAGTTTTACATCAACTTTTCAATCACTCTTATCTCAGACATCTATTTTTACATCTTACTTTAAATCACATCAGCTTTCATATTGATGTAATTTATATAACCTATTACTTATTCTTGGCATATTGACTTAAAAAGGATTTCCAATTTGTTTAAATCGCTGTGTATTTGTTATGTTTGCAGTACCTTTATGTGATATACTGAATTAAAAGAAAATAAATTGAAAATTGTTTTCCATATGGAAATATGGTAACTGGCAACACAGAATTCCTCAAATAGAATGTTTTTCCTCAACAAAGACCTAAACTAATCTTATGAAATTAATGGGAGTCTTTCCAGGCAGAATTTAGGAAAAATGCAAAGAAAGCATTTTAAAAAAATTATGCTCCCACACTAATAAACTCAAATACATTTTCACAGGAAAGATCAAATATGAGATAAATTTAGGATAAAAGTGAAATTTTAAAATAGACATAAATTATAAACTGATGCTATTCTAGTAAAACCTGTTTCTAAATTACAAGATAAGTAATGTAAGCAAATATAGTTTACGAAGCTGATCTGAAAGAAAGAAGGTAAGACTACATTTGGCTTTGACTTACTCAGAAAAGCAGAAAGAGTCAACTAACTCCATTACAGTAACTTTCCCAGGAAAAACGGATATCTGCCCTTTTTTTTTACATGCAAGACAAGCAATGCAGGTGCAGAATTGGTGCTGTGCCAAATGTCTTACCAGTTTTAATGGGTTTGGATTTTCAAGCATTTACTGCCTGATATATTGTTAAATCTTGTAAGTTAAACAGAGATGTTAGGATCTTACTATTTAGCTACACAGGCAAATGGATTGAGATGCAGACAACACTCAGTTTGGAGACTTTCTGCTTTTATCCTGAAATAAGCATCAGATTGGGTGTTCTGCTAAATACAGATACCTGAGCTAGTTACCCCAGTTGCCTTTAGAACCAACGTTCTGTGTAATCCTCGTCTCATCAGCTGAATGATCCTAAAAATGTCTATTTCTTTGTGAACAAAAAGTACTGACTAAATAAATCCTAGGGCAATTAGCTCAGGCTTAGAAGTCTACACTGTAGGTGTCTTCAGCTAGGCAAGATGCAGCACAGCCCTGTGCATAAAGCACAATGCCATGCACAGGAGCTCCCATGGGATGGAAATTTCCATGGTGCTGTGGCATACAATGATGTGGCAACTTGGCTGCCAGCTTGAGATGACCACAGGTCTTCAGTTACATCAGTTTGAAGCATTAGTATCTAACTAATCAACACCCATACACAAAAAGATTCAGATAAATCCTAATCTGTATTAAATGGAAAATGGCTGAACAGTAAAAGAAACCAAAAAGCAATAGTTTTTACAAAGATCAGACTCACAAGGATGTGACTGCTCAAAAGTTGTACAAGCCCCAACACTCATTATCTCTGACAGATATACAGTGGATACTACTTTTGTGATTATGTCTTTATTTCCTTTTACTTAGATTACACGGTTTTCCTTTGCCAAATTTGCTCATAATTCAAATACTTTTTATTTTTCTTTCCTTCCCTTTTCCAATATTACCTCTAGTTGTGCTAGTTTTTGCATTGCAGTTTTATACAGCTGTTTTATAATTTTTTTTTTTTCTATTATCACTTGGCCAAGATGTCATATAAGTAATTTATAATCAAGGAAAATTAAAGGTCTCAAATTTGATAACTATGACTTCTAATCAAAAATACGATAATGATAGTTATACAGCTCAGACAGGCAACTGTGATATCTACTACATAAAAGTTCATTGATCAGGATATAGTTAATATCAAGCATAATCACAAGTGTACTACAATAATGTGACTAACAACAGTATATAAGTACTTTTTAGTACTCTGATAGCATGGCCAAATAAAATGTATAGATATTTTGCACAAATACGTATACAATGTGACAACTTAAGGGACAAATGAATATTTGTGTGGTTGCTCTTTGGAGGCATTCAAATCATGATTCTTTCAAGTTAGAGAATAAGGAAGGTGAGCACAAGGAACTGTAAATAAGCAACACTTCTTGTCAAATCCATAAGGATGACTGGAAAACACAAACCCAAACAACGTTAGAAGCACCAGGTGCAAATAAGAACACCCTTTGGGTGTTTGAGTAGTATAAATGCATCTGGAATAAGCAAGGAAGATGGCGAAAGATGATAATTCCACTTCATAGTCCCAGCTTCTTATGTCAAAGATCTTTCATGCCTGCTCACCTTGGCTATGGGGACTAAACACACCAAGCCCCATAGCTGTTGTTTTTAACAATACAGCATCAGCTCCATGGACCAGATTTTTTTTCACTTCCACCACAATTTCTAATTCCATAACTGATACAAATCTTAATCTATACACAAATATATTCAGTTGCAATACTCAAAAAGTTATCATATGAATTATTATTACTTTGAAATAGATATGTGTAGAAACTTGTTCAAAAAAGCCAAAAAAAAAAAAAAACCAAAAAAACAAAGATAAAATGTGTGAATTACAACTGCTACAGTTATCTGTGTATCAGAAATTCTTTAGTCTCTGGAAAGGAAGCATGGTATGTTTTAAAATTATCTGGTTGAAATTGGAGGCTTAAAGTAATTATAACAAGAACAGCTGAATGACAAATTATTGTTGCCTAGTGCATAAAATGAAATGCATAAGAAATCTACTTATAATATAATATATGCCTAACCATGACAATGTTTCCAATCAACAGTATAAAAATTTTAATAATAACATTTTGCCATGGACATAAGAGATTTTTTTAGTGACATAGAAAGTTCTTCTAATCTGGTAAATTTTCTTAAGGAGAAAAAGTCTTTCTCAACAGGCCTGTCTCCTTGGGTGGTATAAACAGTGAAGTTTTTGTTTCCTAAATTAGACAGGAAGGAAGATATAGAAAGAATGAGATTATCAGGGCAGATCCTTTGACATTTTGGTACAAGGACATCTCTTTTGGTTGTTCCTTCTCCATCCTTGCAGCTCTTTCTTAGGAAGAGGAAAAGGTGATGAAAAGCCTTTGAAATTTCATCCTCATCTTTCAGTCCTGGATCCAAGCTGAAGGTCCTGCTGTAAACAATTCCTTCTGTCCCTGACTGAAGGGGATATGGTGGGAAACTTGGTAGGGAAGAGAAGTGAATCCACCACAAACCAGCTGACGTAAAAGTGACTGATGTAGGATCTACATATAAAAATGGAATCTGTGAAGTGGGTAGAAAAGCTGGTAAAATATGAGAACTGGACAGCTTAACTGATGAAATGAAAAGGAATTATGGTCTGAAGGGCTCGAACTTATTTTGACTAACAGGTCTAATTCCAGAGGATCGGCATGAATAGATGTAGGAACAAATCCTTCAAGGCTGTCAGGGGGATAAGCAAGGACAAAAAGTCATCTTTCTGACAAATGCAAGGCAAATTGTATTATTACATAAATCCCTTAAGGAAGAACCAGAAATTCCAGAAGCAGAAGACAGATAAAAGAAAACTCCCCACAACTCCTCCGCTGTATCTTCATCTCCTTTCAGTGACCTAATATTAACAACTGAGTAAATGGCAACATCTGTTAGAGCTGATTCTGGCCTAGGTGTGTGGTGATTAACCAGACTGTGACAAACAGGTTCAAACTGGACAGATAAGCATTGAGTTCATCCTATACTTTCTTGTCAACTGGGAAGTTACTGTATTTTTATTTTCTGTGATTTCACTACAGATTTTCACAGAAGTTGTAGGAACTTCAGAAGAGTTTCAGTTGCCTCAACTTAAAGCCATAGTTTCATTTTATACACTCTAAGTCTGGCATATATGACAAAAGTAGTAAATGAAGGTGTACCCTTCTGCAGAGGCTGTTGAGGGTGGTGACATGCTACTTGTGTTTAATTACTTTGAAAATACAGGCAGGGGACAATATGGGAGGCCCCAGAACTATAAACTGCCTTCCAGTGATCAACCACCTCTTATCACTGTAATGAGAGATGTGTATAAGAAATTTTAGGGAGTAACACAACAAAGAACATATGTATCCAACATAAATGAAACACATCATAGACAAAAAATTCACAGCTATGTAGACTTGCAGACCAGTGAAGAATAGACAAGGTGTAAAGTGTGTCAGCAAATATAAAAATGTTCTTAAGCAGCTCCTAGAGGGAAGAGTGAATTCACCAAGATCAGCATCACAGTCTCAATAAACTGAAGATTCCCCCTGCAACCTCCTGCCTTGTGAAGGGTGCAGAGGGACATAGAATAGATAAGCAATACACTGGAAAAAGTTAGTTTGTGTATTTACCATTTTAACTGTACATATTGTGAACTATAATTTTCAGTATAATTGTAACCAGAGTAGAAATAATAATTTGGTTAGTTTGTCAGGTCTTTATTTTCACTGAAGATGTATTCTTGATTTTGAGTTTAAAGTGTGTTCATTTTATTCATTACATTCTTTTGAATGAAAAAGACTAGTGGGGCTTTGAGAAAGGAAAGTTATTATACTCTAAAAGAAAAAAAAAATAAGATAAAGACCCACTGTGGTTGAAGAAGGAGTGTTTGGAAGGACATCTTAATTTTAACAAATCAAATGATCTTGGAGGAAGAGTGAGACATGAACACCATTTTATGAGCTGGTGAATCAAAGCCTTTTGACTCAAGAAAAGTAAAGAGTCTGCAGGTCTAATCCTAGCTACAAGACTTGCAAAAGAGGGCTAAAATTTTAATGTCCAGACAGGAAATAGAGAGCTCTGAATAAAATGCAGACAGGTTTTATTTCATTGTAAGGTTCCTAATTTTTTAACACCTGACAGTGATTTCTTCCTGGAATAAGAAAATTTATTATAAATTTGAATGTAGCTTGTTCATCTAAGACACTTATTCTCAAGATATGTGGCAGAATTGTCAGCGTATATACTATTACTCAGATGGATTTAGGTCTTTGTGTAGAATAGATTTCAATTTTGTAACTATAAATATTTCTTTACACTGAATTGGATCCTAATTCCACAAATGCTCTCATAAGTCTCAGCTGAAACTATTCACTACTTTATGATTTTAATTCCATAACCTGTCTAAAAGCAGTTTTGCTAATAAGACTGAGCTATCTATAGAAGCAGTCATTTTTATTGTTGTGATTATACGCTCTGCTTTAAGAATGACAAAATCATAGAATTATCAAGGCTGGAAGAGACCTTCAGCTAGTCCAACTGTCAACCCAGCGCCATCATAATCACACCTAAACCATAGCCACAAGTGCCACATCCAGACTCCTCTTGAACACTTCCAGAGATGTGTCTTGAATACCTCCCCAGACAACTTATTCCAATGCCTAAACACTCTTTTCATGTAAAAAAAAAAAAAAAATAAAAATAAATAAATCTAATCTCTAATCTGAACCTCTCCTGGCACAACTTAAGGCCATTTTCTCTCATCTTTTCACTTGAGATTTAGCAGAAGAGACCAACTCCCACCTCTCCACTAACTGATTTCAGAATTTAAGCAACAAAAATCCTTAAAAGTTGAGAGGTGCACAGAAGACATTTGACATCAGCACCTTATACATAGAGAGGGCAATTTCAAAACACTTGAATCCTGACAGCAAAAAATGTCAGCAAAATGTAATGTAAAGTTTTACTGAATTGTTAAGAACATGGCACAAGTAACATAATAAATTGATCCTGGTTTTAATTTTTTTGAATAACTTAGAAATTATTCAGTCATCAATTATGATGTTGAAGAAAGCTAAATTTGTACATTTCCCTTTACAATTTAGAGAGAGGTTTTAGCTCTTGTTATTTTTAATCACATCTCTACTTTGGTTACAGTCTAAAATCTGTCATCCAGAAATCCCTGAAGCTTACAGTGTTTCTTAGTCTGCTGAAAATACTTTGCCTTTGGCTGCCCTTAGGGTTGAGGCTAGAAGTGCACAGGGAAGTATGTCAAGGTCTTGGATGGATGCAGAAAGAACTCTATTGGGTCTGTGGTTCTTTAGAACATTTTCCTTGAAGGAAGGCAAATAATCATCAGAGTGTTTGAATACTGGGGAAAAAACCAAAAAAAATTCAGTGCGGAAAAATAATAAAAATGTGTTTGTATTGCTTTAAAGCTCTTGTATTCTGCACCTGAGTGAAAATGTTAAACTCTTTCACTAAATACATAAACCCTCTGACAATACAGTCTATGAATACACTACTAATAATTACTTTGCTCAAAAGAAAAAAAAAAATCCTTCAAACATCCTGATTTTACTGGTTTTACTAGCTTCTAAATATTGTAGCAGATTTGTTTTCATTAGGGCCATCAATAACTTTTACATTGCCTCATGGAGCAATTTGGCTACTTTGTTTTCCTCTCCTCATCTTTAAGCTTGATTGCAAATCAAAAAGTCAGAATCCAAAAGGTAAATGAAACACTATTTTCCTCAGATCTGTAACAAGCAAGTTGATTTACATACAATGTGCATTAGAGTTATAACTGTGCACTGTCACTATTAGTGATCATTAACATGTGTATTCAGTGATCCGAAGTGTTTTTAGCTGCTTTTCAGAGGAGCAGCTGGAGTGTGTTCGTTGTGTGGTACCTAAAGTTCTGCTTTCTGTCTGACACAGTTTAGGTGAGGATATGAAATAACAGCAGTCTACCGAGACAAAAAAGGAAACCCAACATCATGTTAAATGACTTTCTCAAGTATTTATTTTGGAAAAAAAAAAAAAATTACTGAAGTAAATGATGACTTTTTTTTATGGAAATATATATAGGGCATATTTATATTATCAATAAAGGATGCCTTAGAGTGCTGAACATTGAAAAATAAACATATACAGGTTGGATGTCCCGAAGACAGTCTGTTTTTCCAGGTGCTTTGACCTTCCTTTCACTGTGCAGCCTAAGAACTTATTTAAATGAGGGTATTCCGAGTTACCAAGGCTCTCTGCATCCCCTTGAGTGAATGTGGTCATTATTCTTTAAATCAATTATTTAAAAAATATTAGTTGCATTTCTAAACTTTAGTGCTTACTGCATAGTGCTTAATTGCTTCAGCAAGAACAAATGTTCTGATTCCTTGAGTTGTTGCACTTTACTGGTATCATCACAGTCACTGCAAGCATAATGGTCTCCACATGAACAGGAAAAAATATCCTTGGCACAAGACCCAGTCAACAAAATATAGAAGCCAGTCAGAGTAGCAGAAGAATGAAAATATATGAAAGAAGTTGTGAGCATTAGAAATTACACTCAGAACTGTTAACCATTTACCAGTCCTGCTATTTGATAAATTCCATATATATTTGAATTTGAAGGAGTAGTAAAAAGATCAGGGGTTTAGAGCACGGTGAGCTGTGTAGAGGTGACCAGCTACTACTCTGCAGAGAAACTAATTTTTTCTATTCAGGAAGGGAAGGGATGTAACGAGCATGTCAAACTAACAACCAATTTCTGCTTTATATTAGCTTCAGGTTAAGCATAAGGGGCTTGAGCTTCTGGACAGGCATGTTACACAATATATGTAGATTTCTTTGCCATTGATATGCCTCAGCTGAGTTTGTGGACAAGTAAGAGTGTACACCATAAGGGTGCACACTGACATTCACTACTGGAACACATAAGCAAAAAGCTAAATATCTTTCTGATATTGGATAGGAAACATTTTCTAAAGTTCAAGACTGAACAGAAAAGATATCTTTTTTTATAGGGAAAGATAATTTTGGAAAAAAAATTCTGCACTTTAATCCAATTTGCCATTTAACCCCAATGTTTATTTTAATGTAGGTAGAGTGTGATCTATATATATAAATCTCATGGTTTGTTGAGCCACATGCAATAAACTCAGTGAATCACTTTATTTGCAGCCTTGAGAAGAATTAATTATAATACTACATTCACAACAAGATTTGAACACTTAACATTGCATAGAAAATGCAAAAACATTTCCCAGATCTTGACTGCTTCTGAAATATTAATGATTGCATTTGCAGTGGGGAGAAGCTAGGTATATTGCTTGTTAGAGTAGTGACTTCATCCATTCCTAGTGATCACACAATTGAACGTTATGATCTCAGTCTTTCTTCTCAGTGTGTCCTCTCAGGGTAACAGAGATATCACCCCTATTAATAACTTTGTAACATAAAAAACTTACTGCTTAATCACATGTGAGCTGTGCTAATGTGAAAAATTCTAGCAACGTCCATACTTTGTGCCTTTGTATTATAATATCTGGAAATAGCTGCATAAACACCAATGTCCACAATTCAATGATATACCAATAAATGTGGGTTTTTTGTTTGGTTGGGTTTTTGTGTTGTTTGTTGGTGTGTTTTTTGTTTTTTTGTTTGGTTGGTTTTTTTGGGGTTTCTTGTGGGGTTTTTTTTGTTGTTGTTGTGTGGTTTTGGGGTTTTGTTTTTTTGTTTTTAATTTTACAACTTAGCAACAGAAAGATTTAAATGGATGTGTATTCAAAATTCTTCTGGATACAAGTGGGGTGTAGTTTCTCCTAGTTTTTCTTGATCAAATCCAGATAAATAATCAGGACTTGATCTTTTTCTTTGTTTTGTTTTCAACACGTGAAGCCATTGAAGACATTTTCAGCCAAGAGGAATATAAAAATGAGGGTGTAAAAACATACAAGAACAATCATGAATATATCATATCAGAAAGAGAGAGCTATTTTACAATAGCAGAGATGTTTCTCAATTTAAAAATGCATGACTGTGATACCACATTGCTTCATATAATGTGTTCATGCAATTTTCTCTAATTGTAAATACAACATGATAAAAGATTCCTGATTAGATTTTTTTGTATATTTCCATGGAGCTCAGCAATAATCATAATTCTATGATGGAGAGAAATTTGAAAATTCATTTTTTTTCTTTCTTACTCTTCTGATTGTTCTCCTTATATAAATATAAAAGAACACTGAGTCAGCAGTGATTAAATTTCCTTCAGTACACTGGATAGTTAAACATACGATGCAGTTGGACTAGAAATAATGGTAATTAGAGTTATTGAATCTGGCTGGAAACAATTACATTAATTTCCCTTGATTTTATCACAGTGCTCAAAAACATTATCAAACATAAAGATAAATGCATGAAATCCCACTAATACAAGATTTTATTAAAGTTGTAAAACAAAGTTAGTCAATGAGGGAAAGAATGCAAAAATAACCTATATTTTTAGTGGTGTCTTTTTGTTTTTCTCTAAACTCATGACAAACAAAAGGACATAAGCCTGGATTCAACCTTGGTGTAGCTCCATTGAAGTTAGCTGAGATACACCAAACGTGGTTTTGCCCCAGAGGATTTTAGGTTCATTTATTTTAAATGAAGTCTATACATATTTTAAAATGAGCATTGCCCTTCAGAATGCCAAAGTAGTCAGTGTAAAAAGAAAGACATCCTGAAAGATAAAAGAAAATGTGTGTGATATGAAGTATTTTAGGACAGAAAGTCAAACAATTTAACCAGCTTTCCAGCCTCATTCATCTGGCTCATTTTGCTTATGCAATGCTTGTGAATTAAGCTCTGGTAAAGATAGGAGAGGGAAATCATATGCCCTTCATGCTTCTGACTGATTTGGACCCTTCCTAAAAGTGACTGCATCATTCATTTGTTGGATATGCAGTCATACTCAGGAAAATAAAAAGAAAGAAATTATGTCTTAAGATATACTGTCATCCTCCAGGACAAGACGGTAATTAGAGGCTCACCTTTTTTTTTTTTTTTTTTTTTTTTTTTTTTTTTTTTTTAATGCAGTTACAGCCATATAATTTCTGTCTGAAGAGAATTATGGGCTGCATGGAGAGATGCATGTTCCATCTTCTTCCAATTCTTCCTTCCCAGTATGTAGAAAGTTGGGAGAAAATGCAGAGGCTGTAGAGCACTACCTTACTCTGCTGTCAGAAGTAGAAGTTCCTCTTTAAAAGGACATAAGAATTAGTTGCTGAGCTCATATTGCTACATAAATGGCAGATCTAGCAATGAACTTTAAAGTGTTCAGAGTTCCCTCTTCCATCCACCCTGTTGTTTGTTAGCCAGGTGTATGCCCTAGACTCCTCCTCTTGGCTTTCAGCTTCAAAAGGCTGCTGGTCTTCCGTAAGTCCTGAATTTTATCTGTCTGCTTCAAGTTAATGTATGAGACATTTTAAGCCATAAGAGTGGCTGTAGCTGGCTGTGTATGGACTCTTATGAAACACAAGGAGGATATCATTGCCATTTGTTATAGTCTGAGTGGGGTGGACATGAAGGCGTAATATATATTTCCTTTCTGCTGTCAGATTGAAAGGACTGAATCTACTTTCATGTGAGGCTACAGTAGAAACCATATGTCCTTAAACATCAACCGCAGTTACAGGACTTCTTCCCTGAGGCAAATGGTGAATATGAATTCCTGCTACTTGTGAGAGCTTTTGTAGGTTTTTGTTTGTGTGTGCGTGTGTGTTTTTGTCCTTGTGCAAGTCTGTTTTCTTGTGACACATTCAGCAGGATTGTTTTTCCACAGCAAAGGCAGTGCTTTCAAAGTCATGATAGGCAAATTTACAAATATGTACATGATATCTAAACAGGGAGTAAGAAGAAGCCTATTGGGCTGTAGCCAGCCTCCCTTATCAGTGAGCACATATAATACTCTCAGCATGAAATTATAGCAGCTAGGATGTGTGAACGTGCTGCTTCTGTCTTACACAAGAAACTCTGTGATGTTCAATATGTCTTGTGTAGAAGAATCATTATGAAGAAGTCAAATTGCTTACCTACATTGATTATGATTGATAACATAATCTGATTGAATTTAGCTGTATATTTGGAGGTCTATAATTTATAAATTCTACATATTTTTTGACTATGTCTCTACTTGCATTAGTAATTCATTATCAATAATTACAGGAGCTACAAGGAACCTACAAGTCAGTACTGAGATCAGACCCCGGATATATCAATGTTTTATGTTAGGAATTCACTAACATAGGTATTACACAGAATGAAAGCTATAAAATTTTCCCATAAATTCCTATCAGTTTCTTCTGAGTTCTATAATTTAGAAAGAGATTTGATATTGATACACAATTATGTGGGATGAGGTTTTGCAGATTATGTTTGTGCTGATATGCTTCTAGAGCAGCAGGTACAGACACAAGTGACAGGGAGACTGCCAGATATGCTGAATGCATGCTGAAAAATACCTCTTCCTTCCTGAATTCTCAATTCACTATTAAGAACATTGATACTGGCTTCTCATGTTAAGTACATACAGATACATTAAGAGCCAGAAACTCTACTGAATGACTTCCTTTCAACACAAATAAAGGTGTAAACTCAACCCATCCTATCTGCATCCAGGGAATGCATATATCACCAATTTCTCGCTCTTTTCTGCGACTTTTTCTCTTAAACTACAGTTTTCGTTTTGATTTCAGGAGTGGTAAAGACAAAAGAGCCTGTAAACTGCTACATAAATCCAAACTGTATTTTGTTTAGATTGAGGAGCACTATACTGTTTGTAATTTATTAAAAATAACAGTGCTATTACAGAACTAAAGCAGATGTTAACACCAATCTAACATAGCTAATTGGCTCTTCTATTTTGATATTTAGAATTAGATGTCAACAGAAATAATAGTTGTGAGATACAGAGCTCAGATCTGAACAGATAATCAGATATTACCTCTTTCTGTGACTTAAAATTTTATTGAGGGAGAGGATTGCTTGGTTTTTACTTGTTTGGTTTTGTTAAGTATTGCTGTAATTTTCTGGTTTTCATTTTCTAGGGAAAAAAAAATGAAAAAGATGCTGTCTTTTTAATTTCTTAAATGAAAAATGCCTACAGTTAGTGTCTTTCACTAAGGGCAGTACATAATCCTGTAGCTGTTCTTTATAAGGAGTACACTCAATTATTACTGTGCACTGTATTCTGACCTTTTTATTGGTACCCTGTATGTCCTTTTCACTACATTTGGGATATGCTAATCAGACTCTTGACACAGACTGAAATTTATTGATCACATTATCCCTGAAATGCCTTTTTTTTTTTTTTTCTGACACTGGCTCAGCTCCCTGTTCGTTGTGCTGATTTAAAAATTTGATTCCATACCAAACAGTGCATGTCATTATTTGGCATTAGCTTATGAATTCATGCCTGAGTCAAACAAGTCCTGTTTCTTTGCTGTGACTCCCTTTGTGCAACATACAAGGTGTATATTTCATTGAAGACTGTCTAAAGATCTTTCATAACACCCACCTTCTATTTTAATGCATGGGAGGAGCTGATAAGTGCTGGAAAGATTAAGAAATTTGGTTTCTGGTAGTCTATATCCACCCATTTATACTGATCACTTATACTGATAGCATTCATTATTTATACTCATTTCTAAGTAGTTTCTAATTTTTTTTTTTTATTTTTTTTTTTTTTTTTTTTTTTTTTTTTTTTGAATTGAGTAGTCTCTGGAGAGAAATAGAATGATACTGCACTGTCTGGAAAAAGTGTTCAGGGAACAAGACTGGGTCTGGGATTCAGAAAGGTAAAATGGGACTTAGAAACATAGATCCTTTCATAGAAACTTTAGATCCTTTCTCCACTCCTGAGGTGTCAGCTGATTACAGATGTTCTAGTCCTAATGCATGAGAATGTTCTATTGGCTTGGAGATAAGCATTTGCTTTATGTCCCTGTATTTCCAGGTTCTTGGAAATGCTCTTTGGATGCTCTACAAGAGACACCAAACCATGCACATTTGTTACAGTTAATGCAATTTTGGAGATAAGCTTTGTCGCAGATTGTATCTAGGGAAAAAGCTTTCCAATTAAATGCTCCCTTATTCCATAAAATGAACATTAGGTTTCTACACAAATCTGAGCTTTCTTGGAAAATATGCAAGTGGTCTTTGGTCTGAGTGTTCGAAGTTACATGAGAATTATTTATCCAGTAGATTTACATGATTTCAAAAGAAAACTTGACAGATACTGTCTTAATTAAGTCTAACAAAAAAGACAAAGCACGATCTTAAGCTAACACTGAAAATAAAGTCACAAATAAAGTATTTTTGTACAGAGCCTGTTTAAATATGCAGAAATATTTTTGCCTTCATATTATTTACCTTTTATTTTCATTCCGTGAAAGAAGTCAAAATTGGCAAGAAAACATACAGTTTGATTTAGAAGAAGTTTTGAATCAGAATCTGGGCATCTGTTTGGCTTCTTGGTCTGAAAGCTTTACAAATAACTAGCTCATTGACTTACATGTTGCTACAGACTGAATACTACTGAATACTACAGACTGAAAACTAGTGCTGTTAAAACCTTTTATCCACAAAGAGTCTAGAGTTTTATGTTTTTATACCAGGAACAGAAATTTGAAGAAAAATAGTTCATTCTGACACATCCAAACAACTCATCATACTGTTATCTTTTAACCTTTATTTGAAAGATAAATTAAGAGAAAAGGCTAAAATTACATTATTAGCTTCAGACAAAAGGTTAAGACCTATTTTTCCTCACAGGAACCTATTAATAAAAAATAAACGGTAGGTGCTGCAGCTACCTTAACAAATACACATTAACAAAATGAAGCTTTTTGAACTGAAAACTACACTGAATTATAGAGTGTGAAATTCCCTTCTTTCCTAGTTTAAGAAAGAAAGTCTTCTGTACAGTATGTATTTTATGTTATGTGATGGTTAGGAGCATAGCCACTTTCTCCAGCTGCTCTGACCTGTTTCCCTGGATTTGAGGACCCAGGGTTTCTGCCCAGGCTGGGGGACCTGTTTGCAGGCATAAGCAGTAACAAATTTACACACTTACACCAGAGACAGACAGACAGACAAACATACACACACACTGACACATGCCTGCAGGACACCAGCACGGCAGGTCACAGAGGCTGTCACAGGCAAGACACTGCCTCCAGCAGTACCTGCATGCAGGGCTCACGTAAACACAAGCACAGGCAGCCAAGCTCCCCTTGCTCTTGGGCTGGCAGAGGCAGAAGGTCACTAGTGCAGGCACACACATGACACTCTTCAGGTTCACAAACACATGCCTATATGTGGTTCCCTCAAGAACTGGCAAAGCCCCTCTGTCCACCTTCCACCCCTGCCTGCATCATGGCCCCCACGTGATACTCCTGCTCCCCAACTTGTCATCTGGTCCAGCTTAATGTTTGCCAGTGAATATCCATTGCCCAAAGACCCAGGAGCCAGCACATGGCATGTGGTCTTGGTATCCTCCTCCATCCACTAGCACTGAGCCCCTCACTCATGCAGGTGCTCCGACTAGCTGTTTTTTGGGACCTGCACCATGCCCACTTGATGGCTGGAGGTTAAAGATGCCCACTCAGCCTGGTTGCTGAGATCACACTTGCTCCCATAGCTGACACCACAGGCCAGGGGCACCTATACCTGTGGTCTAGCTGGCACCAGTTTCCACTCACACATATAGAGGTCTCACCAATAGCTGAAATTCAGTCATTGTACTGCACACATACACACAGGATAGAGAGTGAGATTACACAGAGAAATGATTAAGAAGGGGTTTAAGAAAGTATAAGCAGACAGGATAGACTGAGGTGATCGGACACAGGGCTCAGTCAGACCGGTGTGCTGACTGACCCCATTTTACATGTAGCCGCTCATTTTTGTACCATTTTCTGTTTACCCCCATCTTTGTTCCTCCCTGCTTGCCCTTACCCTGCCCATTGCCTCACGAGCTGGCATAGACCCACTGACCTCCTCCCACATACTGGACCCTCAGGATCATATCCTTATCAATTTCAGTGTCCTGGTGTTTCCTGAAAGCCCATCAATTAGTGCTAATGACCAGGTTTGTTTCCTGTTCTCTTTGTAAACATTAACTGCTCAGGTTTTATGTCTCTGTGTGTTGTCTTCTTCTCTTTCCTTATCCTTCCAACTAAATAAAATAAATCTTCTCAGTCTCCATATAACCTTATTTGGGTGACTGACCAGGTTTGTTTATATCAAAACCACCCTTATCTGTGCGGTCAAGTTAGTCTCTGTGTGCTCTTGTTTATGGCTCTTTTGACCAGATAACCTTAATGGAGCAGACAAGCTCCTTCCATGGACCCTCACATGTTATTTTTGACCAAACTAAAGCCACTTCAAAGGAGAATGCACATGTAAATCATGCAATATAAGCAGAAAGAAGAGAAGGAACACAAGGAAGGTGTGTATTGAAGATGTCCTGTTACAAAAATAATTCAAATTAGGATTACCTTACGTATAGTAGAATCATCCTACAGCCAATGATGTAGAAGGAGGAGTATCATAAACAGAGGATGAAAGGGTTCTATAAAGGTTTTCAAATAAGTCCTTTGATACGTCTCTCAAATGAACTGTTTATTTCTCATATGTGCAAACACCTGAAGAGCACTTCAGTGCAAGTCTTACCTGCATTTTCAGATTAAAATCAAAGCAGAAAAAACATCTTTACAATAGGTTAAAAACACAATTTATATTTGTATTTAAATACACAATTTTAAGTATAAATACTTATGCAATATTTCTTTTTTTAATAATATTTTATGACAAAATAATTATGTCAGAAACAGATTCTGGTATTTCTTGCAGGCATTTTTCCATGAAATTCAGGTTTAGGAGAAAATAACAATCTTTTTAAAGCATTAAATTACCTGAAAACGGTGAAGTAACCCTGTGAACCTGGGCTCATCTAAGGATCTGCTCTAAATATTTTCATATAGAGAATTAAATTGTATTTATACAGGTGTTGATAAAACAGAGTAACAGTAGTTTTTTTTTGTTGTCTGATCTCTGACATATTCTTTCATATGTTCCTTAATGAGTACCTTCACTGAGTCTCTTTACTTCATTTCCTTCTTTCTTCTTTTACTCTTGGACTTTGTTGTTATTTTGGTTATTACTTTCTTTCCCACAGCTATAACTTTGGAAGCAGAATCTTCTGGGAGAATGATTTTCTCTTGCTATGTTCCCAAGGGTCTAGTTATACTCCTTATAGTGATGTCCCTGGTGACTATTTTGTTTAGACTTGGAGAATATATGTTTTACTTTTATATTTTAGCAGTGAAAAAGCTAGTATCAGCCACAGCAACACTAATCACAATATTGAAAACCTTTAGGGAAAAAGGGTGAAATCCACCACAAACAGGTCAATAGGCAAAATCCAAGATGACATTTCAGCCCAAACATATTGAATGTTGCAATATCCAGATGCAAATTTTTAGGCTGAAAGAAGTTAAGATGGAAGAATCTCCTTATTGTCCTACACTGTCACCCTGCAATGGGGTGAGAGATGAAAATTTTCATTCAGTTATTCTTGGGCTGTCACTTATTTAGAAATCAAGTATTAGATCCTCCTTTTTATTATGAATAAAAACTAAATATGTGAGTGGGAAAGCCTGTGCCAATACATAAAGGAATTAGATACTTCAAAATACTCCTGTGTTGACTAGGATGTAGGAAATAAAGAGAACCAGAAAGCTAGCACCCGAAAATCCCATTGATTTTCTGTCTCAGGACTCTCACTTATCTGCAGACAGATATGCTCATCAAATTAGAGGGACTGTACTTTATTTAAGCATCTGTAGCTATTACTGCTCATGGGCCACTATTTCCTGCCAACTCTTTATATATATAGTTTTATGAATCATGCAAGAAATTGGTGATAAAAGTAAAATATCCATTTCAGTCCAATGGTTTCAGATCCATATCTCACCATGACCACTTGTTATAGGCTAATTATATAACAAAGCTGCATCACTGTGCAAATCAAAGTATATGATTCATGAGACCAGGACAAAAAAGATCAGAGTGGAAGTGTAACTGAAGTGCAATTGTTATGAATGGTAACTTAGGCAGAAGGTGGAGCAGCTCCTAATTGTACAGTTTTCTAAGCCAGTTTCTTGCTGGAGTCAGCCAGCCAGCCATTGCATCATTGGGTTTCCTGCTGTGTCAAACCCATGGAAATCTGCGCTCACTTTGCTGTCAGCTCCAAAAAGACAGGCTAGGACAACAGCTACTGCTACAGTGAGGAGACCTTCCTAGCTGAAGCTGTTGCAGTTCTCCCTTTCTTCTCTTTCTCCCCCCAGCTGTGATGATGAAACTACAAGCCTTTTCTACTCACTATATCCTTTCTATGGCACAACTGGCCCAGCCCCTATTCTTCGTTCTTGCAGTAGGAAAATTACACTTCATTCAAAAACTCATTAAACAGCTTAAGAAGTCATCCAGAATTTCAGTCCCTGCTCAGTGGGCTGTTAATGCCTTTAATACTGGATAACATTTGAGAATTTCTAAGTTTTTGCAACCTGGCACTCTCAAAAATGAATTTCAAATAACTCAGACAGTGCTTCAAATTGTGAAGTGTAAAGGCAGCTATCAAAATTTTAAAAATGCTAAAAAAGAAGAATCTTTTGGGTCTTCAATTTTCATTTTTATTGAGAGCAGAAGAGACATAGTAACAGCTGGGTGTTGGCTATTTATGTACAAAGCTTTGGTTTTGTCAGTTTAAGAAGGACTGTACAATCACAAAAGTATTTTCATATGTATATTATTTAGAATAGTTGTTTTTGTAGGTCTTGGTTATTTTTAAAAACTAGCTGATAGAATACAGTGAACATTGCCTCGGTTATTAATAAGAAGGTATTTTTCATTATTTTAAATAAATAAAAGTGTGCAATACAAAGCAGAGATAGTCTTTATTGCTAATTCCTGGCATGCAAGTTTCTCTAGGTCCTGGAAGATTGCATTAGTCACAGTAACAGCATGTCATATCTGAAATGCTAGGGAAACAAAGTAGGAAACTCACCAACAGTGACACATTGCAATACAGCCTAGCATGAAGCAATACATCAGCATGTGTAATGGATAGAACCAATTTGTCTATTTATCCTATAATCCTTTAAAGGAGCAATTTATTTAAGCAATGTATTGGGTGTTTTAAATCATTTTTAAAGAATCTGCACAACAGCTTCCTATATTGTATAGCAAGCTGCTACTACTCAAAAGTTTTGGGGCCAATTCCTGGTTCACATGAGAGAAGTGTTACCAGTATCATAAAATAGATGCAAACATATGTTATGAAGTTAATGCTAAGATAGAAACAGATTGGGCTGACAACATCCTGGAGGACTGCATTAATGACTCATTTGCATAAAGTCACTTCAGTGGAAAACTTTATATTCAGTTTACTAATTTTATCAGCCCGAAGAGAGGTCCTTGAAAAGAACTGTGAAAAGAAGATACCTTAGAGAACTGGTGGGTTTTGAT
Organism: Margarornis squamiger; assembly: GCA_035222235.1. Lineage (NCBI taxonomy): Eukaryota > Metazoa > Chordata > Aves > Passeriformes > Furnariidae > Margarornis > Margarornis squamiger. The sequence goes on from JAWWTY010000037.1 coordinate 16,507,175, forward strand.
AACAGAATTATTTCCTCTATGACTCAGGGGTTTTTCCTATATCTTCTCCATACTCTGTCCCAGTACCATTCTAACATCTGATTTCCTTTCTTTTCAGTACAGGGAGACATATTCCTGCCCTTTCAAGTGATATTTTTATATCTCAGTTTTCTTCCAATTTTAAGGACCTTCTAACTGATAGAGTTTTTACAAGGAAGTCTATGTGTGTGTTTGTATGTGTTTGCGTGTGTGTATACAGTTTCTTCCAGAATTTTCAGATTTGACAGCTGGGAAGCCAAATAGTCAAAAATGTCATTTTTTGTAATAATCATTTCTTTGTTGATTGACTTTTTTTTTTAGCGAGATGTTTGCATATTTAAAGATAGAGTTCAAAACAATTTTGCAACACAGGTGTACCATTTTAAACAAGTACTTTTCAGATACCATCTTTAATATTGTCTGGGAAAAAAAGGTTATTTTGACAAACATTTTATAGCTCTTATTCAGATAACTGCACATTTACTTTAAGAAAATCAATTTTAAAGCAATAAGCATATAATATTGTAATGGTCTGGAATTTCTTTATTTCAAAATTGGTCATGAAGGTATACATTTTGTACCATACAGAGCTATGATAATGCGTAAGCTTGATTAAAGCACCTGGAAAGCATAAAAAAAAAAATAACTAATTATAATTATGTGCTGAGTTTACATTGCTGTCTATTGTCTGCTCATTATGGATCTGACCCATCTCTTTCTTATGTTTTTTAAGAAAACTGTAAACTGTTGAGGCATCCAAAAACCTTTGGCTTCTTCAAGCAAAATTCATAGTATTTTCAAAATTTAGGATTTGTCTGTAATTCAAAAGCTGCAGCCAGGGATGTTACCAAAGAAAAGAATCTCCAGTGAAATACCTTGGTATTGAGAATTTAAACTGAATGACAAAATAAAACTTCTTTTCAGAGATCTAAAGCTAAATGCAGTAGAGATCAATACCTGAAACAAAATGGGAGGGTTTGCTAGGAAGATGTGGCTTGACATGAAAAGGTATTGCAAAATACACACAAGACTTTGAATAATTGTAACTGTGTTATTCATGCGAGAGGACTCAGAAAAGAATGAGGTTCATAAGCCAAAGACGTATGATTTCCAGGGAATTAGAGTTGAAGTTAAAAGCTAATTCATCAGATTTTTAACTGTGGAATTTCCAAGAAAGACAAACATTTTCTGTACAATTTTACTGTGAAAGATTATTAGATAGACTTCTGATTAATTAATACACATTTAAATTTCTACAATGAAACAGTTCCCATGTGTTTGCCTAAGTACCTTTCTCTAGGCCAATTAAAAAAAAAAAAAAAAAAAAAAGATAAAATTATAATGCTGTTATGAAAAAAAAAGAAACATTAGAAAGTTCTGTATTTGACATATTTTTTGAAATCCACATGGGAAATATGGAGTCAGATTTTCATACTAGACCCTTTCTTTTCCATGTAAACCAATACTGAAAATAACAAATAATTATAACATGGTCATGACTCTTCGATAATTGTTGTAGGGTGGCAAGGACAAACTATGACAGAAAGTAAAAGCTCATTCTCACAAATACAGCTAAATCCATGACTAAAATTGTACCATCAGTTTTTGCATTCTTTTCCACTGAAAAGGCCTTTCAGAGCCTGGGGATGTAACCAACTAATCCACTTAATACATATTTAATTATCTCAGCGTTCTGTTTTATAATCCTCCATGAACTACTTAGGTGTGAACAGATACCTTCTCATCACAGAGCTTAGTATACAACCTGCACAAAATTTAATCAAGGGGAAAATTAAAGTAGAACAATATAAGAAAAATTATACCATCTTTGTGCTAGCAGTTTTGTTCATTTAGAGTTATTCACAGAACGTATATGAATAACATTTTACATATAAACTTCATGATAAATTACAATTATATAAAGGGTCTTAATAATTTCAATCTCATACATAATTGTAAATGTAAGATATAGGAAATAGTAATGGTAATAACTGAATAATATGGGATATATTGGGTAGTAAAGCTACCTTTTTTTTTTTTCTTTTTTTTTTTTTTTTTTTTTTTGCAAGTATATATTAACTTTAGCAAATTTACATACTACAGTTAAATTTATAAGGTAAATAGCAAAAACTGCAAGAGAACTAAAAATGAGTTATACTGGTGTTATTAATGCTGTTAATTATAATAGGAAGTACACCTAATACAGATACTGGAGTGGAGTAAATTGGATAGGTGTCAAGTGTTTGACCACAGCTTCAACAGTAAATGTTGGATTGGTATGAAATTATGTACACCAAGTGCTGGAGACCCACAGGAACACAGGATTGAGAACAGTCATCTCGAGTAAGAAAGATTTCATAGCCTTCTGCAACAGTTATGGTTTCATCAAAACAAATTGTGTATTGCAATGCTATGTCTAACACATCAATAGTACTATTCTTACTTACTAATCTTACTATTCAATCCTTAATACATACAAAAAAATAAGAAAACCCCTCCAACCCGTACCACCCTGTCTTCATTAAGAACAATTATGAGCATGTAGTTTCAGAGATGGAACCAAGTCCCATTTAAGATTTTAGTTTTAAAAAACCCTAAAAACTAAGGTTTTTGTCTTGTATTCTTATTCTGACTCTGAAATTGACGTTTACATTTTTAATACCACTTCAGAAACCAAACTGACTAAATTCACTTGTGAACTATTGTGAAGTGTTGTTAAATATAAAAGGTGCTGCATAGCATTTGCATGACTTGAATCTTACATTGCTTTACTTCTGTTCACTAGGAGTGACTTGATATTAAACTGGAATATACAGCTTCAGGAGTGGTTGTTCCATCTCCGTCTTCTTCAGCTTTCTTTCAGGAGCCACAGAACTATTAGATTCAGCTGCCTATTTGTGTACATACCTGAGAAACACATCAATAAATGTTTGATACATATTCTTAAAAGTTTATAGTATGTAGAATTCATATTTATTGATCTTTTTTTCCCACAGTGACTTTTCCCATACTTGACAGTAACTATTTTTCACCCAAAGGAAATATTTTGTGTATGTGCAGATGATCAGAATCTCAGTCTGTTTAAACTGGAAATGTACCTTGTTCAGACCCAAAATGAATTTGTTTTGGTTTCATTGTTTCATTACGTATACCTTTTTTTTTTTTTTTTTTTTCCCCCTGAATTTCAAATCATGCTTGGGTAGTCTTTTGAGTTGCTGAGTTGGGTTACTTTTACTCTTCCAATTCTCTCCCCTATGCCACCAGGGGGAAATGAGCAAGTGGCTAGGTGGTGCTTAGTTGCTGATTGGGGTTAAACCATGACAGTCCTTACAGAAAACATAGAAGTAGCTATATTCTGCAGAGCTTCTTTTAAAAGGTTTCCTGTATGGTTCTTAGCCCTCTTCAAGTCCTCATCAAATAAGTGTGTGGAGGCATACCATGACACATGGAAACTAGTGTATACAGACAAAATTTCAGAGGTATTTGCAGAAGTATTTGCTCTGGAAAGTATTTTTATCTGCAACTGCCAAAACAAAAGTCAATTATGTTTCTCTACTGCAAAAGGTGAAGTCCAGGGTAACCTTGTTTCATATGGGGCATTCAGAATCTTTAGAGTAGAACATTCAGAGACTCATCATAGAAAGAAAGAAATTCACTACATTATATCACTTTACAAATCTGTTTTAGTAGTTGTTTTTGTTTTTCTTTTTGCCCAGAATTGTCCTGCTGGAAATATCCGTTGTCTCAGCATCATTCCTTATTATTTGGACTACATTGTCCTTTCTGCTTACATTCAAATTTTGCAGTATTGCATCCATCCATAAACTGTGTGTTAGAATAACCTGGAAATACAAATGACACTGAGCTTCAAGGCTAAGCTTTTACTGTTTCCTTCATCCTGCAGCTGACACCAGTTTTCATTGTTAACTACCTCAACCCTGAATATAAACTGGCATTGTTTTCCATAAACAAATTCCCTATGTTGTGTAACTCTTCTGTTCATTGTGCTGATCAAAATCTTGACCATAGCCATGAATGTTATCAAACATCTTACCAAGGCTTCTCTCATTCATCTTATTATAGGAACATCCTGAATTCTGAAATTTTTGAGCCTAATATAACTTTTTATGTACTTGAACTTAACTACATGTTCATTTAAAAAAAACATATATTTTAAAGAAGAACTGAATGGCAAACAGCACATAACTGAATTTACATACATCTGATTTTTCTAAATCTCTTATGATAGGGTTTACGGGTTTATAATCCTCTTTAATAACTACATGTATTCAATAAATTTCTTCTCACGCTTTAATGAAGCAAGAGAGTGCCTAACATAGCTGGCACAGCAGTGTGAGAGCTAGTTTTAAATACAGTTGCAAGTATTAGAATACGTAGCAGATTCCATAATTTTCAAATTTCAAGTGATTTTATTTCTTGATTTTATATGGTATAGAAGGAGTTCATTGAAGTAAGGAATTCAGGAATGAAAGCTTGTCCTCTGAGAGCAAGTGTCATGAGTGACATGTCAAGAGAAAGAGTTGTATGGATCTATTTATTGTAAGGAGTTGATGAGATCTCCAAAAAAAAAAAAAAAAAAAAAGTGCTACACATGCCACTATGTTGAAAGAAAACATGGAATCACTTTTGTGGGAAAATTGGAAACAGACTGTCTACGTTTGAGCCCCCTGAGATTTGTGCATTATTTCAGGCTTTCTGTGCTCATGTTTGAATGATTAAGTGTTTCAGGTGCATGACTCTAAGTAGTCTTTCTGTCTTTTTTTCTGGCAATAAAAGTTTCTTAGTAACTGTATGTGATATGAAACCGCATATTTATTTAATTAAAATCTCATGTGTGAGAAGTGAGTTTTGCTTGCTAAGTGATTTCTTTTTTTTTTTTTTTAAATCATATTTGAATTATATCCTTTTACCTCTTAAATCAATACCAATCAAATGATACAGAGTGATAAAATGCATTTCTATTCAACAGCATTATTTTATTAAAATTAAATGGATTTCATCTCTATTTTATAAGTGTGATATAGTACCAATAAAACAAATCAATTATGCTCTCATTCAGAGAAGAGGCAATGGCCAAATCATGATGGCACATGCAATCTTGTTAACGGGCTATCAAGCAACAGTAGCTGTTATTAGTCTCATCTGTCTTATCTCTATGAGTGTGTGGCAGTGGTTTATAATTTAGTTTCACTTTCTAGAATGTAGCAATTCTAGAAATCAAGAAGTACAATCCTAAATTCAACCTTCTGATGTGATTATGTCTATTATGGCCACAACTCTCTAAAGAGACTATATTTTGCTTTTATTTTCACTCTGGTCAACAACTGGTTTATGTGGATAGGGTTTTGAGATGAAAACTCTTTAGAATTAGCGCCAGTTTTATCTAAATCATTACAATTTGAGAATGCTGCAGAAAAAACAGGTTGGGATTTGTGATGAAATAAATTATGTCAAAACACATCTATTAACCCAGATTGAAAATGTCAGTGGAAGATCCTTTTTTTTTTATTTTGATTTTGTTGGGTTTAGGCAGTGTTTTCTAGTCAAAACAAATGAGAATTGTAGATAGAGCCTAAATCCTAAACCAATTAGAGCTTCAGTTAGAGCAACTAGAGTAAAAGTTTGGCCATGTCTTTTACTATGAAATGGTATCTTTACATGAATTTCTTTATTAACGAATTGAAAGATCTCAGTTTTGAACAGTTACTGAATAAATTGCAAACTTCAATATTTTTACAATAGCAGATTTTAATTATCTGATCAGCCCTAATAATTTTAAATTATTTTATTTCTGATCCACTTCTAATTCAGAAAGTTCTGGAATGTTGCAAAGCACAACAAGTAAAATATGTTTGGGAATTTCTGGAACTGATGTGTGGGTAATGTCTCCATATTGGTCTTTAAATTACTTTTCAAAGATAAATATTAAATACATAGGTCATTTGACCATAATAGAGTTTAATCTAAAATATTTTTTAAGACACAAGCAAATATGTATTCATTTCATGTTACAACAAATTGACATAAAGGGGGAATACGTTTCCTGGTATCTACCTCGATTTTTTTTTAGTATCCCTGTGGCTTGCAGCTTGGAACTATTTCACATGCATATATATATATATATATATGTACATATACATATGTAGGTACACACATATACATATATTCATATATGTATACATATACACACATCTGTATATGACATTACATATTTTCATTTGTTTGAAAGGAATATAAGCAGCAGTTTATCATGCAGTAGCATGTTCAGCTCAGACATGTAAGTCCTTCAGATCAATTTCTGGCTTTCGTGCAAAAGCCCTGATACTGTAAGCCTGTGAGCAGTATGCAAGACCTGCACTCTTGCTCGAGTGTGAGTGGAAGCTACACTTGGGCACAGAGTAAAGCACTAAGCTTTATCCTTTGCAGAAAGTACAGAGAATTCCAAGGATGCTTTTTTCTGGATGCTACCTTATTAAGTTATGCAGAGAATATAAAACCACTGTGAGTCTGGGGAAAATAAAAAGTAAAAATCTCCCTTCATCTTGCTGATTAGGCACCTCAACTTGTACCTGCTTTGCTGACAGTCTTGAGCAGTAACTGTGGCTTCTCAGCAGCCTCCAGCATGTAATAGTAGACTTCTCTACCCCACGCTCCATCTTCTGATTATATTTCTGTGCCCCACTCAGTTAGGAAGGAGCAGGTTAACAAATAGTGCAGTGTGTCAGCACTTCTACAAGATAAAAATGCTTATGCATTATTTAGGAGCAGCCTGATTTTTAACACCTTTTTTTTTTTTTTTTTTTTGGTCACCTAAAGAGGGAGCATTTGAGACTTTAATTAACTTGGCTCATTCCAGATTATTTTTTTTTTAAAATTCTTGTATTTCAAGCTTATGCTTTGAGTGTATAAGCCTTTTTTTTTTTTTTAACTTTGCTATTATTTTTGTAAATATCTTTATCCTAATGCAGTAGACACAATACTGCAATGAACCATGCAACTTTATGAAATCCTAAGTGAATTAGAGGAAAAGATCCATGAACTAAAATTCAGGGTATCTATGACACTTCAGCAGAAAAAGGACAGCCCTGCTCCCCCCAAACCACACAAATATTTATTTAGAAAAAGGTTCAAATTAGAATTCTCTATTGGATCAGTTCTTGGCAGTGAGATTATTTGAGCTGTAATTCTCTGATCAGCTTTAGACTTTGGGTAAAATTTGGTGGGAGTATGAGAGTGTTACCTTGCCCATCCCTTGCAGCTACTGTTACAGGTACTTCTATACTCTATTGCTTGTCACTACATGTATAATTTTTTTCTACACATCTACTCAATAAAATGTCAATGTGCAGCAATTGCAAATGCTTACAGAATGTAGTAGCTGTGAGCATATTATCATATTATTGTCCTAAATTAAAATTAGCATTTAAGAATTACTGCAATTCAGCCATAAAGAAATTACTATGGTATGACAAGACAAGCCTCTCTTAGAATAACACATTTCTTACCGGCTTAGTACCTATATTGTTTCTTTAAATGCATATAACCATACATCCTCTGATTTTAATTTTTTTCTATGTTGACATTTCAAAAGAGTGAATAAAGAAGGAAATTACAGAGAAGAAACTGATGGCTTTTCTTAGTTATGAAAAATGATGTTTGGCATTCTGGAAACAGGAAATAATGTCTGCAATGTTTCTGAGTAAAATACATGAACAGTGTATTAAGGCTAATAGTCAGTTCAGAAGAGAGATGCTGTGTGCCACCAGAAAACAATGGCTTGATGTTTCTGCTTTGGAATTTAATAGAAAGCCTCACATTTCCCTGTATTTTATTTGGATCAGGCAGCAGAAGGTAGATTCCTGAAAACATTTGACATACATAAGGATAGAAATGTCCCATTGTATAAATTGTTAATTTGTTTAGATTATTGGACAATAGATCTCATCTGCATCCTGAAGTAAGGGAGGGACTACCTCAGAGGCAGAGAACTTAAAAAAGCACTCACTGCTATGGACTCACAATTTCTGGCTCCCATTTATATCTCAAAGCATTGACAATGGAGTCCTCTTCACTAAACCCCTAAACTCAAATGAAAAAGACAGGTACTTATCAAAGAAAAGTCTTCTTGCCCAAAGTTATGTGTCTGAGAAGGAAGAAGAGAACTGCATTCAAACTCGCTTTGTTAATTTTGGAAAGCACATCAAGCTAAATCAAAGAAGAAATCCAATACTAATTATGTGACCTTCTGAATTAAAATTTTCATGTGCAGTGAAATTTATTCTATCAAAATAATTTATGAAGATAAAATAGCTATAGTGGAAAAAAATTCATCTTCTTACCTCAGAAAACTCCATAATAAAATGCTGCACTATAAAAAGTCTAAAATCCATTTGAAATAGATGTTTAAAACATCAGATGATCAGTATTATTGTTAAATTATTAAAGTGAATGCAACTTTTAAACATTTTTATGAGCAAAATTATGATGTGAATCTTAGGAAAAATAAAGAAGTAAGTTGCCAAATGAGAATAAAACACTTTCAGAACTTATTAATAACAGCAAAGTGACATGTCTGAAGCAGCATTTTTAAGATTCCAGCGAAAAATAAAAATCTGTAATACTGCAATTATATATATTTATATATATATATATATATTTAGTCACTTAGTAAATAACTAAGTGTGAACATTTGTGTGAAATTTATAGTGTCAATTGAGCATCACCTTTATAAAACTAGAACACATTAGACACCCAACCGGGATAATTTAATTAAGAACCGGTCTTTTTACAGTGTTGTTTTAACAACATTCACAAAATTATTTTCCCAAGGAGCAATTTTTTTTTTTCAAAAATTACTTTTGTGTTTTAAGATATTACTTACTGTTACTTTGGGTTTTTTTTCTGGACGTAGCCTCATATGGCATGCTATTCTAGCACAAATTGCAATTCATAATTAGCAAAACTGTTTTCTTATGAATGACAGGAGGGCGGTGAAGGCAAGTGGACTGGCTGCTGAGCATCAAATACTATTTTGTCCACATTTTCCTAGCAAGATTTTAACTTTGTGTTCAGCTCCAAACTGTTTCTAAGGATGTCTCTACATGCATTTGCTACATCCCTGATTTTCATTGATCTAGAACTTATAGAAGGAGGAAAGATGATATTCTCTGTAGAAGCAAGAATAAACAAGATGATACACAAGCTGAAGGAATCCTCAATGTGGCCAAGTATTTGGTGTTTGACTATGGATTACCAGGCCAGTACAAGGACAATACAATGGGAGCAGCTGAACAGTAACAAAACCATTCAGGTTAGCTGATCACAGGTGAAGGAAATTTTTGATGGGAAAGGAAATGCTGGCTTATTCCTTCCCTTCAACCTTTTCCTAAGAGAGACTGTACAGTAAAAGCTGTGAATATATAACCAGAAATCTTCAGCAATTCATAGTTGTGATTAGAGTGTTAAACAGCATCATCTTTACTCTGCAAATGGGAGGCAGACATGCAGATTTGCTTAGTGTTATATAATGAATCTGTTATTGAATCAGGAAATGAACACTGGTCTCCTGAGGGTAAGTCCAGTGCCTGACCTATGAGTCTTTCTACTTTTTTCCTGAGAACATTTTCTTCTTCTACCTTGTTTAAAGCCTTGCCTTCTCTGTCAGGTCAGTGAGGAAACCTGGGAATCTGAATGTCAGATTTGTAGATGTATTGTGGATTTTTGCACACATATTCCTAATTCTTGTAAAAGCAAGTGGAAGAAAGTAAAAATTTCCAATATATGATATAATTTGCATTACCTGAGTGTTCAACTGGATGACAAAGACCTTCGATTCCATCAGGTGGACCTCTTCTATGGGTGATGGAGTAAAGCAAAGTCCTTAGTTTGCATTATTTTAAGGGTTAAGGGACGAGGTTTCAGTGGCATTTGTTGAAGGCCATGAATTTTTGTCAATATTACAAACTGAATGACAGAAACCTAGTTGCTCAGACTAATACTGCTTCACTTTATTTGCCTTTTCTCTGTAATGTCTTATAAATGAAAATTATTGCATCCTTCACTATTCCTGTGTGCAGGGATTTCTAACTGGCAGGCAAATGGGAAGAGGCATGTGCTGCTAGTGGTGGCATCCCCCCCATTTATATTGTTGTGTGGCTTTGTTGGTTTGTTTTTGTATATTGTTCCTGTTCTAAAATGGACTGCTTATGCCAGGACAAATATTCTTTCAGGAGTGTCCTGTCAATTTTTATTCTGCTCTTTATTCATATGTTTTTAAAGTTTTCCCTCTAAGTGTCCTTTCTCTATCTCTCCTGTCCAGACTACAATTGTAATCTTAAGTTTTTATGTATTCACCAAATTCCTATCTACTACTCATACTAAAGTTTGTCACCTCATCTCATTTCTCTTTCTTTTTACCTCAGTTTTTAATTCAGTCTCAGCTTCATCTCACGATATTGCCTCTCACAGTGGTCCCTGGTCCTCATTTTATGTTTTTCTGAGATGTGGAGAAAGGTGAGAACAAGTCTACTACATAAAAAGTGTTTTGATAGAAGGTGAATATACTTGCTTTTGTAGTCGCATTGTGAATAGCCACTCTGATCAGCTTGAGGTGTCAGGCAAGCTTGGGCAAGCTCAGTGACAGTCTGTGAGAACTTCTAGCTTTTTGAAAATTCAGTTTAAAAAAAATTAATGAAATATGGAGGTTAGTACCTTGACAATTTAATTTGCTGATATGGACTTTATAGACATAAGGACAGAGGAAAATTTCATCATTTTCCTATATGAGGAAAAAGTCTTCTCTGTCTCCTTCTTTTTCCTTAGAATTGTCTAAGGTGTTGTGAGAGAAATTCAGACAGGGTGGATAATTGTGGGAGAATGGTCTTGTGAAGAATGGAAAAAAAACTGCATGGAACAGTTTGTTGAGACCTGGAGATGAAGAGGAAGACCATCAAGTTATGAGCTATCTGAGCACGAAAGAAATACATATACCTGAACACTGTTTTAATGGCTCCCAATGTTATTACATGTTGTCTCAGTTTTGCATATTGGTTGTTATATACATATGCATATACATTATATTGTTCAGAAGCGTTCCCCATTTCTCCGTTTTCCCATTGGTTGACATCTGCCGCAGTGCAGTCGCACCTTATATGGTTATCTCCTCCCCAGTTTTCTCTATACAATTGTTGCCCTTCCTTCTTTTACCATACATGTGAGAGGATTTGCATGCTCCTCCCAATCTCCACCCAAGTTCTGGAACCTTCCTGAACCCTCTATATAAGTCTGAGTCTCATTTGAATAATGTGCCATTCTGCCTCGCCCATTCTCAGAGTGTGTTGTCCCCCCCTTTACCCTTCAAAGCTGTGTTAGATCGTCAATTAAAAAGAAACAAAAATTGCTTGACTAATATGCCTAATAAGTGGTTCTGGTATTGTTCCTACAGTACCCTCTCACAGAAGAGATCAGCACCCATGAATATTGTCTCCATCACACTGGAATTTGAAAAGGACTGTTTACTTACAAAATAGCACGTGATAGGCAACAGCTGTATGAGCGAATGGTCAGCTTAGAATGAAATAATGTGGCACCCTCCCAGATATTAATTCCATGGCTCATGTTAAAGCAAGATGCTGGAAAGTTGTTGGAATAAGACCATTACTAATCCACCCATGTTTATTACTAAAATTTTTAAGAAAGATGAAAGCTAATGTCTGAATAGGAATACCTGAACCATCTGCTCCCTCAAATATTTTTTTGAAAAACATACTTATTCTGTAGACTCATTACTCTTAGGTTCAACAGGAAAGGACTCTGTTCACTTTCATTTTGAAATACATAAGAAAATAAACTAGCATGAGTTTTCATGTATGCATATGTAGTATTGAAGAAGAGTTTTCCAGCTAATCATGAATATTATCTTGGTCATTATATTACCAGTGGAGGAAGATAGGAGCCAAATAAAACTTTCAGATTATATTAAAATAAATTCAGTTCAGGCTAGTTGTCACTGTTTCTAGTTTTATAATTCAGTAGGTAATATGCTCAAAGTGAAATTAAGAATTCTTGCTTGTGGACATCAATAGAAAGGAGTAGAAAGTTAAAGATACGTAGGACAACCACCTCCATGTATTTGTAATTACATTTTTCTGAAGAAAAAGATATTTTCTGGCCCACATTCAAAGAAGTGTTGGGCATTTTATCCTTGCAAACATCAGTGTTTGAGAAGCTCTATGCAAGTTGGCTTTAGTGACAGAATAAGAGATTATGTCAATTCAGTCACTGTATAAAAGCCACTTTAAATACTGGGATTGTGCCATGTCATAATTTAGAGTTTTCAAGAGGATGGGATTCTTCTAAAACTCAGATTTTTTCTACTGAAGTTGTAGGAATGGTTGATGGCATGTTCAGCTGCACAGGGAGCTGTCTGTTCACACTGAACACACATTTGAGGTATGCTAGAGATTGTAGAAAAGGTCAAAACTCTTTTGCACAATTCCAGATATATCTTCACAGCCGGGCTTTTGGTTTTAATCTATGTCTTAATTCATATAATCATACAGCATGCTGAGTTGGAAGGGACCCATCAAGATCATTGAGTCCAACCCTGGCTCTGTGTGGGACACCTCAAGAATCATAGCACATGCCTGAGAGCATTCTTGCTCATATAAATTTATTCAAGACATAATTGTGGGCACTTCTTTTTGCATAATATTAGTGAAATAGAAAAAAAAAGAAAAAAAAAAATCACCTCTTTTCCAAATGCCAGTAAGACAAAAAAATTAAGTCAAGAACATCAATGTGTGATGGATCTGGGACTTTACTACCTTCTCATTTATGCTCCTGATAGAGTGTCCAATAAAATGGACAGTATTATAGATTATGTTTTCCTAGATAGAGAGGTTTTCCACTGGTGGTCGATGGGACTCCTTTGGTTCATGAAAAGTGACCAGGGTGCCCAGTCTAAACTGCCCAGAGTTTACACATTACCTACCTGGTATCTCAGACTTCTCACAGACCCTACTTCTGGTTCTGGCCACAAACTGGCAGGAGCATAGCAAGAAATCTGTCTTGGCAACCCTGGCATACTGAAAGGATGAATGTAAGCAGTATTGTTTCCTGTACATAGGGGAGTTCCAAGTTATGACAAAAGCTTGGACCATGATGCAAGTTTCCTAAAACAGATTAGATTAGATAGATAGATAGATAGATAGATAGATAGATAGATAGATAGATAGATAGATTTTCCTAGCCTGGATCAGAAGATCAGAAGGTAGCTTCACTGAGTAGTCTGTGAAGATCAAGTTATTCTTCCTGTGCTCTTACTGACAGGGTGGGGAACCTGCATCTTCCTGAATGATCCCTATGAAAAAGACCAAGAAACTGAACTGATGTCCTTGCTGTAAAAAATGTCATTGGTTTTGGTTTACTACTGATCACCACTGACATTTCCATGAACTGAAGTATGAACACAATCTCTCTATGTTCATGAGCAGCTGACTCTGACTAAGTATCCAAACAGACACTTTGTAATCAGTACCCAGCTTTAGTCTTAAAGGTTTTTTTCTTATTTCATAATTTTTATTGTGTCATTTTAGACCACGCATAATGTTGACCCATTGTACAACTTTGCAGCTAATATACCACTGTACAGCCTGTAAAATATATGAGCAAAATATTGCAGCTGGACTAAATGATGTTAGTCGGTCCCTTTAAACTGTAATGTACTGTTCTGTTCTGTTCTATTCTATAAATATGCTCTATGGCTTAGTGTGCTGTGTGCCATGCTGATATTCCTTTAGCCATATATTCACCACGCAGAACTGTTAAGGTCAGGTCTCTCAACAGAAAATAAAGTTTCCACACTAATGCATGGCTACATTGGCTGCATCCCTACAGACGCTGTTAGCCTGCAGGGATCCAGATGGAGACCTTTAACTTTAAAATTGTCACCCTTATCACCTGATGTAAATGAGTAATTGTTCTATCCTGAGCTTCAAGTTATCATTACTAGAATCATCTCTTACACATAATCATATTCAGAATGCCTGTATATTGCATAAGTGCTTCACTAATTTCACACTCCAGTACCTTGGCAGTGTGTATCTGTGAAATACCTAGGAACCAGGTAATTTGTTATATTCATAGTGATTGTGCTGGCTTTTGCCAATCAATTAATAGCAAAATAAAGCATTTTTTACTTGTTATAAAATCATTCTCCAGTTAAAATTTAACTGTGGCATTGCATCTTTAGAAAGTTGTATTCTTTTATATGTTTCTGCTCTTTAACTGCTCTGCCACATTTTGATGAAAATATTTAGGGAGTTTAATACAGTGTTTCATAAAATAAGACTTTTATTGTTTACTCATTTTCAAAATAGTATTCCTTGCATAGAAAGCCTCTAGAAATTTGCATGAGCTTTGCTTGGCTTATTGCTGGTACTGGTGCCACATAGTAGCATTGGAGGTTGCAGAGCCAATTCAGTTTTGTGCTAGTCTTGGTTTTCTAAATATTTTTATTTTTCAAGATTTCTTGATTTTGGATTTTATATTGCTATTGTTTTCACAATCAAAGGACAGCAGCAGAACAGTCAGCACTTAAAGAAGCAGCTAAAATTTTTTCAATTACTTTTTTTGTCTGCTATGCAGGAGAGTCCTGAATCATTTGCATTATGGAATCCTTTTACTCCTTGACATTGCTGCTTGAGAGCTTTGGTTAGTGTCATGTTGAACTCAGTGGAATATGGTGAACACGCAGTGAAGTAAAATTTTATGGTTATACTATCTCAATTTTGATTCACAGGATTGTGAATTTGATTCCTTAGAATGAGCTGTGAATGCTGTCAAACCACTGTGTATTTTAGTGAAGACTAGAAGACCTGAAATCTTACAGGAGTTCAAAATAGTTTGCTGCATAAGCACCCAGGTGAAACTGAAGCATTTCAAAGCATTACCTTTTTAGTCATAACAAAGAGGATATTCTTTATTCCTCGAAATACAGAAAGAAATACATAGTATTCTCTAGAAATCAAAACACACTATTCAAATATTAACACATCTTGTGTTCCATTCCAGAGAAAGGGAAATTTGTTACAAGCTGAATGAAAATCACCTAAACTGAGAAGCAAATTCTGACTTTAGCCATTACAGTCTTACTTTCTGTTGCCCAAAGAAGTCATCTGTGCTACTGCTTTTACTACTGGCTACAGACTATTCTGCAGATTTTCGGTGGTGTTTGATTTTGTTTGGTTTTGTTGTTGTTTTTGTTGTTGTGGGGGGTTTTTTGTTGTTGTTGTGGGTTGTTTTTTTTTTGTTTGTTTTTGTGTTTTTTTTTTTTTTTTTCCCATTTTTGGTCAGTAAAAAGGGCAGAGAAATAATGAATTTGAATTTCAATATTTAAAGTTGTTTTTATACAGTGACTGAATTGATATCAGCCATAAATCTCATAAATACTATTGAATTAAATAGGATCCATGAAGAACAGCACATAAAAAGAACAAAATCTCTGGAAATAATGTATCAGTGGTGACTTGTGGTAGTCAATTAGTGGGGGAAATGGTTGCCGTCTAAGAGGCTCACAGATAATGATTTCACTACACTTTCTGTTAGAATTCGTGTATGGTTTTAGAGAAGAAAAAAAGAAGTTTCACTGTCTTGTAAAATGGATTCTGGTTATCACATTTTTCCACAGCCATATTTCTGTTCTGAATGTAAGTACAGACAGCTTATGGTCAAATGAATCCTTTACCTTCTTTTGTAATTCTTAAGCAGATTGAACTCCTTGAGGATAGTCACGAAAACTGACTTCATCCTACTGGAATTGTTGCTATGTTCTCTATGCTAAAGAGGCAAAGAAACTGGTGCAACAGGAAATTTAAAACAGTACCTGAAGTTCAGGTGTAAGATTTATTTCCTGATGCTTCAATAGTTTTACAACGTTTCTCTGTACTTGTTTTTTCAACATATCAGTGTCCTTCTTTAACTGAGGATTACAGAGGTAGACTTCATATTTCAAGAAAGATAGTCTGAATGCTACAAAGGCCAGGTTTGCATTCATTTTTCCAGATGTAGTATGTTACAGTGTCATCTCCAAGGTTTAAGAGTTTTAATCCTCAGGACAGAGTTCCCATTTCCTGAATGTTCTTTACACTGTTGTCCCTAGATACATAATTTTCATTGCCTATAATAAAATATTGTTTTATCCCTGATGGTGGGATTCCAACTTCTTGTCGGCAATCTTTGCTTTTCCTCATTTATGCCTCCTCCAGTTGCTGTGTTAGCCACTGTATTTTTTCAACAATAATGTTGTTTTCACTAAGGTTGCAAGTAAGGCCACAAATAAGCCCTCTGGTGTGCTTTTACAAGAGGACACACTCATTGATGATTCCTTAAATACAGTATATTAAAACCTACAGGGCGGAAGCCTCTTTTTTTTTTTTTTTTTTTTTTTTTTTTTTAATATGTGTAATGTTTTTTCTTGCAATTTGTTCTTTTTTAATCATCATGTGCATTATGAAACTAAATGACCTATAGAAGTAAAACAAGATCATCAGCATCAGTCTTATCCAAATGGAATGATAGCTTTTCCTGATCAGCTTACAGGCAAGTTTGAAAGTATATCTTTCCTATAAGCCCATGCTGATTGCCATTAATTATATTATCCTGTTTTAATAGGTTATTCATCAAATCCCATATCTCTTGTTCCATAATTTGTCTGGGATCAATGTCAGGATGACAGGCCTATAATTAGATGTCCCATTTATACTTTTAAAATATTGGCATAATATTAGCTTCATTCCAACCCTTTGGAAATGCTCCAGTGCTCCAAGACTTATTGAAAATCAGCACTGATGATCAAGTGATCTGCTCAGCTGACTCTTTACAGCACTTGCAGGCAAAATTATCTGGACCTGCTGATTTAACAACATCAATCCTACTGTTATTTAGCAACCTTGTTATATCCTATTAATATGGAAAGCCTTTTACAATATAAATCTTATCCAACAGTGTCTAGCTTTTTCACAAAACCATAGAGTTATTTCCTCATTCTCACTGCTGTAATTCAAACTTTATCTGGTTTTTAGGGTTTTCCCTTTCTATCATTTTGTTTCTACTCATCTGTTTTTTCCTTCTTCTTTTCAATTTCTGGTTTATCTGAATTTCTACACAATTAGTTTTTCTTTCATGTCTTTTACAGTGACAGAGATATGCTTACTTTATATACATATAATGGATATAATCTTCTAAGCTTTGGGGAATATAATTAAGATTTTGAAAATACTTCTGTGGTTCTGTCAGGTAAACTGTGATTAAATGCCTAATTTACTGTGTGTTTTTTTAAGAGCCAAGGAATACACAGGATTCCTGAAATTTAGTTCTGTTTAATACCTCAAAGCTATTAAGTAAAATGGATCAGGTTCTGCTTTCTGCAAGGTATAATCTGTTATCTTTACTAAGAAAGTTAAATAGAAAATTCAAAAGACAATAATTTGTTCATTATTGTAAACATTGTAAAAAATGAGTGGTTTGGATACTTAAAGAAATACCACCAAAAAACTTTGTTTTGTTTTCACAAAAACAAAGTTTATTATGAGTTTGTTAAAATTCAACTTTATAGAGGTCAGTGGCAAGGTTTGCTCTATTGTTTGCTACACAGGGTAGAGCATACAAAGGAAGATCAAATTAGAAGCAATTTGGAATGATTTGCACAAAAGCTGGGATTGCAAAAAGGGGTAAGAATTCTAAGGATATGAATGCAAAAATAAGTGTGCAAAAGGTTTTGGCAGCACTTGGTCATTGAGTACTTTAACATTTACAAAGTGATTTAATGGATTTCTTTACAACTGTAACAATGACTTAACTACAGATTTGAAATAGTAACATTCTGTCACGGTTTAACTCCAGCCAGCATACAAGCCCCGCGCAGCCACTCACTTACAGCCCCACCAGTGGGATCAGGGAGAGTACTGTAAGGGTAAAACATGAAAAACTCATGGGTTGAGATAAAGACAGTTTAATAGGGAAAGCAAAAACTGCGCACGCAAGCAAAACTAGGAATTAATTCTCTGCTTCCCATTGGAGGGCAGGTGTTCAGCCATTCCCAGGAAAGCACGGCTCCATCACATATAGAGGTGACTTGGGAAGACAGTCATCACTCCAGACTTCACCCTTCTTGCCCCCAGTTTGTATAACTGAGTATGACATCACATGATATAGAAGATCTCTTTGGTCAGTTTGGATCATCTGTCCCAGCTGTGTCTTCCCCCAACGTCCTGTGCACCCCCTTGCCAGTGTGGCAGTATGGAAAGCAGAAAAGGCCTTGACTCTGTGTGAGTTCTCGTCAGCAATAACAGAAACACACCTATATTATCAGCCCTGTGTTCAGCAAAAAGCCAAAATGCAACCCCATAGTAGTCGCAGTGAAGAAAGTAAACTGTACCACAACTGAAACCAGCACGCATTCGTACCATAATCAATTCACACACACACAGGTAAAATGATGTGTACAGGTATTTCTGTGTGTGTAAAGGTATCTATCAAAAATTGCCCAGAAGTTCAGTGAAATACATCAAATCCCTTTCATAACAGGCAAGGAATGCATGTCAAGGGGTGTGGAGACTGAGGCAGGGAATATCAGCCTAGAATTTACAGTCAGTGATGGTCCTTTGAGTATCACACACTTGAGGGTTTGCAAGCTCTGAGAAGTGTCCCACTCAGAGGGAGGTGTGGCACAGTCCACTGCTATCCAGGAGAGCTCAGATGGCCTCACTTAGGATCACGATTTATGGAGTGACTGTTTATGAGGTTGCAAGATGATTAACTTCAGTAGGTTTCCATCCTGGATATTATCCATGTTTGTAATTGCTGGCATTTTTTCCCCAAAGTGCAGTAACAATGGTCCCGTTCCACTCAAGCTACAATTCACTGTGGTACCACTCCACTCAGGCTACAAGTAAATGTTTTACGAAAGTAACAAAGGATAATTGCTTATTCTTTGTATTCCACCTTGATTGGGCAGCTGATGTTTCTCTCTGTTCCCACCTTTACCATGAAAGAGCTCCTGGTCAGTCAGGGTGTGCCTCATGGCCCAGATGGCACTGTCAGGGGAGGCTTCACTGCTCAGTGAGTTTGGTCAAGGCTTATCAGGAGCTTCTGATATCGCAGAGCAGGCCCAGGACAGCCCCCACAAACATACACCCTCCATTTGAACACAGAGACTGACACTGAGATAACTATAGAATTACAACTTCCTGCAATTGGTCTTTTTGACTTTACTGCTTCCACAGTATCTCCATTTTTGTTCATTTGTTTCTTTGTTTTCTGCCAGTGGGAGTTCTATTAAAGGAAGCTGTAGACTGTTCTGCAAGAATACAGATGCGGTGGGGTTTTTTTGGTTTTTTTTCTCTATTTACTAATCAAACTAAACAACAACAATGAAAAAAAAATCAAAAAAAACCCCAAACAAACTGAAATAAAATAGTAGAAGACTATGCAAAGTCATTACTAGTGAAGTCAATGGATGACACAAATATTGGCTGTTATAAGATAACTTTGTGCACCTCAGCAACCAATTTGCACTTTTAGACAGTTAAATGCAATACCAGCTAACTAACTGAGCAAATGGGAAAGCACAAATATCTTTGAAATGTGAGTAATCAGAAAGCACTTTGAGCGTTCCCATGGCAGACAATACCTTCAGACTATTGAGCCTCAATAAGCAAGAGAGTATTGAATAGAAAGAGGGAAATTATATTACCACAGTCCATTACATTAGTGAGGTCATTACCTGAATACTGACTGTGTAAAGCTCTTTAGAGCAAAGATGACAGATTGAAACAGCTTCAGAAAACACAGATAAAAGTATTAATGGTTTGACAGTGTGCCTGAACAGAGACATGCTTTTTTGGTTTATCCAAGAGAAGTTTAAGAGGTGACTTCATCATAAATGAAACAAACTGAAAATTGAAATGTAATTGTTTAGTGATTTAATGAGCCATTGTAACAACTTAATCAAAGGCCATGACACGTTCTGCCTTATATGATGTCACTCATTTGAGAGAACTGCCTTTTGGAAAGAGATAGTATAGTTGAAAGTAATGAATGCAGTATAAGAATGAAGGGAAATTATGTGCTCTATGCTATGCAAGATACTATATCATGCTGATTTTTTCATGCTTTAAAATCTGTAGTCTAGTGAAGAAATAATACATGAATTGTACCTTTGGAGAAGAGTGTTAAATCTTAACATAGCAGTGGCAATAAAAGTTTTATTTTGTTAGAGATGAGCTTGATACTGGACCATTGTTGCCAATCAGTATTATTGCTGAATTCAGTGAAGAAATATCAATCCATCTATGAAGCCAGTTACTTGGGAAAAAAAAAAAAATAAAAATATTACAAAAGTGGAAGTTAGAGTAATTATAAAAAGAGGGATGCTGGATGGCATAAAACATAAACCGAGTCAAAGGTAAAATTAGAGAAGATTGTCAGATGGATTTTTTTCAGTTAATTAAAACTAGGTGCTGCACATTGTTTATGCTCTGACATTGCACATTTGTTTAAGTTTATGCTGTCCGTGGTCTATAAAACTTAATGAGAAATATTGCCTAAGTTGGATATTGGATGTTCATGCTGACAAGGAAGTGTCACAATCAATACCAAGGAGCTGAGCTTGAAGGGTTCACCTCCAAAGAGCATGTTAACTTCTGGAACTATGCCAAATTTACAGTAAGCCAAGGTCTTACATTTCCACAGTGAAAGATTTAACTCTATAAATATTCAGACTGTTTTCCATAAAGAAGAGTGGAATTTTTAAAAAATATATTTTTCATTCACTTCTGACATAAAAAAGACATTGCTACTCATGTTCATGTACTGTAGAAGTTGGACATAGTTGCAACAGGCAGTGGTAGCTTTGCTTTTTTAATAGTAATTAGCAAAAGTTGTCAGGGGGGAAAATAAATTTAAATCCATATTTTTTCTGATGCAAAAGGAAAAATGAGCCTAGAGTGCTGATTCAGTAATGCTTTGAGTAATATTCTCTCTGTCCCAGAAAAGAGCCATATCAAAAGAAAGCATCTCATCTCAGTGAAGGAAAAATGTGAGAGTAATAATTTATCCTAAGATTTTAGGACAGGAGATGTGCATTGGGTCCAGTTGGGATTAAGTTTAAGATTTTCCCCACAGCATCCCATATAGTGCTGTTCTTTGTATTGGTAGCTAGAAAGTTGTTAATAACACACCAGTGTTTGGGCTACTGCAGAGCTGGCACAGCATCAGGGCTGTCTCTCCAACATTCTCCTCACCAGTAGGCTGAGGTTGGGCAAGGAGTTGAGAGGAAACATCACCATGACATCTAACTGACCAAAGTGATATTCCATGTGATATACTGTTTTGCTGTAGCAGAGGGCATGGTCCACTTAGGGTCATTAGAAATTTTTGTATATAGTAGTTTTATTGCTATAGCAAAGGCCTTGGCAATACCCTTGAGCTTTTTCTGACTATGGTGGGGTTTTTTTTGTTTTTTTTTCTTTTTATGGAAGGGGGATGTTGTGTCTCTTAATGTACGTGTGAACACATGAAACATTTAAAATTAAAAGCAAAATGAAAATTGAAATTTTAAATTGTTAAGGAAACCTCCCAGTCTGACCGTTCACAAGACTGTCAGTCACACTCCCAGAGTCAGAGACTTTCACTCCTGGGACCCGAACCCCTTCACAGTGGGTGGCTCCAGTGACGGATGGGTGTCCTGCTTGATTCCTTGCACACGCTATCACATGCAGTCAGACCAGATTTCCTTACCAGTTTCACCCAGAATTTCCCCACAGAAGAGTCTCAGATGTCTCATTCCATAAAGCAATTTATTCATAGCACAGTAACACAGAAACAGCTCGAGTTGGTGCCTCTGGGGAGAGACCCCCAACAAGGGGGGGCTTTTATACCCCCCAGTTGTTTTTTTCTTTTTATAAAAACCCCTGGGCTTTTATACCCTCCCAGTCTCTCCACAGGCAAGTCTTGCTGTTCGTCCTGAGTTCCCCGCTCCTGTCCGCCTCTGAGTCTGCCCAGTTGTCTAGCATCACCCCTCTTCACCTCCTTTGTTATTCAAAAGTTTGTCAATTCGCTGCTCACTGCTGTGTCTCCCATGTCCATTCACCCTTCTTCATGCCTTTGTTATCCCAAAGGTTGGCAGTTCCCAGCCTCTTTTCTCAGTCCCATCCAGAGCTCAACCTGCCTCTCAATCTGCAGCTCAATTTGCAGTTTGGGAGCCCAGCTATCTAGACCAGATATATTTCTCAACAAAATGTGCGCAAGATCCTGCAATTGAGAAAAAATAGACTGCATAAAGTTACTCTCTAGCAATTCCTGGAAAGAGTCACAACCATAGCAGAAGTGTGGGTGCCACTTGTTTGGAATCAGTTAACTGTCTGAAAAACCAAAATTACTAATAACATGATTTTTATCATAGTAATTTTTTTTTTTAATGTCATCTTAAGTTGCCACACATCCGAATTAAAAGAAATGCATATTGTTTACTCAAAATTCTTTTTCTAGAAAGGTAAAAAAAACATATGAGAGGTGATTCAGAGAAAAGCCTCTGATTCCTGAGAGAAATCTTAATTATGTGATGACTCGATTATCAAGCAGAAAGCAGAAACACTGTTAGACATATAGACTCTTATTGGCTTGAACTATCTGGAATACCTAGAAGCTCAGTGACAGTTAGGTTTGCTAACACAGAAGGATGGCCAGAGAAACACTTTTTGATTGAAAAGACATTTTGTGGCTTTCCAGACTTTGTCTTCAATAGTATAAACAATTGTATTTTAATTAATTTGCATAGCGTATAGTGAGTCCTGTGAGAAAACTAGGAAAATAAGGCAGATCTTATAATTAATTTTGCTTCAGTTGCTAGACTTTACCTTAGATAATATATATTTTTCTTTTTTTTTTCCCCTTGGATTTCTTAGCTCCATATATTGCCCATATATGCTATTATTGCAACTTCATTGAAAGCCATTCATAGAAATGCACAAAGAATGTCTTTTAGCTTGGTAAGCACCTGTCTTAAGTAAACCAATCTCTGCTGAGTTTTGAAGTGTTGCCTCAAGTAGTTTGGCTGCAGCTCTTTTCATCCTGGGGAAGCAAGGGGAGAATTATTTGCTTTTTCATATTTAAAAATTAGTTTGTTTGTAATACTTTTTTCAAATGTACCCTGCAATGTGTCATTTTGATGTTCTTGATATTATTTTTTTTCCAATGGCTTAATTGTACTACTAATCATCTGGTTGATTTATTCACCATATGAGTCAAGAACTAATTCATCATTCAATAGCATAGACATTGAAGTATAAAGTATATTCATCTGCTATTACTTGCCAGCTAAGAATTTTTTAAGTTTGTTTGCATATATAAAGTGTATTAGTTTGTTTACATTTAAAAAAAAAGAAGATAGCAAGATGGGGATTAATGTTTCTGTTCTTTCAAGACTGTTCACTAATTCATTTTTTAATTTATTTTTAATATTCTTCCTATAGGAGTGAAAAGAATGACGTTCCAAAGTCTCCAGAACTGTATTTTGCACAGAGGAATCTCATTATTTGAGTATTGAAAGTTTCTTTTAGAAGTTTGTATTGCAGCTTGCTAACCAGTGTTGAAGGTAAAATATGTAAGATAAATGAAGGTGGAATATATAAGATAAATGAAGCAATACTTCTTAATGGTATCAGTGAAAAAGGAAGAAATATGTTCACCTGTGCTCCATATCAAGGTAATAAATCACTTACCTTTCATAGTACCTTTCACCATTTTATACAGTAACACATAAGATATATATCTTGCACAGATTTAAAAGACACAATTCTTTGAGTTCCTTGCTTTCATGCTGCCCCATTCCCCAAACTGAAGCTCCTACCATTGAAACAGTTTCTGCTGTTAGGGAGAATGGCTGAGTAAATGCCACCAATCTGTAGAATAAGATCTGCTTTAGAAACAATATTTGTCCTTTTGACTTATCACATGATGTTTTCTCAGACACTATCGGCCAAAAGAGCTTATTAACCTGTGCTGTTTCTTGACATCACAATTAAATTCATATCAAACACACAAACTTTCTCATCTCTCCAAAAAAAAAACAAACAACAAGCATTACAATGTGTGCTCCTTCATTGGTAATTTCATCAATGAATATATTTTCAGGAGGGATTTTCTCTCTGTTTTCACTTTGATCTGTCTATTATCAAATATTTTTTATTTGAAACATTTTATAATTATGAAACATTTAAAAATTGTCTTTATTCAGAAGGGACATCAGAAGGAAAACTTACATTTAATCACCTTGTTGAGGGAGAAATATACAACAGAAAGAAAAAAAAAAAAGAGTAGGTGCAACTGAGTACACTGAGTATAAACCAGTGAAACTTACTTCCATGTCCACCACCAAATTTCTGCTAGATGCAGGTGTGTGCAATAACTAACACACAGATTTTTCACTTACATACTTTTCATTGTGATTTTTTTTTGTTTTGACAATGACAGCTTTGAGAATAGCTTTTCTTTCATCCTTTGAATGTGATTCTCTATTCAATGCTTTCATTAGAAGAAGAATTAGGAATCTGAGCATGAAATTGTCTTCTACCTTGAAGTCAGACACCTGAATAGGGAGATCTGAACAGGGAGCATGCAGAGAGGTTTCACTAGGTTTATATAAGTGGCCTCGTATCTTCATATCCCCGAAAATTATCCATAGATATGATTTCATACTGTCCAATGTTACCCAAACATTAGTTTCACAACCCTTTCTAGAATTCTTTTCTAGCTCTATCTAGAATTTTTATTATTCAAGAAAAAGAAGGCAGAGTTCCATGACTGTGTGTTTTTTAGAGGGAAAATAAAAAAAAAAAAAAAAATTGTAAGATTTCATAAAGCCCTGTCCTTGATGCACCTAAACTGCAGTATAGAAGTCAGAAGTTATCAGAATTTGATGCCTCAGCTTGTTTGCTCTCAAAGCACTTAAAAACCTGGTAGTTCCAAAGTATATACATGTTTCTGATGGAGTGTTTGTGTTCTCTTTTCTTAATCTAAAGTAAAAGGCTCCTAAACATTTTATTACAAACATATGGCTGCTTTGGGTGATTGGAAAAATGAACAATAATATCTTTGTTGTGAATTCTGTAAGCCATTTTTCATATATAACTTGTTTTAGAACAATATGATACTAAGTCATAGGAATATTTTTTGTTGTAAGGAAGGATGCATTCACAGTGATAGAGATTGTATTGAAATTCTCTCAAAAAAATTATTGTTTGCTAGAGCCAATGTAAGTGACAGTTTTGAGCATTTCTTTAGTATTCAGATAAATATTGGCTGTGTATCTGCACTCCTGTGAAATCTGACAGAACATCCTTCTTTTTTACCATCTTCAAACAACTACTCCAAAGATGCTGAACACACTATTATTAAAAAAGCATTTATGTTAAGTGGATGATTCTTTTATATCCATCATGATGTGTAAGACAGACTTGCATTCTTTAGTTGTAGCTCAGATATTTTTAATTGCATTTCTGGTTTTGGCTGTTTTTGAGATTGAATTTTCCATATTTTTTTGTATTGCTACAAGAGAAGTAGAAAATGTGATGTGTGCTCCTGGCTAATACAATAAAAGCAAGTCATGTAATTTTTTATTTCTTTCTAAAGAAAAATAAATTAAGGAAATACTTTCAGAGTCATAGTTTTGGTTTTACTAATAGCATTTTGGATAATCTTTTTCACAGAAAACTTGGATGCTGCTGTTGCCTCTGCCAGCTTTGTTGATGCTTTACGGCAAAGCTCTAAAATTGCAGTATGAAAAGGTCACACAGGCTTCAGTGAAGTGCCTTGTGTTGTCTTTAACTGTTAAACTCATTGTTTTGGATTGACATGGCAAAGTTTTGGTAGCACAGTGTGCTGAAGGTGTGAGAAGAAGAAGAAGAAGTGTGAGAAGAAGTCTGGTACTAACTCATGTTGGACACAGGTGATTCCAACCAGCTTCAAAATGGCCCCAAAACTGGAACCGGCTGACCCCATCAGCCAAGCCGGTGACAACATATTTAAGAAAGGGTAAAAAAAAAAAAAGAAAAAATGCTCTGTAGCAACTGTGAGAGAGAGGAATGAGAGGGAAATGAGAGAAACAGCACTGCAGACACAAAGGTTACTGAGGAAGGAAGGAGAGGAGGTGCTTGAGGCACTGCAGCAGAGATTCACCTGAGACCTGTGAATAAGACCATAGTGACTCAGGCCTGAGGACGACCCCACACAGCATCAGATTTTGTCAGGAGCTGTAGACCTTTCAAACCATTTCTGAACAAATGTACTCTGTGGAAAGAACTTTGCTGGAGCAGTTCATGAAGAGGTGCAGCTGGTGGGAAGGATCCATGCTGGAGATGTTAATGAAGGACTATATACCATGGCTGGGGATCCAAAACTGAATTAGGAAAAGAATGTGATGAGAAAAGAGTGGCAGAGTCAAAGGATTATGAACTGACCAGAACCCTCACTAGAACCTGAACCTGTGCCACTTCAAACAAGGAGTTAGAAGAGTTAGGAATGAAGTTGAGTTTGAGCAGGAGAGTGGGCTGGGAGTAGATATTTTTAGTTTTGTCTTTGTTTCTCACTATCCTACTCTATTTTTATTTGACAATAAATTAAATTTATTTCCACAAGTCAAGTCTGCTTTGCCTTTGACAGGAACTTATGAGTGATCTCCCTGTCCTTATCTCAACCTATGACCTTTTTCACCTTTTTTCTCCTGTTCTGCGGAGAGAGTGAGAGAATGGATGGTTGAGGAACTGGCAGCCAGAAAGGTTAACCCACCACGATCATTCATATTCCTTTTTAGTTATGGAAGGCTGATTTTGATTAAGCCAATTTTTTATGATTTTTGAGTAAGGCTGAAAGGGTGTCTATTTATGATCTATCTTGCTGTAATAAAGATAGGTTAATGGAGAAAGGTATTGTATGTTCTAGACAGATATGTGAAAATCCTTTCTGCATGAGCATACCTTCCCCTATACTGCTTATATGTGAAAGGATTTTTTTTTTCTTTTTAAAGACTGGCTGATAAAAATTCCATTGAATTAATATGCTAAAGTTTATACTAAACAGATTTAATACTTGATTTTTAACTTGTGAAATTAAGCTGTTATTACTTATAGCATCTGAAAACACTGATGTTTGGGAGAATTTTTCTTTAAACAGCAAATAACTTGGGAGATATTGAATGCAATTTCTCCTACTACTATGCAATTTAACTGCCAAAACCAAAAGGTTTTTATGCTCATAAGAATTACTACAGATCTGTTGCTGGTGGCAAGGTCTCAAGGGATTAAAATTGGCTTAGTTCTTGATTTTTCACATATTTTTCGGCCTGCACAGATTATTTCTGCAAAACTCTAGGACAGGTTTTGCAGTCACACTTGACCAGTACTGGAAGAGAATTGACTGCAATGTGAGGCAAAGTGTATAGTAATCACACATACAAATTCATTGTTCAGTAGACATTGCCAACCTCCGCAGGGCTGGGCCATCTTGCACAAGGTCAAATTTGTATACTAGTATTCAGTCTTCTATCCAAACATTCAATATAAAACATCCCAGGACTCAATGTAAAAATATAAAAATAATGAAATGTGTCAGAGATGCCTGGGATTTGACAAGCATGACCAAATCATCTTAACAAATCTTTCTAAGACTTCCCATTCTCTATGACTACCATCAATGTCATACTGCATACCCAAGGATGTATCTTCTGTTAAGGTCAATGATGGAATACAATACTGGATTCTATCTGACTGTAACATTTGGAAGCAGGTCATGTGCTATGGATTTCTCCATAATGTGCATAGCTGTCATTGGTAGATTGGAACATTTCTCATACAAGAAAAGAGAAAAATTGTCTGTTCCTTCCTCTCTTTCTCTCTCTCTTCACAGTAAGGCATTGCCATTTATTAGGTTCTGTAACTTGTGAAAAAAAAAACAGCTCTGAAATCAGCTCAAGTATTCACATAGTATGAAACAGCACTTGAACAATGGTTACAAATATTGTAAAAAACAACTTATGGTTTTCATATTTCCTCAGATGTTCTTGGAAGTTCAGAGCTTAATATCTGTTTTGGACTGTATTTATATTACAGACTATACAATATCTGTAATTGAGTAATAATATGAATAATGGCAGATCAAAGGTTAAATAAAAAACTTGATCATTCTTCCAAAAGGTGGACTATGCACAGTCTATAGCAGAACTGTATTTGATTAAGTTGGTTTGAATTCTAGCACTGTTTTCAGTTTAGTGAGGTTTCTGTTATTCAGTGCTGTGTGCCATCCTCTGTGGATCACTACTGTGATGGCCTAGCCTGTCATGGGTTACTTCAATGCATATGTCAATAGTCTTGTAGCGTGCTACAAACGATTTGACTGCTCAGCCCCTTTACATGTGTAGTGAAGCAGCACTAATCACAGAGCATCAAGCTCTGGAAGGTTGAAGACTGAATGAATGAACTCCTTAAAGAAAGTGAATTAGAATGACTGAAAGCATTCACAAGGTTAAACTTGTGTGGATGCAGTTATTATCAGACCTACCCCAAAAGAAACATCACGTGTTTTACCTTGTGTTTTTACCTGCTATGCAACAACAGCTTGGTTACTCTTCCTTTGTTATTATAAATTCTCAAATAAAAATCACCATTAAATGAAGATAATTATTCCTTGAGATTTTAGAGATAGAAGGTAGATCTTTTAATATATTGCTTTCATGCAAACTCGACGAGCTTTCAAATATTCAAAAAATTTAGAGAAGTTCCATTAGGCAGTAATATTCATGTAAATTATAGTATAACTGTCTAATCTGGTTACTGACCCATCATGTCATCATACCAAATACACCAGTAGGTGGTGACAGTACTTTGTGTAGATTGCTGCTAGTTTCAGGACATTTTGTTCTTAATCTTTGAAGATAATACATGGGTATGATAGGACAAAGAACAAGACAGTTTTGTATTTATGGAAACTTGGAAAATTGTTGCAGCTTGATGATGAAAAGGAAATTATTGACACTGACTTGGTTTTTCCTCTCAAGCCCAGTGACTCCAACTGAATATGACTTAGCTAAGTGATGTAAATGGGTTTGTATCAGGGTTTATTTCATAAAATACTGTTTGTTTTTCATAAACTTTTTCCTTTAAAGGAGAAATTAATTTGAAATGTAACCAGATGAAATGAAGAAAAAATATATTATTAATCCTTTTAATGGACATTTCAAGAAAATAAAATGTTTTGAGGAAAAAGAAATGCCTAAAAACTGTCAGGTTCTTATGGCATTACTAAAACTTATGACAGTTGAAACTATAAACCAACCCTTCAATTCTTAAGGGGCCTGTTCTAATATCCTGTAAATTCAAAGAAAAGATTCAAGGCAATGGCTTCCGTTGTTCATGAACTTAACAAATCTAAGTGATTGTTTAATACATTACCTTGTGTCAGAGACAGATTTCAGGGCTGGGTGAATCTTTTTGAGGATTTTGCCCTGGTAGTTTCACCCCTTTATCTGTCATAGTGGTTTCGGGTTAAGTGGCTCAGCTGGAGGAGTGCCACACAGGTACCTGCCATTCCCTGCATTTGTAGTTAAAATAAGGTGGTTTTGAAAAACTTTTGCTCGCCTTTGGAGCATTTTTTAATGGAGCACAGTGTATGAGAAAGTGCAGATGACCTGAGAATACTGGACTGATATATGTCTTATGAAATACTTCCACAGTAATGTGCAGTCTCATCCTGCCAGACAACATCATTCTAAGCACAACTGTATTTTGTGCAGTTGTGGAGTGCTTTGTGACATTCTTGCTGTGTGACTTTGTTTTGTGTTCTCTTTTAGTAACCATCTTTATCAGGTCTTACCCTGTCTCTGGAAAAAAATATTGCAAGTGTTGATACAGTGTGTGTTTCAGTGTAAGTGACCCAGGTCCCTGATCCCTGATCCAGACAGGAAACCGACATGTCTCACAAAAGGATGGAGCTCTGCAACTCTACACACTACAAACACCACTGCTTTAAAAGTGGAAAGCTGGAGCTGCTGACAGGTTTGTGTCATCTAGAAGCAGGGAAGGCTTAATTATCATCCTGCTAATCCCATAAGGAGACATAGTTTGATTTCATTAGTGGAGTATAATTTTTTGCACTTCACAGCAGCTGCACAGCTTGCCTTAGTTACTCACTGGCTCTACAAAGTAGCTTGCAGGAAGTTATCCCCTTACAATAAAAGCCCATGCCAACAGAAAGAGAATAGAATGGGTTCAGGTGAAGAGGTCTAATCAGGAACATACTGTCAATTCCTTTCACTTACATTCCTTCAAAGGAATTTAGGCATTTCAAGTTAACTCTCCCTCTCCAGTATTCATTGCCCTTTTTGGAGCATCTGGAGAAGTGAATTGACAGTTATGTCATGCCACATACTGTGCATTTGGAGGAGAATTTGTGGACAGGGCTATGAACTGTAAAGGAAGGAACATTGTGGGGATGGGAGGTAAATACATATACAATAAACGTGATTCTGCAAATGTATATTTGTGTATATACTGTTTTGTGACTTTCTTTGTTATCTTTGATACCAATCAATATAGCTGAGGAAATAAGCTTTGGTTAATATAAACAAATATAAATTTTGCTTGACAAAATGTATATATTTTCAGGTTAATTTTGTTTGCTGAAAGAACTGAAAATTATAATTCTTTTCAAACATCAATGATTTATCTCTGGGTGTACCTCTCTTTAGCTTGTACCTCTCAGAGGAAATTATATTAATGTTAAGATATATTAAGCTACTGAAAGCAGAGACAACCATAAGATTCAGCTAGCTCAGGTACTTAGTGTCAAGAGTCATATAAAAATGAAAGTAGATGCACTTGAATAACTTAAAAGTATTTGAACTAGCATCTCTTTCCCCAGTAATTCCCATTTTCTACCCTTTGTTTGTCATTGCTTCATTGCCTACTGCTTGCCCTTTCAGTAAATTTGTGTGCTAGCCTGAGAAGACATTGGAGTTGATTATGAAAGATGAAGAAAAGGGAATAGTTTAAAAGCAATAAAATGGTATGAGAAGAAAGAAATTGAAATGGGAAAAAAAAAAAAAAGATATGTTTTGAAATGTAGTGCTACTCAGGGAATAATTCTAACAGAATTAACCAGCCACAGTACAACAAGGGCTTGGTTTATTGAAGGCTTTAAAAGATCCTTTAGGGTCTTGGGTATGCAGTAAATGGGGCCCATCTTTCTCTCAGGAAAATCAACAGGAGTTCTGACATTGATATTAGTGCAAGACTGATCCAAAGAGCACATGCGGTTGAATGCTGCACTGGTCTTTTTAGCACTAGGTTTGAGTTAATAATTCTAATGAAAGTCACTATGCAGAAATTAGACCATGAACAAAAAATTACGGGGTTCCTGGATTTCTACCTGAAATATGGCAACTAGAGAGAGCAAATGAATAAATATAATTTTTCATATTTATTATATCCAAATGAAAGCCAATCTCAGAACATTTTATGTTATCTTACTAAGGCCAACCAGACAAAATAAGTAAGTTCTCAATGATAAAATATAAGCCTATAGCTCACATATATGAATCAATGTATCACAGAGATTAGTTCTTCCCAGTTTTTGTATCTTTATTAAAACAACAAATCAGCAAAAATGAAGACTGGTTCAAAAAATGTGTTGGTTAACAGTCCTATGATAAAGAATATGAGCAGCTCTCAAATTCCTGCTCTTTGGAAATCGTTATTGCAAGACATTTCTATGCAGACACAAAGCTTGAGCTTGTGACACCAGAGCTGTGATAAGGCTTTTGAAGAGAAATGGCATAGCTGCTTTTTCCCCTAAGCTGAACGAGATCACTTTGATCCTTAGCATTGTTTGTATTATAACTGTTCTGCGTATGATAAAAATTAATTAAAGTAACTACACTAATAAATTTGTTGTTATTTCTTAGTGAAACAACTCTTTTAATATTTGAATTTCACTTTGTAGGCATTAGGATAACCTCTTGAGATGAGCAGTTACATCTCTTTTTCGTTTGTGTCCCAGGGTCATTTTTCTGAATGAGAAACATATCAATGTTTCAGCTACACAGATCTAAGGTGTTATGTCTTTCCTTCCACAAAAGACCTGCAAAACTTTGAACTGCATGGCCACAGAAATTGAAATGATCTATAGAGTTCAATTCTAAAGCTATAAATCATGGTTGCAGAGACTTCTGGTCAATAAGCTCATGTGAACTTGTTTCCATTTCTAACCTGAATGTACTTACATCATGTGTTCCATTATGTGTTCTTCTTTATCCTACTTCAGGGACTTCCAACACTAACTTACAGACATAAGATTAAAAAATAAAAGGTCACATGCTGTAGAATTTTCACCACAGTTGCTGGTCAAAAATCCCAATCAAATAGCAGTGTGGATCATTTCTCATGGTATCAAGGAACAGGAAAGATTAATGAGAAATATGACATAAGGCTGCAGTCATGATATAATATAGCCTTTGTGACTTCAGTAAGAATTTTGAAATTTTGTAGACCCTAAATAAAGACAAAGGAACCTAATGTAAGGAAGTCACATTTAAAAACTTGACTTGTAGCTATTTACTTCACAATAATAATGTAATTAACATTTACAAGTCTAGATCCTAACAACTGAGATAAATTATACAGCTCACAGAAAATAATTATAAAAAAGCCAGGCTCAATAATTTGCTATTGTTGCTTAAACAAGCTTGTTTTGTCTTTTTGTACAGAATATCAAAGTTTATAAGGGATTGAAGACTCATCTAGCTTGTACTTCTGACAGAGGATTAATAGGTATCTCTCTTGAAAATTTTCTTTTCAAATATTATTTATAACTTGCGAATAGGCAGTGTTTTCTGGAATTTATAAATATTTAAAACAAGTCTGCTGTGACTTTTTCAGCAACTGATAAATCATTGAAAATAATGACTCTGCATTGGAATGGCAAGGATTCTAATAGATGATTTTGATATCAAGTGGCAAAAGGTGACATTTTAAGAACTGAACATGTTTAAAAATACTATGCTAGTATATTTAGGTTGGGATTAAATTTTATGAAATACATGAACCTCAGTGATTCCTTCTTACTCTACATGACATGTCTGACATTGCATTCTCAACTCAAAGAGCTATACATCTACTTTGGCTATGACATAAAAATAACAGCAGCCTTTAATCTAAACTGGAAGGGGATGGTGAGGGTACCTTAAAATCCAAGAGGATTTCCAAGTGCTCATCGATTGCTTTCTGATAGATTGCATAATAAATTGATGAAATATCTAAACTTCTTTCTGCAACTCAATCAATAGATGACATTTTAAAACACAATTAGTCCCAAGGGTCACACATAATTGCCCTTGAAATGCCCACTACTTAATACTAAATACATCCAATTTTCTTCTGAAATATTATATCCATAGACCTATAGATATACATAAGTTATAACAATTTCTCTCTTTTTTTTTTTCTTTTTATTCTTCCCTGTCATGAAAGTCAGAAGGCTAAAATCCATCCTGCTTTCTCACCACTTCTGCTAGGTTTTGCAATCCTAAAATGTTGTAGTTGATGTTTTTCTTCAGATTTGAATGCAGGCAGTCACACTGGCTCATGAATGAAGAGGTAACTCTGTAAATATGTATCTTCTCTCTCCATGATCTCACACACTGGGCACAACAGGGATTCTTGTTGCAAAACAGCAAGGACCAAATGGTGTTGAAAATGGTCTCATCTAATTCTACCACTCTCATCCACTTAGTAATGTAGTGCTAGTGCTCAGACTCAGCAGTTCAGTATCCTGCAGCCCCTCAGGGAAAAATTCAGAGTTACCAGTGGCTGGCTGGTAAATTATATGAAATCACTGGGGTCCTATTAATCTAAAATGGCTTCAAAAGAAGAGTGATGGAGTGTTAGACCTGGACTTTCCCTTTTTCCCCCATGAAGGCAGCCCTCTAATAAAGGTAAATGATTCTCATGAAGTACTAAAAAAACAAAAAAACCCACAAAAGGTAGTTTTCAAATACCCTTAAAAAATGTTGTTTATAAAACAGTTTTCAGGTTTGGGTCATCATTCTGTTGTAAAATGGCCCACTGTGGCAATTATCATTTAAAATATCTGAGGGGTTGCCTGTTGGTCTCCTCCTGCTAGAGGTATTTTTCATTTATCAAGGACATACTGAGGGCTCAATTTACAACGTGTAAAAAAAGGCTATTTATAGAGAATAGCACATTTTTGCTGTTACTAAATAGAAGGACTGTTAATATCTCTCACTGTTTTTCAGCTCTAATATTTTTTGTCCTATGATGTATCACAAAGTATAATTAAATTGAAGTTACCAACAGAAAATGGAAAGATAAAGTGAGAAATGTAGAAAAATTTTTACACTATTTCCTCTTAATCTGCACAGTGTTGATTACTTAGCTCCCTAATGGGAAACTGTTTTTTTCTGCAGGACAAAAAAAAAAAAATCTGAT
This sequence comes from Margarornis squamiger, assembly GCA_035222235.1. Lineage (NCBI taxonomy): Eukaryota > Metazoa > Chordata > Aves > Passeriformes > Furnariidae > Margarornis > Margarornis squamiger. The sequence goes on from JAWWTY010000037.1 coordinate 16,541,767, forward strand.
AGCAGAGTAGATAGAAAAGATCTCGTTTCATAAAATTATTTTATATAAACCCCAAATAATTAATTTTGAAATTAGAAAGCATGGAAGTGCTGCTCGAATATTTGTTGTGTCCTATACAATTGTACATATCTGTAATATTAAGTTAATATATCAAATCAGAAATTACCTCAAAAATTTGGGTATAATTCTCCCTTTTAGAGAATTATAAATGACTTTATGAAATGAAAAACATTTGGAATCTGGCCTTAAGTTCTTAAGATATCTCTTTCTCCTTTAGTATGCTCTCCGTGTTGGTATTGAAAATATTAAGGTAAAGTCAATGAAAGCAGTAGCTAGTTGTTCTCAAATTTATATACCCATTCCATTTTTTTTCCCCCCCTTTCTTTTTTCTTGTCTTTCCTTATTATTTTTATTTGCCTATTTTTAAGAGTTATTTTCACAATACTAACATTTATTACTAAACAATATACAGAGTATGAACTTCTGATTGTATATTTTCTGCAAATTTTCTACTTAGGAGTTTCAGAACCTTGTGCAATGAGGGTCTTGTATATGCCATTGAAGATGATCTCTAAATGAAATGAACCCAAATTGTTGAAACTGATGAAAAGTCTTGAAAAAGCCTATGGGTGTGGTCACTTGGTCTGTTCAGGCTGGAGAAGAGGAGACTGAGGAGACACCTCATTGAAGTTACAACGTCCTCATGAGGGGAAGAGAAGGGGCAGACACTGACCTCTTCTCTGTGGTGAGCAGTGACAGAACCCGAGGGAATGGCCTGAAATTGTGTCAGGGGAGGCTTAGGTTGGGTATTAGAAAAAGTTTCTTCGTCCAGATAGTGGTCAGGTACTGGAACAGGCTCTCTGGGGAAGTGGTCACAGCACCAAATCTGACAGAGTTCAAGAAGCCTTTGGACAATTGCCTCAGGCACATGGTGTGACTCTTGTAGATGGTCCTGTGCAGGACCAGGAGTTGGACACAATGATCCTCTTGGGTCCTTTCCAGCTTGGCATATTCTGTCATTCTGTGATTCCATGACGAGGGTTATAAACCCAATGGTTCTATTCCCATTTAAATCAGCAGAGCAGAGAATTGCTGATTTCATAGTCTAGATAGGGATAAGGCTAGTTCAAAGACTTGAGAAGCCAAAGACAAGTGTTAGATTCTTAGGATTCTTGCATGGCATGAATTAGGTGTCTCACGTAGGGTTTGATGTGGCAATGGGTCTCTGAAGAAAATGAAGAAACCAGTCAAAGTGCCTTAAAAACTGAAGTTTTACTGTGTTGTAAAATGGATTCCTTGTCTTTTTTACTTAGTCATCCTTCTTCTTCCCAAGACCCCTTGAAACACCCCTTATCTATGTAGCTAAGCACCACGGAATTCATTCTTGAAGGTGTCTGTTTAAGTTTCCTTATTGGCCCATAGTTAACCCTTTCCCATTGGTCATTTATCCCTTGCTTTCTATTGGTAGTAATTTGGATTCCCCTAAAACCTATATATATACCCCCAGCCATGTTAATAAACTCTTATCTGCTTCCCCTCCTGTGGCTTCTGTGTGCCTCTCTCTGGGGCATCTCGGGGACCATGAGTGGGGGGGTGAAAGGGGGAGCATCTCCCCTCAGCTGTCACAGTTTGGCTCTCATCCTCTTTCCTGGAGTCACTCATGTGATGCATGGTGTAAAGCTGTACTGGCAAGCTGCGTAAGACATGAGCACACAGAGCTCTCTGCTAAAAGCGTAAATGCCAATGACCATTCTATCAAGAAGGAGTTACAGGTTTGCCTCACAAGTGGCCAATGGACACACTTTTCCTGTAATCCAGTGGTTAACAAATTCACACAGCCATGTCAGGGTATCTGATTTGTATATCCTATATTCTGTGAAAGTTTCCTGTTTATCAGACCAGAGCTGGTGCATGCAGATCCTTTGCTCATCCCTTGACACAGGACTTTATAGGCCCAGAGAATGATTAAAGAATAAATACAATCTTCTGACTTTATAGCTTTGTGGTCAGAGCAGTCAGTAGATGAGAAATAATCAAGGTTCTAGGTTTTAATTTTCTTTAAAATCCAAATAGTGTTTACTGTAAAACATAAATAGAGTTAGAGCTGAGGTTTCCTTCATCTCCTTGTTGAACCCAGCATGGGGTTTAACCCTTATTGATTCCTTTTAGTTTTTCAGACTGCTCTGAAACTGTTCAATTCCTTGAATTTCCTGATGCCTTTTTCCAGGAATTTTAGGCATCATTCCTACTCTTTGTTCATTAATTTGTGGATATGCATTCTTAACAGTGAAACCTCTGGGGCTTCACACATGATAGTATTATTTGTATTTCCATAGAGTGTGGGATTTGCTTTGAGAATAAGGACCTGTTATGCAAGGCTCAATACAGCCACATGCTACAGTGTGTTATCCACAGAAATTACAAAATTAATTAATGTGTTATTTCTATTTGTTACTTCACAGTGTATGCAACTATAATAGAGCTATTTGAAATATGTTAAGTGTTGGTGTGGACTGAATTCATTATTAGAAAGTAAGCATTTGCACTGGCAAAAAGCCAGATAAGAGACTGATAACAGGGTTTTGGCATACAGTCCAGAGTAACAATAATTTCATGTCAGTAATTGGAAATATATACTCATGCATGCCACTTACCTTATCAGATATGTCACTGATGAATATGTAAACTTTAACTTCCATATATAGCCACTCTGCATCTATGAAATTGAAATAGCAAACAGTCTTTTCTTAAGACAGTAATGAAATAAAGTCACTGAGAAACAAAGAGAATTTATCTTGATAAATGAAAAAAAAAAAAATCAATGTAATGTTACAAATTGTGTCTTTGAAGCTAGTTTTCAATATAAAGATCAAAATGTATTTGAGAAAGGGAGGGGCACAGAAACAAAATACTGCCTACCCACTGGTTTAATGAACACTGTCTATTACACACAATGAGAGCATTATCAAATGCTATGGAAAATAACATGCAGTCTTGAAGTTACAGGTTGTTTCATAATTCATAACACAATTGGGAAAATTAATTTTTCATTTTTTTCTTTTAAAGGATTTTTTATGCTAAAAATGCTAGCTTTTGATAAGTAAACTCATGAAGAAAGAATGCAAAACAGATAAATATTGTCTCAAATCCTGTGAAATGTTAGCTTTAATTGGTTTTCCTTCTCTGAAACATAAATCTAGTCTGAGCATCACTCTAAAAAACTGACTTCAATGTCCATCTATTTTTCCATCAACTCTCACTAAAATGACAAGTATTTAATGATAATCCAGCTCAACTCTAGGACATTATGTAACAGCTAAATAGTAATGGAATTATTCCAGTTACATTAAAGCATATACCATGCTTCAGTTTGTATCTGTTGTTTTACTCATGATATTCCACTGGGAATAGCTCATAAAGAGGAGCTTTGAGAGGGTACACCTCTTCACACACAAAAAAAAATTAAAAAAAATAAGAGGATATGGGTTCATTTTTTGCACACAATGGAAGAGAAAAAATAGGTAAGTTAATTATGTGTATTCTATTCTCTCATTCATACATTTCATTTCAAACAAAGAATAAAAACACCACCCCTCTCTTTTTCTGAGTCAGAGTACTCTGGGTTAAAGCTATTACAGTATTATTTAAGCCTAGGAAAAAAACTGTGGGATTAATTCATGCTGAAGTAGGTTTATGCAGGTCCCTGGTGATATGTTAAGTTCATTGTTGTGTTAAGCTCCATAACTGAATATCCTGCAGTACATGGGAGTCAACTTGTGTAGATATGCCAGCGAAGTACATTTAAACCTTATGGTTATCATCACTGTGGAATATTCACTAAGAGACCTTTGGTTTAGGAAGACTGTTAATGGCATAACACTCCTCAGAGCAACAGTTGCAGTTGGCCCCACTCCGGGTTGTCCCTTAGAGAATTTTCTTTTTCTCTACTGAATGTAGAAGGAACTTAGGGAGATGGGACTTTGAGGTAAAGTAATGCTCCATGAGTATTGCTCCATCTTTTCTTTTGCAGCTGAGCATAGCACTATTGTGATTCTTTTATTTATTCTCGAGTTGCAAATAACTCCCTACACACAGAACAACAAAGTTGTTCAGTAGGAAAAGGAAGAAATTCCAAAAGGTAGCCTTTCTTCTCTCAGTCTCCACGATCCCTTTTCCATGCCTCACTTTTGTTCCAGCTAACTCATTCATTCTGCACTAATGAAGAAGGAAAGATAAGAATAAATTAAGGTCAAAGGCTTGGTCCGGATCTATGTTTACCTGTGGTGGCCACTGACTCATGAGTTGCAACTGCTATTTCTCCTCAAAGACAAGTCTATGCCTTCCCCTTCAGAAGAAACAGCGTTTACTTCCTTAGCCAAAGTGAAGGCAGAGGAAGAGAGCCATTCAAACTCCTACAGATAAAAAGAGCAGAGCCAGGTCTGAAAGCTTGAGAACTGTAACTAGCCTGTATAAAAATACTAAGAAATTAATAATTTCTCGTCAAAGAATATGTATTGGATAAAGGGTAACAGTGCACACAGATGCAACAGCCTATTTCTAACTGGGTTTTCATACAAGCTGTGAACACACTAATCTAGGACTAAAGAAACATAACTTTATGAGGAGGAAAGGAACAAACAGCTTTGTTCAGAATATTCACTATTCCTTTCACATTTTGGGTGTTTTATTCCTTTGCTTATTTCCTCTGTCCTGAGTGAGAAAATGTGTTGAACAGCTGCCCACAATTCAGAAGTGGAAACATAAATAAAGGTACAGAATGGAAATGAAATAAGCTCATGCCCTTCTCTGATGTAGGATCAAAGGCCAATATTTCCGGGTTTTAGTACAGTCAGACTACCAGGATATGTCTTATTTCTTGAGATATAATTCAAAACAACCTATGATCTTGGAGCTTGCTATGTAAATTATCAGACAATACCTGGACCTTTTCTTTTGTCTGTTTTGAAATTTGTATTCTGATCAATATCCAGGAAAATTAAATCCCTTCATGTCTATATTATGACTATTTACAAGATTTCCTTAATTGTCCAGACATTTTCTGATCTCTCTTATTCTACACTAGAGTTTTTAACAATCTGTCTGTGAACTCTGCTTTCCAAATTTAACTTTCCCTGTACTCCAAACCTGCCATCACTGTAGTTATCAAACTGCACATGTAGTATCATCTCTTCAGATGCAGTGGTCTCCATTGTTTATATCATTGTATTTATTCCTACCATGTTAAGGCTCATCTTTCCATGTACCAAAGACCAAGATATTCCTGTCTACTTCACAATTTATCTTAGGCTCGATTGCAACAGGAGTTTGCTGCACTCCTGGTCACTCGAGCTCCTGTATGGCCCCCTCCTGAGCGTGGGATCAGCCACCGGCTCTGCTGGCTGTGCCTGCACCAAGTCAGCAACTCCAGGGTTAACTTTGTGTCCTGGGTATTTCATGAACTCTGGATCTAGAATTCATTAAAATATTTGGTTACCATAAGGCAGTCAGGTAGAAATTATTGCTGGCATATTACACTATTTTTAACAATTGCTTTTAATGTTATTAGGAATTTAGCTTCTCATTGCTTAAACAGAAAGACACGGCAACATTGAAATTCACTACTTATAGTTCTTCATTGCCCACTCTTACATCATCACCAAACAGATATGTTCAGAAACAAATTTTAAACAGGCTAAATAAAACTCCACAGTGTCTTCTAATATCTCAGTTTATTATACAGGCAGGTGTATAAATGCAGGAGAACATCACTTAGGATTAAACTGACTATGCAACTATCTTGCCATATCTGGAATTTAGAGATCTTTTAATTTTTATTTAACTATATTCATATAACTTTTCATTACTCTACTGATATATCTGTAACTATTTTTTTGTATACCTGTGAAACTGAGATGTCAGTCTCTCCCTTCCTAAACACAAGGTCTTCTATCTCTTGGCAGTTCATATAAAAAGCATATCACAACAAGGCAAGTGAAAAACACTCAGCAGACTATGAGCAGCAAAATGTGCTAATTATTTTTCTTTGGTGTCTTTGTTTTTAGCTTGTCCATAACGTACATAAAAGTATTTTGAAAGTTAAAAAATTTGGTCATAGTGTAGTCTTATGTTAAATTCTTTTTTGCCTTTAAAGCTCACAGTAATTTGTAAAGCAGTCCTGACACAAAAAAAATGTTGAAAGTTTCAAAATGACTTTGCAGTATAAGGAGGAAGATCACGTCACTCACTGCTGGAATGCAGCTTATTTCCAAAGTCTTTTTCTGTGCAAAGCAATCTTTTATACTTCAGAAAAGAAATGAGGGATTCAATTCTCCCTTTTGATTAATATTCATCATTATCTTTAGTTCATCTGCTGTTTGTTTAGCTCACTCACCAACATTCCACATAATTTTTAAGACTGAAAATTTCTTTTGGTATTTGTTCTGCTTCAGGTGAAAGCTTGTCACTGGAGCCTGGTTGGACCATTTGGCATATTGTTACAGAAGAGCACATACAGTCCCCCCAACCTCTGGTTGTTCCTTAAGAGTTTTTTTCAAGTGAACATTGACCCAGACAAACTCTTCTTAGTTTGTGACATATAAAAGCTTAACTCCAAATACTGTGGGTGCAAATTACAAAACTGCATAGAACTGTGTAAAACTCCTTCTTTCCTTCCACATGAAAGAAATCCCTGCAAAGCTATTAAATGAAATGATGGAGAGATCCCTCTACTTTGGATTAAAGGATAAACAGACAGCCAAGTTCATTCACAGGTATGCATTTGCTCCTGTAGTGTCACACGTGTATCCTGTTGCCTTAGATGCTTTAGCTACCTGCCTTCCTAGCCTTGTATTTCAGTGGTCAATGTGTATTGGAAAGACAGCCTTTTTTTAAAAAAAAAAAAAACAAAAAACAAACAAAAAAACCCAAACAAAAACAAAAAAAACCCAACAAACATCTGAGCTATTACCTAATTATGACTTTTATTAATTTTTCCTTTCTAAGATTTTAATTTCTCATGTGATTGCTGCAGATTTTTTTTTTAATCAAAGTGTGAAAACAGAGAATGAAACAGCTTTTTTCTGAGGCAGTTTATTACTTTTTCACTATGTTCTATTACACTCAAAATCTTGTTGCAAACAAAAGGTAACATAATATACGTTCAGCTATGAATTTATTTTGAGTCCAATTAACTATTTAACAGTCCATTAGTCTCAACAAATAGTAACATTACTGCTAAAAGTCATTGTATGTGAGCTGGCTAGGATCTATCCCTTTTACTTGATCTTATTCTCAACCTTCCAGTATCTCTTTGGGATCTATGGTCACACTTCAGTACGCCTCATGAGCTGCCGAATGGAAAGGTTTCACTGGGTTTCAAACATCACAAAGTATTCACCAAGAACAGGTTATTTATGAAGTGTATGGAAGATTTGTGTGCGGTGTGAGGTGTGCCTTTTTTGTTCAGTTTGATACACTTGGATTTATTTTCAAATGCTTCTTCGCCTCAGGCAGCTGCCTTCTGGATGATCCCAGCTGAGGGAGGAGCGCAACCCTCACCATTTCCCCATGCTCAGACATGAGGACCCCCTGGATTTGCCACAGAGGCACTGGCACAGTTCAGGCTCAAGAAAGGGAGGCAACAGACACTTAGACCCGGGGCAGGAGCTTAAACCAGTCCAGTCCAGCCCAACACAGCTCCAGCCAAGGTGGGCCCAGGCCAGCCCTGAGACTGATGGTCTCAGTTCATGGAAAAATCTAGAAATCTAGAAATCATGCCCTTTTTTGGAAATGGCAAAAAATAGCATTTACTGTGCTGCAATTCTGGCCACAGACACAAGAGGGTTTGTTTTTTTTTTTGTTTGTTTGTTTGTTTGTTTGTTTGTTTTGTTGTTTGTGGGTTTTTTCATTACCTATTTTTTCTAGCAAATATGTTCAAAGTCACATCATACACTCATGCAAAAAGTCCTATTAGAAAAACAAAAAAAAACCAACAAAAAAAACCCAACAAAAACCCTTCACCAAGATGATAGTTTTAATCTATCTTAATGAAGAGGTTCCTGCAACAGATGAACACATACCTACCTACTAAGCTGTTTTGCACATGGGTTTTACTCAGTAAATTAGCTGGTGGTCTGTTAGCCACCCTCCTCGTTAATGAAAAAACTGCATTCCTTGAAATGAATTGCATTAGCATATCTTTTTTCCTAAAAGTAATAGTTGCATTACGTACTCATACACACACACTATATATATATATGGTAAGTTTTTTTCTTGCCATTTTCTTACACACTGATGAACACCATGAATCTAAAAGTGTCATTTACTGTGTAGACTTATCTAGGCTTTTGTCTGAATGCACAATATTTATTTTTAATGCTAATGCATCCCCTCTGGAAAGATTACTAGTCTGTAATGACATCTTTCTTTCGGTTTAAAGCTGGGCATCCTTGCATGAGCTCAGAGGAAAAGGTTTAAATTTGTTTGCATTACCACTGTTGTGTATTAAAATGACAAAAGATGAAATCTACAAAATGCTTTATAAAACTTTAACAAGGCGCATGCATAAATTGAGCTTTAAAAAGTGTGACTTGTCTCATTGTGATCAAAAAATATATGATTACAGGAACCTGAGATCAAACTGAAAGAATTCACACACAATGAGAAAGAAAAGGTGCATGTTTTTTTCTGTACTCTTCTGGATCACTGGTTTTTGTACATTCAGGGTTTATTTTGAAACACCGAGTATTGGTGAACTGAAATGTCAAAAAGGTTGGAAATGATTGGCTGTAGTTAAAGGTGAAGGATAAACTCATTACAAGTAGTAATGAGTTTCAAAGTGTTTGTGGTGGATTTTCAAAAGTGTTTATCATGGGCCAAGATTTGCATCATTTCAGTCAAGACTGGATAGGGGGTAGAAATAAGAGAAATATACAATGATTTTTGGATCTTTCCTTTGGCTAAGATCCAGCTCAGAATAACTGGATTTCATGGAGATCAGACATCTACTTCAAGATACTTATCTGATCCATTGACTGCAAGATCAATTCATCATTATGTGACTTAGACACATAAAAGAGGTAAAGGGTTAAAATTAGGTGGGTTGAGACTTTCTCCCACAGAAACTTTTACTTCAAAAGCACCTGATTTCACAAAATGGTTTTAGTGTTCTAGTGTGTACTAAAACAACTGGGATTTTGCCTACCACTTTACCAGAAGAGGAAATTACTACCTCAGAGTTTAACAGTGCTTTCTTTCTTCAAAATTCACATTTATAGACTGAGAATTTAGCCTTAGAACTCCTAATATTTTATATAATATATAAAATATATATACAATTTTATATTTAAATAATTATATGTAGACTATATTAATTTTATATTTATATAATTATATATATATATATATATATATAAAAAGGAGACACATAATTTTCATAACAAGCCATATATAAAATAGTAGTTTAGTAAATTGCTAATATACTAACTGTGAAATTAGATGTCTGTTGTTTGTTATGTGTATTTTATTAGGATCTTTCTGAAAAGCTAAGCGCTTGAGGAAGAAAGTGTAAGAAAAAGATAACTGTAGCAAAAGAAAAAAAGGAAAATTTTTTTCTTCAGTGTATGTGTGCTGACAAACATCAAGGGGCAGCATTAATAAAATTGTGAGACTTATGATTTAGAAAACAAAGCATAAGGGAATATGCAGTGAGAGACATCATTATGATATCCCTGGGTCCATTATTAAAAGCCGTATTTTTGAGTCATGTATTTTTCGCAGTTACTGTTGTATATCCTTAACAAATACATCCAGAAATGTCCTGCATGAAAACCTAGTCCATACATAATGCACATGGGTTTTTTTACTTCTATGTCTTTCAGACTGAAGAGGGATGCAACTGCCCTCATGAATATTCCTGACTCACGGAAAACACTGTGTTTGCAGTCTCCAGAACTATTTATGGCTATTGTTCTGTAGGAATATAGAAAAACAAATAATTGCGTACCTTGCTATACATATCAGCCCAAAGCAGCATAATGCAGTGGCCCACTGCAACGCACTTCTTGCCTTACAAACTCAGTGAAGTCATGGGTAAATCTTCCCATCATGAGTACTGATGTTGAGGAGATTATAAAGAAAGATAATCCAAATTATCAGGACAGTTATCACCTTGGAAAACAAACGAACAAAAAACCAAGCAAACATAAAATACCTACCAAGAAAACTCTGAAAACAACAAATCAAAATCACTTTTAAATCATATGCCATTGATTTTAATTTGTATAAAGCTGCCCGGGTTAATAGGATCATATATATATACTAGCAAGAGCAGAGGTACAATATGTAGGAGGTACTTTTTTCTTCTCTCTGCTAGAAATCAGAACTGAAAGCTTGCTTTTTCAAGAAAATATTTAAGACTGTTTCAATTTTAAATTCTGTAGGGTTACTGACTTCAAAAAAATGGATTTATAAGTTTCTAGTTAAGCATGTGCTTATATTTTTGGCTGGATTAGAGACAAAATTTCCAGAAATTGACTGGATTGAACCCTTGAAAAATGAGGTATTAACACATAGTGTTTATAAGAAAAGTAAACGAAAACAAGAAACATTTTTTGTGTGTATGTGTGCTTTGTTTGCTAAATAATCTTTCTCTCTGTTCTGTGTTAAATGTCTCTTATTTGGGTCTTAAAATATAATGAAGTCTGAGTACAATCTTCTGAAAATAAGCATTAAGAAGGAGAATTAGAGTAGGATGAAAGACTGATAAAATATCTGTAGTGAAAGTGAATAAAGACAAACTATGGGCGATAGCAAAGGAACATGAATAACCAGCACTGGGAAATGAGGCATTCTATATTAATAAAGTAATTTTCTTTTTACTTTGAAATACCATTTTCTCAGCATTATGAACAATAATAATGGTTCTCTTCACTGCCTCAGAATGAACACAGAACTTTTACAAGGATAATCACGTGCTGTTTCACTGTTGCACTGTTGAACTCAGTGGACCCTTTTTAAGATGGGACAGAGAAGATATAAAGAATAACATAAAGAATATATGTTGAACTAGAGAAAAGAAGTTCCCTGTATTACTTGCATATTTTGTGGATATTAAATAAAATTTAAAAAAAAAAGGAAAATTTAATTAAAATATATGTTTTCACATCTTACTTTCTTCTTTTTGGTGAATGGACTTCCTTATTTACATTTTGATTCTGGAAGTGTTTACTTTTAAACCATCCACAAAAAAAGAGAGTTTAAAACAGCTAGCATTTGCTTTTGGGACAGTTGTGGATCACAAATTTGGATTTCCTAACTCTCAGAGGGACTGGCTATATAAACCTGCTGTGCAAAATTGGACTTATTGAAAGAAATTGTTTTTAAAAGTCTGTGCAGATAGTTATGTGGCATCTCCCTAATTTGGTATATGGGAAAATTTTATGTACTGAGGAAAAAAACCAAACAACACAGTCATGATAGATGCAGAGTTTCAGTCCCATCTGCGAGGCCTCTCATATCACTCTGAGATGTATAAATAACACAGAAGACTTTTTTTCTTTCATCTCAGATTCTGTACCTTGGGTCCTGCACACTCTGTTGAACAGCTCAGAAGACTTCCAGCTAAGCCTTGAGTGTTCACAAAGCCAAGTGAAAGTTAATAAAGACCTTCAGATCTGATGAAGAAGAATTAAGTAGTTAATTATCAAAGGAATCAACATTTTTATGCCACAAACTATCTAGTCTTTTGTTTGAGAATGCTTCTCTGGCTGAATACTTGGAAGTATGATCTTCTCCTTTTCTAACACTATACCCAGGTAACAGCTCTTGCAAGAGTTCTGTTCAGAAAAATAGGAAAAAAAAAATATATTTTCTCTCCAGAGTTATCATATAATTTATTATGTCAATCTTTATTTACAGCTTCATAAAATAAAATAGACAATCATCTTAAGATATGCATACAAATTCAGTATCAAACTAGAGGTATGCTAGGCAAAACCAGAAGCCATTTTAACAGGGACTTCTTACAGGAGTACTTTTTGTGATTGCATTCCCAGTCCTTCATTATGCTGAGATTAGTGAATTTGCAGTACTGTAATACTTGATAAAAACAACAGCTTCCTTATTATACAAATAATAAAGCACATCCTGGTCTTTCATTCCAGGTGCCCTTTCATGATTATGTAGCAGAGTGTATGATATTCCTCAGAATCACAAGAGATGCTCAGTTCTAACTAAAGTCACAAGTCTAGAGAGCCTCAAAAAATGCTAATGCATTTCAGAGACTGTGTTTTCATGGCTATGGTCCCTGAACATGGTGACAACTATAGTGCTGATGCTTCCCATTCGCAAAAGTCTGTCAAATGCAATTAAAAATTACATTCTGGTAATCCCTGTCCTTGTCAGTGGCAGCTTGCTGTGGAGATATTTAGCTTACTTTCTTCCTGCTACAAATAATCCTTCTGTGTTTGTATTCTTTTCCTCTCTCCATATGTAGACATGGGTGTACAGAAACATAACTTCTAAAACAAAGAAGACTACCTGCTTGCTCTTTCATCTGTGTCAGTATCCCACTGTGCTTCTTATTTTTGAATGTAAAGTTGTTAAATTGATCCCGTAAAACTTGTGATCAGGTATTTTCCCTTTTTATCCTCCTTCAATAGATGACCTGTTCTTAAAACCCTTTCAAGGCAATGCATTCATTTGTATGAGGCTTCCTAAAATAAGACATCTAATTAAAGTGTCTATGTTATGATGTTATTTTCCAACTGTTATGATGTTCTTTTCTGAGTCTTCCAATTTCAGAAATTGGCTCATCTGCAGGGTAGTTTGGAACATCACACATAAACTTCTGCTCTGTATTGCCTTCTGGAGGAGACTAAAGCAGGAGAGTAGGAAGCTTGGCCAGTCATACTGAGCCTCAGATTAGTTACCTTTTTCAGTGTGATCACTGACCTAATTTTGCTGCAATCAGTAGAATTTTTTTTATCTCAAACTACACAGAAACATTAAAACCTCATTAAGGAAATCTGTAGAGCTCCCTATACTTCGGCAGAATGCAAATTCTTAGGTAAGAAACATAATTTTATGTTTATTTTAATAAAATCTGCAAAACATAGGATCCTGAATATCTATTCCAAATGAGGACTTGTGCACCTGTCAGATGAATTTTTTTTTGTTTCATCTGCCATATTTAATGATGTATTTCCAGCTTGACTGTTAAAAGTCACTTTATGATGAAATTAGTCCAGAGAAAATATTGTGACACCACTCTTTACTATTTCTAATAAGAATGTTTCTGATATCCTTGACTTCTAGTGCAAATCTAGTGTGTAGAACTATTTCTAAAATTAATAAATATTGCTATACACAAAGTAACCAAAGGGACAAATAACCATTATCTTCAATTTTTTCTGCATTATTACTATATTTGGAGAAGTTCTTGGAAGGAAAATCCATTGAGAGTTATGAAATGCAAAGAAATTACTTTAGCTCAAGAGGTTCCTACATCTTGAATAGTTGGAATCTGGGAAAGTAGATGGTAGAAGTAAAATGTATGCATATACACAGGAATTTCAAGTCTATACTTGCAGCATGAGGTGCAATGAGGCAGCTGAAGGAATATTTCAATGAGAAATGACACTTAGATGTGTCTGAATTCTGCTACAAATTTAGCACTAATGTTTATGGTGTGAAATGTTTCTACAGAGGCATTTAATAGATGTAGTTCCTTGCCTTGAAATTCAGCACTACAGTGTAAAAATCTAGATATACCAAGTTATGGTATTGCATAATCATAGATAAATATCCAAGTTCTGTTCAGAAAGAGTGTGAATCTAGAGTGGAAATGATAAGAATATGGAACTCAATGCCGCCTGTTGATGTGCCTTGCTTACAGTTCTGTGTGTTTTGTGGATAACACAGACAGTGTCAACAGTGGTAACTCAAAAATATATGCATATTCCACACTTAGCTTATACATGTTATCAATCTACAGTTTTTTAGACCCTCTGAAAGGATCTTTCTTCAGATGTTAGAAAATCCAAGTGAAATAGCTAATAGCAACTTTTTTTTAAACAAAAAGTACATTTTATCCCATTTAGTGGCCTGCAAAGTTGGCTTTTTCATTACTTTGCTATAGAAACTAAAAAATATAGCCAAGAGCCTATCAGGAAGGGAAATGAATGAGTCACAGCTCCTCTTTCCATACCAATTTTGCTCACAGATATAAAGCTGGCAGGTAAGATCTGGAGTTTTATTGCAAACAAACTTCATAATGACATAATTTACTTGCTAATGATTACAGCTGAGATGGGAAAGAAATTAGCCGGAAAATGTAAAAAGTCACTGGCAAACATTTTGTCTTAAAAAGGGACAGTCTGCTGGATGATATGAGAAACAGATGAAGTGCCAGCTGTCTGAGATAGGTTTGACCTGTACAATTAGGAGAAGTTTTAAATTTAAATGTATATATACTTTAAAAAATATTTTAAAAGGGTTTTAATTCTTTGTGTACAATATTATTTATTAGACATACTATGTTTTGAAGTCAAATGATTCTACAGTTTTGAAAAAATCTAGATTCAATACAGACTGAAAAAAAATCCCACAAAAACCCAAGCCAACACCAAGTCAGCTGAGTAGATGGTTATTGGGCCTTCTGATGTAAAGTAAAAGAAAAGAAAAAAAAAATTCCAAAACTTGAAGCTCTTTTTAATGATATAATGTCTGCTCCTTCGCCTTCTGTTGGGAATGACTGGTTATGTTGGGAATGATGGCTATATAATGAGAGCCATGTGAAGTAGCAGAAGCCCTCTATTTGTAATCATCAGTAAACTTTAAACTACATAAAAGATTGATGCTAAATTTAGATAGCTTTACTAGGGCATTGACATAAAAAAAGTATTGAGAAAAAAAATTGGATGCAGATTCCTAAGAGACTTTTTGTATTAAATGAAAAGATTAATCTGATGTCTTTATTATACATCAGAGATAGTTGTCCAGATACCCTTTAGAGTCCAGGACGTGGTTCTATCATCCCAGAGTAAATATTTAAGTTACATCTGAGAAATGTCTCCCTAAGAAGTCTTTTGATCTCCAGTGTTTAGCAGATGTACATGTCTAAAGTGAATGAGAGGAATTCCATCAATTTTATCACTGTTATCAAAGGTGTATCACGGTACAGCCTATTTCATATATGTATGAGCCAGATTTGATTACATGCCAAGATATCTCAAAGGATCACTTTCTGTGGGAGAAGGTAAGATTTATTTTAAGGTTGAAAAAATGGTTCAAAGCTTTAAGGAATCGATTGTTTTCTATGCTGTCAAGAAGTTTAAATTATTATAAATGCTGGCCAGAGAAACCTGGTCATTAAAAATTGACACCACTAATCATTACCATTGCTATGGAATTTTCAGTACTGTTCCTCATGCACAAATTGGATATTGGTGGAAATAGTATGAAAAAAAGCCATGTTTGAGTGTCTAATTTATAGGCAATACCTATTGCCTTATCACAGCTTCATGTTGATATGTCACAAAATATACAATTAGATAAACTTCTTGACCTGAATATTTTGGTTTACTTTTTTTTTACAAGGGTAAAATCAAAACATAAGAGCAAATACAAAAACTTGAGAAAACATCACTGTTAAGCAAGGTGTTAGAAAAATTATGAGTGAAGACATTAAAGAGAGGATGAAACACTTTAAAATCATTTTATTTTGGTAAGGGGTATTACGGTAAAGAGAGAATTTAGGTGAAGAAGTAAAGGGTAACCTGAACATAGGAGGAAATGATACCAGGTTATTACTATTTGCTTATTTTCAGCATATAGCTAATGCCCACTTCACAAACAACAAAGGTGTTTTCAGTTTCCATTGATAAAATTTAAAAGTTTGATTGTGAATTCATTAGGTCTTTCCCAGTCACAAAACTCTAAAAAAAAAGACTGAATATAAAGGCAGAAATTGATTTGAAGGTGAGATAATACCATCATAAACATGAGAGAAAACAGTTACAGATTCCATATCACATAACTAGACCTCACTCTCTCTTTGAATTACACCGTATCAAGGGTTTTGTTGCAGGTCAGTATTTAGACCTCAGAAAATCACTTGTCAAATACCACTGAGAAAAGCTCCATTCAATTATACTACTGATGGGCTTTTAAGAAAGATCTGCATTAAAAGGGGGTCTCAGGGTTTCCTCTAGCTCTTCCACTGCCCACTGTTATTTCTCGAATGATTTTTGTGACAGCTCTTACAGCAAATGCCTCACATGAGAAACCTTTATGAAAGGTTCTGGCACTGAGTACCTTTGGAGACTAGAGTGTTTAGGGCCTCTGAGAAAAATCTTACTGCTTGAAAATAAACCCTTTGGCACAGGAACAGAGCTCTTGCCCAGGCTAACAGCACTCTGGGGGGTCTTCTTCATCCCTTTGCATTCCATAGTCAAAATCTCCCTAGAGAAATTATGAAAATCAAATTCTGTGGGGCAGTACTTTTAATTTTTCAAAAAGTAATAATAAAAACCTCTCTGGACCTTTTGACTTTCAAACTAAAAATCTGAAGTGAGCTTTGTTAGCAAGTAAGCTGAAGTAAGACTGGATATATCTACTTCTACTTACAGACCAGCACAAATTTCATGTTGATTTTGGCACTGCTGAATATGGTGCCTTGAAGACACATTACATTTTGAATTTGTCATCATTTCTTCATGAAGAAACAAAAGATAATTCAAAAGTCCTGAATTTTTTCTTTCTTCTTCATTCATTGTTTAATCTATGCTTATGAGAGAAAATAGAATTGAGAGAAAGCACAGTCAGTGCTGAATCATGGTCTTGTCTTCCATCTCTTTCCTGATTTCTTACTGCCTTTAATGAAAGGTGGGAATGCACTAAATGAGAATTTCAATAGGAAAGACATTATCCATGTATTTTAAAAAATGAACCAAGTACAGCTATCTTACTAGCTTCATAATACTATTCTGATGTTTTATGAGGCAGAAAGCAATGCTGCTCTTGGCAAGATCTACCTAGATCTGAATTATTAGAATTACCACAGAAATAATAATTTTCTTTTCTTTTAAGACATTGGCCAAAGAAGAGAAGCTTGATTTAATTTTTAGGCTATTTTTAGTGCAGGATCAGGTATGTAATTGTGCTTGATTTCATCTTCTTTACAGTCTGTGAAATGTAAGTGTGGATGCAACAGAACCTAAATCTAAACTGTCTCTGAATATGAAAGTTCCAGTGGATTCTGTGAAAATTTTATGCAAGAAAAGCTTTTTATATTGAAATGTCTGATTCTGAAAACTATGCATCCCTTTTCTCTTTTACACCCAGTATTAAACTCTTTGTTTTCTCCTTTTTAATCAATTCCTCTTTTATTTTCAGTAAACTTGACATAATGTCTGTTCTAAAAACTTCATCCTTTCAATCTTTTACCCTAATGTTATAGCATAATCCTCATTCAAAACTGATAATGTTTTACATACCTTTTTGCTCACTTCTGTTTTTTGGCTTTTTTTTTTCTTTTTTTTTTTTCTTTTGGTCAAGGAAAACCCTTCTGTTGTTGTATTGCTCAGGTTTGTATCACATATTACCATCTTCATTATTATTAATAAACCCAGCCTCGTGACAGCAGGGGTTAAGTCATTCTGCTGATAGCTATGTTGAATACATAGTGTAGTTATGAACTAGCATCAGAAAGATATTCTGAAATGGTACTAGTATATTATCAGTTAAAATATTTTAATAGAAGAAATGGAATAATTTCATAAATGTAAATTTAAATATGCACAGGTATCCCCCAAAATGCCACGGCAGTGTAAAGCATTCAAAAGGT
The DNA here is from genome assembly GCA_035222235.1 of Margarornis squamiger. NCBI lineage: Eukaryota > Metazoa > Chordata > Aves > Passeriformes > Furnariidae > Margarornis > Margarornis squamiger. The sequence continues at coordinate 16,559,612 of JAWWTY010000037.1, forward strand.
TTATTGTAAGTCAACAACACTAAAAAACGGGCCCTGCTTCCTGACTTTTCCTTCCCAGACTTTATCATCACCTCTGGCCTCCCTCCCCCAGGCTCACTGCCAGCACAGCCTGTAACAGTGAGGACTTTTCTCAGACCAGAGAAGTTCTGCATTTTTTTCTCTGGCATGCAAAAGAGAAGGGAAAAAACAAATATCCAACTATTTATGAGAAAAGTACCCTTAGCAGGAAAGGCTTCCTAAGAGAAAAATGAGTTCTAGCTCCCTGTTACAAATCTGAAAAGGGTACTTATCCCTACACATAAGGAAAGACAGCAGCAGTGGGTATGTTGCTCTAGCTCGTCTTACCCTAGGTCATTGTGTTTTCAAAGATGAAAGCATAAATAGCCCCTCCAAATGTCTGTGTAGTGCTGATGTAGTTTTAAATGGCACTTTACTGATCTGACATGGAGAAAGTGAGTAGGAAAACAATGTGCATTTTTAGTCAAGGAAAATAGTGTCCAAATTTCTGTCAAGATATTCCTACATGCAATATCATTATAACCCATTGCTTCACTTTGTATGAGTCAATTAGTCAGTCTAAATAAAATCTGCTTTGCATTCATGTTCTACTTGTTTTATTCATAACAAACAAATATGAATGAATCATTTAAATTCAAGTCTAATCCATTCTTTAGATATGTTATGAAGTGTCTAATTTCCTTTTTTATTACCCTGGATTTTCATTTGATCTGCTTAAGCATTTTAAGATAAGTATCTATTTTAATAATCATAAAAAACCCATTTCAACTCTATTTTATAGTATTCTGCTTGCTTCTTTGAGATAATTTCTTTAGCATTAATGATACTTTTTTTTTTTTTTTTTCCTCCTGTATTATGCTTCCCTTGTGTATCATTTTGGGATAATCTTGTCTTCAGCTTACTGAAAAATGTGTTAGAGAATTTATATGTAGTTTCATATAAATGAAATACATAAAGTTTGCACAACTGATGTCAACTAAATTTCTTTATTTAGGTTGAAGAAATAAGTAATCTTACAAAAGGAAAACCATTCAATTTGCTCATATTACATTCCAATATAATTAAAAGTCAATATCTGAAACAAATTTTGAGGAATATATTCATATTTGAGGATGGCAAAAGCCCACAGAAAATCTTGCCTGTAAAAGCAGTGGATAATAATCGGGGAACTTTTTATACCTCAGAAATATGGAGACACATTTTTATTTAGTGGTTTTTAAACTATTGCAGGCTGTGAGTTTTCTAAATGATTTGTATAGGAGTACCCATGTAAATTAACTTAAGTATCAGCTGAGCTGGGATTGCACTGTGTCAGAATTTAAATTACTGCAAGTACATATCATTCAAATTTTCCATGGGAAACTGTTTCAGATAATAAAAATGAAAATGAATTAAAGACTAGACTGCGTTGATCTTAAAAAAAAAAAAAAAAAAAAAAAAGAGGGATTAACGACAATCAAAGTGTATCATAAAAATTCTGAAATATATTACTCTGAATCAGTGAAAGAATTTTTTTAAGATAATTTCAAAATATTTAATCTGAATTTTAAAGTGAGGGGTTTGTAAGTGAACATTTCAAATATTTTCAGTCATGTATGCTATATGACTTTAATATTCTATATATTAAGGAATATGGTTTTTAAAAAGGAATGCTAAACTTAGTCATATTTTAAAAAATGTTTCTATTGCTGCTGTATTTTAGAAAATGGGGGGGTGGGGGGGTGGGGGGGGAGGGAAATTGCCTTTCTCTGATATCCATGATAAAACTTCTACATCAGTTAGGCACAGTGTGGGTAGATGAAGGGAGGGATTCGAGGAATTTTCTTGCCTCACACCTCTTCCACTGAGATACTTGGCCGCAAAGTTTGGCCGAGCCCATTGTAAATGTACTTGTTTCCTCCCAGCCTGACCTTGTGGCTGCCTTCCCTTCCTACCTATCTCTGGCCCAGGACACTCTTTTGTCAAGGCATCTTTCCCCTTTTCCTGTCTTTGTGAAACTCATTGGCATGCCTGTACCACATATGACAGGACATAGATGGGAACATCCTGTGGTTGGGTTATATGTGGGCTTTGAAGGAGCTGGAAGTTCAGGAGATGAGGCTTTTGGAGGCATCTGTGTCATATCTGGGAGGAGGAACAGTGATCCCATCTCGTGGAGGCCAGTGCTGGATATACAACACACATCATATGGGTATTTTGATCCTACTGTAACTGCCTACCCAAATTTACAGGTATATACGCATGTATGTACAAATTTAATGCTCCTTCTTTGTTGTTGTCTACTTTGGTTCACTCTGCTTTTTGCTTGACAGTTCTTGTATAGCACATTCTGGTTTCAGTCCTACTTGGACTACTTTTCATTTCTGAGCACACTTTAGCCTCCTTTAATCCTTTCTTCTTTAAATTCCATTTCTTAAACCATCCTTCCTGCTTTCATCTTTAGAGCCTGAATCAGCTTTCTCTGGAAATGTTATGCTGATATTTGTCTCAAGTTACAAGTGAATTTTGTTGTAGAGTTGCTGAGTTAATATATGAAAAGCACCTTAGTGTTCTGTTCAGTTTGCTTGAATCCTAAATGTATGCGGCATGCTGGTTACAAAGATAGTGTATATAGGAAATCCGATATTAACTTCCAGCTGCCTTGTATTCTACAATTTAAATTACAAAGAATATAACTTTGAGGCATTGTGGATAATGAAAATGAAGAACAGATCTACATGGATTGTAGCTTTAGAGGTGCTATACCTGAGATATGTGATGCTTCTGACATTACTGAAATACTACCAACCTGTTCCCAATATACATTTTAAAAGACACAGACTTGTTTCCTGAATAGTGACCCATTCTTTGTACTTCTCTTGATTCTTTTTTTTTTTTTTTTTTTTAATACTTGTGACTGTGCACTGTGTCAATGATTTTGTGTTGTGTAAAGGGAAGGTACATGACCTATGAATAGTTTACACTACACTGAAACTCTGTTTGGGATTTGAAGTATCACAATATTTAAGGCGTGCGTAGTACTTATGTAAAATTTGAGTGAGGTGATTCACCTCTTAGCTGAACTTTCAGGATAAAATTAAGTACCTAAGTTCACTATATTGTCTGTGATAAGAATCTCTTTAGAATGGGATCATCAAGGATCTGTTAAGTGGGAAGATGATAAAGCTGCATTGAAGCCAAGAATAAGGATTAGGGTTTGGTTGTCTTTTTGGGTGAAAGAAGCAAGAATAGACTTAATTTCTCACTATGTATGCTTTTCACCACTCAAGATACTGATCTGTGAACGCTGTCCTTGTGCCTGGCAGAAAAGTCAGGGTTTTATGTAGACTTTTTTCATTTGTTTGTGGTTTTTTTTTTTTGTTTCTTTGTTTTACAGCATTCAGGGGAAGAAGTCTGGCTTAGATTGAAGATACAAATTTCAGGTACAAATCTATAAAGGGTCTATTCAGCTCATTCAGTGAAAATCTATACTACTTATCATAGCCCAGTGGTCTGGTTAAGTACTAGTAAGAAAGGATCATTATGTATGTCATTAGCAGAGCTGTTTTGCAAGAGGAATTAAGAATGCCTCACATCAAAATACCTAATGATCCAGTGGTTTGAACATTTCATAAGTCTGTCAGCTGTTCCATTCATATCCCTGCATTATGCTCTTGACTTACTTTCTCCCTAATAACTTACTTTCTTCCACCCACATAGAGTGGGATTGAGTGCACCTTCAGGAAGTTTGCTGACAACATCAAGCTGTGTGGTCCAGTTAACAGGCTAGAGGGAAGGGAGGGTATCCAGAGGGACTGTGATTGGCTTGGAATTTGCACCTATACAAATCCCATGAAGGCCAAGTGCAAGGTCCTGCACTTGGGTCAGAGCAGTTGTAAGCACAAATACAGGCTAGGCAGAGAATGGATTGAGAGCAGCCCTGAGGAGAAGGATTTGGCTGTCTTGAGCTGGCAGTGTGCACTTGCAGCCCAGAGGGCAAAGCGTGTCTCCGGCTATATCAAAAGAAGTGTGGCCAGCAGATCAAGGGAGGTGATTCTGTCCCTCTACTCCACTCATGTGAGACCCTGCCTGGAATACTGCATCCAGATTTGGTGGCCCTGATATAAGAAGGATGTGAATCTCTTAGAGCAAGTCCAAAGCAAGGCCAGGAAGATGGTCAGAGGAATGGAGCATCTCTCCAATGAGGAAAGGCTGAGAGAATTGGGGCTGTTCAGCCTGAAGAAGAGAAGGCTCCATGGAGACCTTAGAGCAGCCTTCAGGAAATCTGGAGAGTAACTATTGGCAATGGTATATAGTTATAGGACAAGGGGCAGTGGCTTCAAACTGAAAGCAAATAGGTTTAGAATAGATATTAGGAAGAAACTCTTTACTCTGAGGGTGTAAGAGGTTGCCCAGAGAATCACAGAGTCACAGTATTGAAAGTCTTGGAAGGGACCTCTAGAGATCATCTAGTACACATCCCGTGCTGAGGAAGGGTCGCCTAGAGCAGATTACACTGAAATGTGTCCAGGTGGGTTTGAATATCTCCAGAGACAGAGACTTCATGCCCTCTCTGAGCAGCCTGTTCCAGTGCTCTGCCACCCTCAATGTAAAGAAGTTCTTCCAAATGTTGAGGTGGAATTTTTTGTCCTGTCACTGGACACCACTGCAAAGAGTCCAGCATCCTCCTCTTGACATTTACCTTTGAGACATGATGCCCTGTCGCAGAAAGTGTTGAAGGGGCTGGATAGGGCTTTCAGCAACCTGTGCTAGTGAAAGATGTTCCTGACCATGACAGGGGGGTTGGAACTAGATGATCTTTAAGGTCCCTTCCTACACAAACCATTCAGTGGTTCTAAGATTCTCTTCCGCTCTACAGCTATACATCTGCTATGAACACTTTAAAAATACAGTTCTCTGTTGACCACTGCTCTTTTAGTTCTTTGGGAATCCAGAGGCTGTCTTCAGAGAAGTTAAGATGTCTTCAATTTTAAGGTTGCTGCTATGTAGCTTTGGTCTTACAAAATAATCTCACTGTCTAAGTAGTGGCACAGAATTAAACAAAACCATTTAGGTAAAAGGCAATAATCAGACTAATGATCATAGCTGTGATACCTGAAGTTTGTCTGATTCCTTATTTCCTTGTTATATATTTGTAAGGACCTATCACTTTCCAGACAGGGGAAGATAAGAAAAACAAATTATGTGTTTTCTTAGTCATATTACCATTCCTTGACCTTGTTGACATTAATGGAAAGGGACAAGCCAGTTTCCAAATTGATTATCTCTTTCAACTTTGGTATACAGAGAACCCTTTCCAGTAAAGGAACAATCCCTTGTGTTTGCAGACTTTGGCACTTCTGTCATTCCTATTTGCAGTTTGTTAAAACTCATCTGAATATACATTTAACATTATAACAAATTTTTAACTTGTGCAAGCTTCAGTGTTCACACAGGTAATCAGACAGCTAAGCCACGGACTTTTAAGCAAGAAAGGAAGTTTGTTTCTGGTACACTACACAGCTGCCAGAACTCACTGCTGGGTGACAAAAACACACACAGGGCTCAGGTCTTCTGGTCTATATTTCTGACCAGTGCAGTGCTGCTTTTCTGAGCTGTATCCATTCTTTCCTCCTCTTCCATTCCCCAACTTGTGAGCAAAGGTATGCTTCTTATTTAGCTTAGCTGAGAAACAGCTTCTGAGGGAAAAATAAAGAGTGGTTGTTCCCACAGTCTCTCAACATATGTTCCTTTTAGCCACAACAGGTTTCTTGAGCAAAAAGAAGTTCCCAAACCATTTACCTGCTTGACCATTTCTTGCACAGGACTCCCTCAACCCCCACATTTGTGAAACAAAGCATTGGAGGGAAAAGTCCATTATTTAATCCTTCAAGACTATCCAGATTTTGTGTTCTCAAAATAAGATTTAGCCTTTCTTCAAAAAATGCCAAGGAAGTTAGGCAATTTAAGGAAATTCATTTTAATCTGCATGGTTTGTGATTTTCCAGCAGTAGCTTCCCTCTGGAATGTTCATAGTTTTCATTTAATATTTGTGTCTGAACAGTGACAAGATCATTTCCCTTCTCCTCTCCTTGCCTTGTCTCCTGCTGTTTCTTCTCTTTGAACCTAATGACACATAATTTCCTGGCTTCAGTGGGATCAGAACCTTTTTCCTACATTTAAATAGAATATGGAAATACACAAAGCATTTACAGCGCTGAAAGAAAATGGACTTAGTGCTCCTTAGGTATCTACATTTCTGTGAATGATTGCTCTATCCATTTCAGAAATAATACAGATTAATTTTAGTACTAAGAGGAGAGACAAAAAACCAGAGATATCATGCCAGTTAAAAGGATATTGTGAAGGTCATCATTGTCAAGTCTTCAGTGGCAGGAAAAGGTTTGTAAGAGTACAGCATCCTTAGACCGAATCTCGAGAAGGAAGACCCAGAGACAGTCCAGAATCAAGAATATATGTTTACATTCTGATTCCTAAGCAGATGTGTGTAAACCTTAGTGATTTACTTGCCATCGGGATGGGAAAAATTCCATTTCTTTTCTAAAGAAAACTGTATGTATTAAAAAGTATATTTATGGGACTTGGTTTACAACAACGACTGAAAAACACTTTTTTTTTTCTTTTTTTTTTTTTTTTTTAAATTACTGCTTGGTTCTTTCTTCTATCCTTTCTGTCAGCTTTCCAGTTCTTTCTTCTATTCCTGCTACCAGCTTTCCACTTAAATATGTATTTTAAGATAAATAACAATTTGTCCATGGATGACCCAGCCTTTGGAATAATTTGAACTAAAAGGTAGGATTTCAGGAGTGCTGTTAAATGCAAAAGCTGTGTCAAGACTGCAAGTTTCTTCACTGGAATAGGATAAAAATTGTCAGCATTCACATCACTCCGGAGAATCACTCTGTGGCTGAATATCACCCCAGCCTAAGGATGTTGCATAACCCTCTTCAGAGAAAACTTTTTTTGCAAAAATGTTTGGCTGACTGGTGATGATTGCTATTCCAAAGATATGCAAATCTTCTACATAGTCATAAAACAGAGGAAGGATCCTTCCTCCACCCATTAGATTTCAGGGTGCAATTGATGCCTGCTTCAGCTCCATCTTTATGCAAAGAAATTTTTCTCCTCTTGTTGATCCATGAGGTAAATTTTGCATTTCAGAAAGGGAACAACACAAAGGCTACCCACAAGAAAGAAACATAATAAGTGCAGAAGTCAGTGATTTTATTTTTTTTTTTCCTTTCTAACAGCTTTAAATCAGGTTGATTTTTTATAAGAAACCAAGTAAATGTGTACAGACTAATGCAGTGAAAACAAGACCACTTTTAATATCGGAGGAAATGAATTAGGGAAAATGTTATTATCAGGCAAGGAGATTTTCACATGCTGAGGAATTAAACCCACATTTTGTACCTTTAACATTAAGTCAAGATATTGTTGAGCTGCAAAAAGAATGAGTCAGATAAAAATTTTAAAGTGAGTCAGATGCCACAATATAGATGATTCAGAAAATAGTACTTCCTCAGGCAAGCCTTCCAGTAAGCAAAATGTTATTAAATATTTTAATACACATAGCTAAGTTTATTGAGAATGGCTTTCTGTCCCTGTCATCCATATGTCATGTTCTAGAAGGGAAACACAAATGGAAATACAAAGGGAAATACATACCCATAACAATAGACATTTTGAATCTAAATATTAATAAGGTATAAGACCATGCAGTTAATCTGGCACATTTTAACTGTAAAAATGAATTTTCAATCAATTTTAGAAATCAGAGAACTTTTCAGAAACAAAAAACTTTTGGCACTGTTGAATCAGGAATAGTATGTCTCTTCAGTTAGGTATTTTTCTAATGAATTGTGTACTTGTCTACATTCTCGTTGCTTACAATCAAAAACGCTTTTAAAATGCCTCAATATATGAAATTCATATATTCTATAAAGTACACTATGATTATATCCTTATTGTATATAATGTTTTATTACCATCAGTTTTATGCATTTCCTTGGTCACACAGTCTTTTTTTCTGTATGCTATTGATAGCTATGGCTTTGAACAAGTAAAAGACTCTTGGATGGCAGAAGCAGCATGTTAGGACAGGACTTTTGGAATAGATTCTTGAAAGATAAGGTATTCTTTCTTCATGACAATATGGACTTCTGTAACAATTAGCAAAAACTATGTAATTTGCATGTAATTTCAAGTATTCAAGTTTTCTTCTTTTCTTTGAGGTCTTTGAAGAGAGAAAGTAGAAAACAAAATATTAGTTTCTCTTATTCATGTGTCAAGCAGATCACAAGTGCTCCAGAGTGAAAACTTAAACTCATATTGTCTTATTTATTTTTCAATTTACAAACCTCTGCATGTTTTGAATGTTATACATTTATTAAATAAGTAACAACATCATATGTATTTAATTGCTTCATTTGATAGAAACTTGCCATACAAGAAAACTGCTTTCAGAATGTTCTGGTCAATGTTCCAAAAAAAAAAAAAAAAAAAAAAAAAAAGTCTCTTTTTGACCACGATAAATGAAAAGACCTTATTTTTTACACTCCATTATACAACAGTTTCAGTTTCAAGGGAATACTATGATCTTCTGATAATAATTTCTCAAATAATTCAGCATGTTTAAGATGTTTAAAGTGAAATTACTTCAATCTGTTTTGCTATCTTTGGAAACACTGCACTTTGTTGCTGGAAAATAGAAAAAGTGAATTCTGAATCAATAAAATGAAAAGCAATAGATGTAAGTAATGTCACATACTGCAAGTATTAGTCTGACAAGTGTCAGGACAGCAGTTCTGATGATCATGTTTATTCTGAGAATGGAAACCTGCTGCATATGGCCTCATTTTTCTAGAAAACTTGCATGTACTTATCTGTAAGGTACCCCACTGGGCTTATCAAATCCCATCTGTGTACGCAGCAAAAATTTATCTTACTGAAAGGCAGGGTTATGCTTTTATGTTGTTTGGTTTTTGAAGCATCAGGACTTGCAAGAAGAAAAACATAATTGGGATGACTGTTTTCACACTGAAGTTGTTCTGCATCGCATGTTTCTCAAGTTCTCAGAATTTACAGCAATTATAGTGCTTCTTGCATTTGTGCAGAAATATTTATATTTTGGAAATTTGGCTGTATGACGACAAGTGTTACAGCACCAGCAAGTGAGATCTGAGCTATGTGTACATCAGCAAATGATGTGATCTTGTCAAAATGGATTTATGCACTGTAATACTTGGTGCTGAGAACCTTGTGTCCACACTGTTATAGTTTCTGAGAGTATGATCAGGTTTTAGTGCAGATTTATGGAATGAATGACTGACAATAGTCAGAGAGCATTAGATATCCTGGATTGATTGCATTTCCCAGTTAAGGATGCAGATGATGTACTCTAACAGTGCTGCACTATGTGAACTGAACAGCATTTAAGTGGATTCAACTTCAAGATTCACTTCTGGAATGCATTTCTAATTTCAAGGAAAAATGAGTAATGTAGATGCAAAGAGTCCTGAATTCGGAGAATTATGACATTCCTAAAGCACGGGACACCAGTTTAAAATCACTGCCCTAAATCACAGATAGAGAATATTTAAAATCTGGTTACCTACCAGTTTTAGGTGAACTATTGCTCATTCTGAGATGGGGCTGTCTAGGACATAGCTTATCAACAGGAGAAATATTAAAACAGATATACTGCAAATAGCAGTCTTATCTTGCTTATTTCTGACTTACATGGGGAAAGTTATGAATGCCTAGGAAAAAATATGTTCCTTGAAAGCTCAGGTTTTGTGGGGTTTTGTTTGGTTGTTTGGTTTGGTTTCTTGGTTTGTTTTTTTGTTTTGTTTTGTTTGGGGTTTGTATGTTTGCCTTTTTTTTTTTGTTTTTTTGCCTTTTTCTTAAGAAACTTTCCAAATACTACTGACACACTGAAATTTTAATTCTTAAATTTTAGACCAAATAGAGGTGGAAAACCAGGGGCATTATTAGAAGTCAGTTACGGCCAGCACCATGTTCTGTTCATTCTTAGCCCTCATTGGGAAATTAAATAATCTTGACTGACAACTGACACATTAATTGCCTTTGAGGGAGCACACCTTTAAAAAGCAGTAATTTAAAGTCTTCTGCTTTGGTGGAAGAACCAATTTGCAGCATCATCAGTCAGGGTTTTGACATGTAACTTTGGACTTGCCATTTTGTTAATAAAGAATCACACTTGAATCCTGAGAGAGTGTTTCCCTAAAGAGAAACTTAGATGTCTTTGTGAAATTAAGATGACTTTGATAGGGACATGTAATGAATGTTTAAATGAGTTATTAACCTTTCATGACTTCAGTGAGTATTACTGCAAGACAATTCATCACTATATTGTCATAAACTGCAAAAAGGTGAATATCACAGTAAGATCCATTTCTTTAAAAGTTTGTTTCTTGATAGTTTTGTGCATAACAGTTCTTGTGTATCTAATGTTTAGCAAGCTGCAGGAAAAACGAATGTCTTGTAAGTAACTTTTAATATATATAAGTAAATAAATGTAAAATTAAAAATATATTCATCCAGCAATTAATATTTTTAAATATTTAATTCAGTTCAAATTTTCACATGCATGCTGTTTATTAAGTGAAGAATAGTTATATCTTTCCTTTCCATCAAAGACATCCTATGCATGTAAATCAGTTTATCAGAAAACAACTTTCCTTTTTCTTATTCTATGCAAAATATCAATGAAATGGAAAATTTTAGTAATTCTAAAGTTTAAAATTGTCATATTCAAACACATGTTCGTATTCTGAGTATATTTTCAATGCTCCAAGGTTCTCTATTTTTTCAGATGAGTTGGGTGCATTCAAAATTCACTTTCAGGAATGAACCAACTGATTGGTTTTGTTTTCATAAGCCTAGTTTCCTTCACAAAATAGTTTTGATGAATTTTCATATAAACCTTTTTAAAAATGGTTTGATTACTTTATGACTTGACATATGGAAAAAATACAATGTAAATTCTTTTCAGGAGCTACAGTCTTTCATGAAGAAAAAATCTTCATTAAACTTGTTTTCAGTACAGCTTTTAAATACACTTAGAATAGGAATTAATAGCAGGCCATTGCTTTTTAATAGTTTATAAAGCATGTCATGTCTTTAGATCCTCTGTTGACATATCTGCAGTTCTATTAAATCAGATATGTTCTTTATAAAGGAAAAAAAATATATCTCACAACAGTAAGAATGGCTGTTTCTGGGGCAAGCTACGTACATTCTTAATTGCCATTATATAGGAGAAAAAGTGCCTTAAATCACTAAGTGCCTTAAGTTGGTTTCTTTTATCAACTAAAAACAATTACTCAATACTAAGAAATCCTTATATTAAATTATAATAAATATTATAAAATTCTTTATTTCTTCATTTTCAAGTCAGTAGTTTAAAATAAGTTGAGAAATTGCTAATACTTTGAGGATACTATGGGCTATTTAATTTAGAAATACACTGTAAGTGTATAGGGAAACAAAAATCAGGAAAAGGAACTGAAAATAATACCACAATATTGAGAATGAAGATGCTAAGTGATAACATGAAGGAGCATTTAGGATTGGAAATGCACTGTTTTGGGTAGGTGACACTTCTTCTCCAAGAGCTGTAAATTATTACACACAGTATGAAACCAGAATTGAACAAAGGTACAAGATAATTATCCACAACAGGAGCTATATGTCCATTTGACACAATTTTGTGACAATTACAAAAGAAAATACTGTCCTTTCCTGTAATGTATTTGCTCTTGTTACTTTGTTTTTTTGTCATCATGTCAGCAATTTCAAATTTGAGAGTTAAATCATGGCAAATTGTCACAGTGGTAGTTCATGCAGTGTTAGAAGTACATTTATGTGATTGTTTTAGTAAATGGCTCATTGGAAAAATATTTTCTGCTCAGTTGAAAGTTTTGCTGCAGGGACTAAAGCATATGAAACTGAAATACAAATTCAAGTTATTCATGTGTAAAAATTGACCTTTCCCTGATATATTCTTAATGGAAATATTCACTAAGTTGACTATGAAATGAAAGTTTATGTGTATTTAATTTTATTAGTACCATTTCGAATAAAACAAATGCAACTTCATTCCACGTAAAATATTTAAAATTTAATCTAGCTATACCAAAAAGTTTGCATAACTTAAAAAAAAAAACAAAAACAAAAACAACAAACTACTTGCATTTTATAGAAATTATTTTCTTTAAAAAATATTACATTCATTTCTTATGTGCAATGATCTCATTAGTTATGTCTTCTTTAGTCTAAAGCAACACATAAGAATAAAAAAAAAAGCAATATTTCTATCCGAATTTTAATAGGATTTATTTTTTCAAAAAGTTATTGTGAATGCATAAAATGTTACCCTAGAAATATTGAAGTTTTAGTTCAGAATCTGTTGTATCTGGGATCATCATCAGCGATAAGAGAACTCCAGGGAATTGTGTCGTCTCTACTGTCAGTACCTATGGCACAAAGTAAATAAAATTTTTTTTACAGATATGCACATTTGCATATTCAAAATAGTTTTGATATTACAGTCATCTGACTGCACACAGAACTCAAGGGCTATTGTAAATCATCATGCACAAAAAGCCTGTCAAAATATTGTCAAAAATAATCCAATTTTCTTCTCTTTTTTCCTAGCTCTTCCAAGCTGTAATTAACTTTCATGTGAAATGGAGATTCAGTCTTTTAAGAGGTCTTCACACTTGATAATGTGCAAAAAGGTTAAGCCACTGCATTAGTACAGAAGGAACAATGGGTTAGAATATACAGTGAACACTGAACCATTAAGCTTGTTTTAGCAATAGACACAGAATCACTTCCTACTCATGGCTGTGACTAACAGAAGGGCAACACTATTTTGTTTGGGATTTTTTGTAAAGTCAGTATCTAGTTACATCAATATGATTTCTGAAACTGGACAGCATCTAACATCTCTAAAATGTAGAATTTCAGATTAAGATTTTTTAAAAATTTTGTGATTTTTGCCTTGCTAATTGGCCAAGCCGCTAGTAAAATACTGCTTTCTTCCCAGTCTGCAGGGTGTTGTCAGAGTTAAGACACACTGACTCTGAGTGTATGTGAGCAGTGCTGCACACAACAAGCCTTGGGAAGGAGGGAGGAGTGTGCATGTGTGTTTATGTATGCACAAAAGCTGCAGTTCTGAAGCCACAACTTCCTCTCATGCACATTCTTGATGACATGGGAGGATACTGCTTCCATAAAGGGTTTCTTTTTCTCACTGTGTGGGAAAAATGTGCTAGAAGCTTGAATTTAGTTTCTACAGGGAACAGGAATCTGTTGGTTCTTAGTACTTGAACACTTGCTTTTGGAGCTTAAACAATATATTTTCAAGAAAGCTTTTTTTGATGTACTCTCGTATAGGTAAGTAATAACGTTTTAGGGCTCCATCACAACTTGTTGATTGAAAAAAACTAATCTACTTATTTGTTCTTGGTGGAGGGAAGAGACAAAGAACAGAGCCTAACTTCTTTGCTTCCTTGGAGGTCTGGTTCACTAGACAGATGAGAAGAAATTCGTTATAGCTTGCTGCCAATTCTCCTCCTGCTGGAGGATGGAGGACTGTTCATACCACAAGTGAAAGCACATGCTGTTACACAGATGCATCTAAGTCAGAATTTTTGTTTGTAGAAGTCCTGTGAGTTTTCACTCCATTGCTCACACAACTCAGACAAATGAAAAGTAGTGACTCATTCTAAAGGGAGAAGTTGGATTAGCCAGTTTGAAGCTTGACGGCATCTTGGTGGAGTCATTCATGGGCTAAATACTTTTCTTGCAATAATTTACTGCACAGGACAGTGACTAAGAATCTGGAACTTCCTACCTCTAGGACATCTCTAGGACATCTCTGCACAGAATGAGTTCTTTTTTCTTATGCTGAAGTAGATAGAAAGAAAATGTTAAATAAGCATAAATAAACTTAGCAGATTTTGATTTGAGAAGAAAGCTACACTAATTCTTTCCTGTTCTATGAGGTTTATTTTCATATGCTTTATTTCCATCTCCCACACTCTCCGTTTTCCTGTACTTAGTATTTTCATTTGAAATCAAACACAGAGGCAGAATATTACTTCACTGGTATTGGTGCATCTTCAGCAAAATTGTACAAGAAAAGCTTGGTCCAATGACTCTGGGAAACTTTCATTAAATGGGAGTTTGCCCTGTAGCACATTTGCAAGCTGTTCAAATTTCTGCTAAGTTAAGTCAATCTATCTCCATTACAAGAAGATAGTTTTATGGAATGCCTGAGGCCCTCTGATTCCCTGTTGATTTCTATAGGGCAAATCGCAGGTTTGGTCAACTTGTTCAGAGGAAATTTCCTGTTAAGAACAGATCCACAACAACATATTTGGGACTCCTGACATCTTTGTCTGTGCTAAGAAAAAATCACTTCCTATTACTTGAAGTAAAATGTTTTCTTAATTCTTTCTTTATTCTACTGTGTTCTGTTTCCAAGGCACCCCAAGTAATTTCAACTATGCCCTGTTCACCCAGAAATTTGCAACTACCTTATTTGCATGAATGATATTTCAAAGAAGATTCTGGTAAAAATTGTTCTGAATTTTAGTGGAATATAGGAACATATATAGACTGGATTTCTTCACAAAAGAAACTCTGAAGACCACAGATATATAGATTTAAAAAAAAAAAAAGCAAGGAGGAGTGGGGGTGGGGTGGGGGTGGAATTCTGAACTGGTTTGTCCACATTTAAGTATTTAAGTGAAATGTATTTGTCAGAGATCTTTGCCATTCTGTTTTGTGAGACTGAAGAAAAAAAAATAAAATAGTTAAAAAAGAGATCTTTAGTAGTTTGCATTCTTGATGTATGGGAAGCTTAATTTCTGGTCCACAATCAGAGAAATTCTAGCCATATTGCTGAATAAAATGGAAGTAATCCTTATTAGGAATTCATTTGTTCAAAACAAGGAAACTTGTAGTATAATATGTTAATACTTGACTTTCCAAGTTGAAAGAACATACCCTTAATTGAGGCAAGAGTGTATTGATACAAAGTAATATGCTTTATTTGATATGCTATGAAAGTTTGGCTACAGACCTGAAGTAATTCCTGTAGCAGTCATTGCCCCTTTTATAATCATTGATGAGCATGTATCATGTTTGAAGAAGATGGAGGTATCACTGAAGTTATGTGACCACTGGCATGGCTTTATTGCTGCCTGTACTGAGACTTGCTCTCAGTGCAAGATGAATGCTTTTATCTTACTTCTATATGAGGTCCCTGATCTCCTGATTCTTTTCTGAAGTCTCTTCCATTTCTATTACTGCAGAAATTGTTGTTTCTTCCTTTTTTAAAATTTTCTTCTTTTTTCTTATTTCCTCTCTTTTTTTGTTGTTTTTTGGTTTTGTTTTCGTTTTTGTTTTTTTTGTGTTTCATCCTTTTCTTTGTTTTCCCCTTCCCTGTCCTCCCCTCCTTCTCTCTCTCCCTTTTCATCTCCCTAATGGATTTTCAACCTGCTCAGCCTGTGAGTGGAACAGGATAAGGCCATTGATGCTGCTTGCACTTGCATGAATGCTGTGTTTTCTGTCTATGCTGATCCATGTGCTTTCCAGGTAGGTGCCCATGTGTACCATGAGAAAATGTGCCCAGCCTTGCTGCTGGAGCTGAGTCAGCCTGGGTTTTGTTGGGCTACTCGGTTCAGCAATCCCTAACAACCTTATACCTCTAGCCAGAGGGTGTCAGGACTATAAGCATTTCCAGGGTGACCTTTCACTAACATAGTAGATCAAGAACACCTCTAGGACTCAGCCTGTTTGTAGGCCCTTTCTCCTTTGATATCCACATCTTTAAAACTGGAAGTACAAAGGAAAAAGGAGCATTTTTTTAAACAATTTTTGAGTGTACTTTCTGCTGGATGGCTGTATTTAAAACCAGAAATTGACAGTTTGTATTGGCTAAAAGCATTTCCAGTGCAGACTATAAAGTTTTCAAAGACAGGAGAATTTTACAGACTTCCATGATTCATTCTCAGCTGTCTGTGGGAACTTCTTTTAACGATCTAGGATTTCACAACATAGTGCTAAATGTAGATGCAGCCAGGCATTTTTATAAATTATGCACTTATTCCCAAGATGAATATGGTTTTATATCCATTTCTCCATACAAAATATACAGAGATCTGAGACAAGGGGTGAAACCTAAGGGGAAGTCTGATCCTACTGTGATATAAGTGTGTTTTTAAACAAAAAGTTTAAGCTAGTTGTATTAAGCACCCTCCCTTCCTGTCTCTTGGTCACAGTTAAACCCTACTAAGCTCCATGCAACTCTTGTTCACTCCCCACTGGTGTATAGGGGAGAGAATCTGAAGAGTAAAAGTGAGAAAACTCAGGGGAGGAGATAAAGACAGTTTAATAGGTAAAGCAAAATCTGGGGGTGTAAGCAAACCAAAACAAGAAATTAATTCGCAACTTCCCATGGGCAGGTAGCTGTTCGGCCGTTCCCAGGAAATCAGGGCTCCATCACACCTGAAGATAAATACCATCACATCGAACTTCCCCCTGTTTCTTCTTCCCCCAGATTTATATGTTGAGCATTATGCCATATTCCCTGGAATATCCCTTGGTTCAGTTTGGATTGGCTGTCCTGGCTGTGTCCCCTCCAAACTCAGAATCACAGAATCACAGAAAACACCAAGTTGGAAGGGACCCACAAGGATCATTGAGTCCAACTCTTGACCTTACACAGGACTGTCCCCAAGAGGCACACCGTGTGCCCAAGAGCATTGTCCAAATTCTTCTCGAACTCTGTCAGGCTTGGTGCTGTGACCACTTCCCTGGCAAGCTGTTCCACCACCCAACAACTGTCTGGGTGAAAGAACCTTTTCCTGATGTCCAACCTAAACCGCCCATAACGCAACTTCAGGCTGTTTCTGGTCACCACAGAGAAGAGATCAGTGTCTGCCCCTCCTCTTCCCCTCAAAAGGAAGTTGTAGACTGCAGTGAGGTCACCCTTCAGTCTTGTCTCCTCCAGGCTGAACAGACCAAGTGACTTCAATCACTCCTCATATAGCATCCCCTCAAGGCCCTTCACCACCTTCACTGCCCTCCTTTGGATGTTCTTTAATATTAATATATTTCTTATATTGTGGTGCCCAAACTGCACACAATATTCAAGGTGAGGCCGCTCCAGTGCAAAGCACAGAGGGACAATCTTCTCCCTCGACCAGCTGGCAATGCTTTGCCCGATTTTGCCTGATGCTTCCCAGGATACGGTTGTCTCTCCTGGCTGCCAGGGCACTACTGACTCATCTTCCACTTGCCATCAACCAGGACCCTCAGGTCCCTTTCCATGGCACTGCTTTCCAGTATCTCATTCCCCAGTCTGTATATACATTCTGGAATTTCCCCATCCCAGGTGCAGAATCTGGCACTTCCCTTGTTGAAGTTCCTATGATTGGTGATTGCCCAGTCCTCTGATTGGTCAAGGTCTCTCTGCAGGGCCTCCCTGCCTTTGAGGGAGTGAACAGCTCCTCCCAGTTTTGTGTTATCTGCGAACTTGCTCAGTATCCCTTCCAGTCCTGTATCCAAGTCATTTATGAAGATGTTGAAGAGCACAGGGCCCAAGATGGAGCCCTGTGGAACCCCACTAATAACAGGTCACCTGTCTGATGTTACTCCATTTACCATTACTCTTTGTGCTTGACCCATGAGCCAATTGCTCACCCACCACATGCTGTGTTTATGCAGCTGTATCCTGGATATTTTTTCCAGAAGGATACTGTGAGAGACAGTGTTGACCAGTTTTACCAAAATCCAAAAAGACTACAACTGCTTGTGTACCCCTGCTTTCCTTGCTGGTGAGGTAGGGTGAGGGGCATAAAAGACCTTGATTCACTGCTCAGTGATAAAAAAAAAAAACAAAAAAAACCAAACAAAAAAAAACAATCCCTGTGTTATCACACAGTTTTCAGCACAAATCCAAAACACAGACCCATATTAACTACTCCAAAGAAAATTAACTCTTTCCCAGAGAAAATAACACAGGGCCCAACACAGGGAAAAGGTAAGGAACTTTGTAAATCTACAAGGGCTTATGCAAACTAAAGCCCTCTTGAATATTTTTGTATAAAGAGTACTAGAAAATACTAATGTCCGCAAAGTTGAGAAAAGATGATATCATAAATATTTTATAGATCGACTTAGTTAGAAGAGCATCATGCAAAACTTTATATAATTCACTTCTTATTAACTTAACTCAGAATTAGGACAAAACACAAAATTGCAGCATGAAAAGTTCTGTGACTACTAATTCTACTCTAGCCAATCACTCAATTTCTCATATTTTGATCAAATCACAAAGTGTCTGAACATACATGTTTATTCTTTTTCCCTCATTTCTAATTTTCTCATTAATCTAGCTTTCATATTCTCCTAAGGTGAACTAAACACTACAATGGGAGGATTAAAGCTAGCATTTATATAAGTTTAACAGTATAAAATTTGTCCTGGTATGAATAAAATTTACAGTGCCAGCAAACTACATTCATTAGGAAACAGAGAATTCAGGCTGTTAATGCAAGCTGTTTTTTCCTTTAGATATTTCTGCTACATGAGATCCCATCTTCTGAGCATGTGATATATTTTCTTTCTAAATATTGTCTGAGGTGCTGCTACATGACAAGAAGAGGCTGAGAAACTTGCCTGGCTGAAAAAGGGGCAGCTCTGGGGGAACTGAACAGCACCCACTTAGTACTAGGGAGAAAATCATCAAGAATGAACCTGCATAAAGCTCAGACAGCACATTCAGAAAAGGTGCTGCACTGAGATAGTGGTCAGTCACTGGAACAGATTGCTCAGGAAAATGGTCAGTTTAGTGTTGGGCAGTCCTGCAAGAAGCAGAGAGTTGGTCTTGATGATCTTTGTGGGTACCTTCCAGCTTGAGGTATTCTTTAATTCTCTCTGAAGAAGACAGAGCCAGGCTCACCACAGCAGTGGAAGGCAGGAGGGGAAGGTAACGGATGTTCATTGAGACTAGATTTGTCATAAACAGCAGTAGGAGTGCCTAATCAACTGGATGTAACATGAAGTATTTTCACCGTGTGGATAGTCAAGCCTTGAAGCTGGTGGTCCAAAGAAAGATTTTCTTTTTGCAAGTTTCTATCCTCAGATGTTTACCCAACTGCATAAAGCTCTGAGCAATCTGATTTGATCTCACAATTTCCCTGTGATTTGAGATGTTTTGACTAGACACCTCCTAAATTCCTCTCCAATCTAAGCTATCCTATCACTCTGTGAGTTACACTGAATGTCTTCCCGGAATATCTGAAAAACATTTTTCTCTCTGCAAGAGATTGGCTAAAAATTATTTCAGCTTTTGTTAGAGAAATATGGTAAATGCTAGGATTTGAGTTTCATTGTTAGGTTTTGGTGTCTTTTTTGTGGTTTTTTTTTTTTTCATTTGTTGGAGTTTCTTACATTTTTTATTTACACTGTGAATGCTGTGTTTTGTAAGATCGGGTGTTATCAAGCTGGTGAATTCATGAGATACATGGGGTAAGTCAGTAACCCACATTCACAAGCAAGCCTCAGAGCTGTAATTCCAAAATAGGCACAGCTGCCAGCAGGAAAAGCCAACCTACATTATTTTGGATATCCTAGCTTCCTACTAGATAGGAGCTTATGCAAGAACTTTCAAGGTCATGATCAGAAAGCTCATACTGCAGGGATTTAGGGCACCATCTAAAATAGGACTTTCATAGCCCAAAGCACAATTGAGGGACTGGCAGGGAGGGAATTGTAGAAAGGAGAGACAAGAACGTCTCTATATCTTTCTGCTGTCAGCAGTACTAGCAGCTGAAATTGCTGGATTGAGTTCTGGCTAGAACAGCTGATCACTGTCCCTCTAGTACTGTTTTGCCTCCTTGACAGTTTGCTGCTTGAATCACTGCCAGAGGGAGTTTCTCAACAGAGAGGGAATGGAAGAGGCATTTGAGATCCTGATCCCTGACAGCTAAATACATTTTGTATTAGATATTGAAAAGATATGGAAACGAAGAGCACATCCACAGGCCACTCTTCCATAAAGTTTTTCTTATACGTTGTAGTCTCTCTGCAGAATACTCTTGATTACTTAATTTTCACATTTCTGTCTTCCTTCAGAAGGCCTGTTTAGATGAATAGATTTAGATGGAAGATAAGGAAATTGGACTCTGAATGGAGTTAAAGGTCTCACATTTTCCTCAGGCTCCCTCTTGGATGAATGGGTAGAGCTGCGTATCCTAATTTAGGAGGGCAAACTAATTTCCCAAAATATGTAGAGGTGACTTGCATTGAATTTGTAGAGCAAGCATACATTTGTGTTGGAGAAGAGCAAATCAAACACTTTATTATTCTACTCTGGACCGAACTGATACCTAAAGGTGCATTCCTCCTGTTAGGCATTCTATTTAGGTACATTGAAGTAGGTACCCATTACATACTTATCTCTTCCCAGTCCCATGAAAATAAATGCCCAGAAGTTGTTATGTAGACAGTTTAAAAGTATGCAGGCCATTAAGGAGGTGTTCTGAGTTTTAATACTTCTGAATTGTGCAAGGACTTTTAAAAATCTCAGTCTTACATGGATCTGTATAATTTTAAATCTGTCTTTAGAAGTTTAAATCTTTTTTTGTCCTAGGTTTCCCAATCTATTTCTATAGACTAAACAGTGTGGAAAGATGGCTGAAGGTAAAGGTAGAGAAAATTGAAAAGTTATATTCACATCCCAGCAGAAATTATAATGTACAGAAATATAGGTAAAATGCAGCTGCTGATGCCTGGATGGAATATGGTTAGCATGCTCAAAACCTATTCCAGGAGGATTGCCTATGTACATAATCTGCAAGACTAAGCATCTGCTAAAGGGGATGGAATGGAGGGTGGAGTGGACTGGAAACACTGCAGCCAGGCTATGTAGAAATCCTTGCAAGGAGAGGAACTTGGTGGTACTTTGCAGCTGATAAACCACATAGGACCTGTCAACCAAGGGAGACAGGAGAAGATGTCCCACTGCTGAGCCAACAACTGCAGTGAAATCACTCTCCTCGGGTGAACGTGGTTCATTATAACCTAATTGTAATACTAACACACTCCTCCATCCCAAAGTTACCCATCTCCAAGGCTCAACCACTCCTCACTGAGCACGTGCTCTATATAATGATATCACTATATCATTAGAGTGAAGCAAGAGAACTTTATGCCAATCAGTAACAAAGGTATGACTAGAGTCACTCATGCTCTTCCTAAACATAAATAGTATAAAAGTAGAAAATGGGGAAAAGTAAGGAAAGATTCCATTGCAACTGCTGGGATCAGTTGGTGGGCTGAACATGTCTTCTCCCTCATAGGGACGCCTGTTGGTTAAGAACCATAATCTGTGTGTGCTGGATACTTTTAGTGGGGATTAGATTTTGTCTGTGTATTGCTTTGAACATGTTTTTTGCAGTCAGATACTATGAGCAGCAACCCTCAAACCTTAACATGTCTCAATTTTCTATTAATAGTGTTATCCTGTAAACTGTTAGTGTGGGTCCTTCACAAGTTCTGGCAGTCATCAGAAGCACCAAACATACTCAAATAGAGAGAAAGACCTGCTGAGGAGTTGCAAAGTGGGAAGATCTGCTGAGTGGTCTCCCTTGCACTGGTGACATGTGTCCCTGAATAGATCAGTTAAACAGTCCTCCGACCAGTAGGACTGTTCAGTGAATGGTCGCCATAATGGGATGTTGACAGGCTGGTTGGACACAAGGGTGTCAGCTTTCCTGGGGCACTGACAGACAAATCAAACACTAAGGGTCAAGGACATCTCCTCTTTTTGTGTGACAAGCAGGAAAAGAGTTTTGATGAGAGATCTTTAACAAGATGAACAGTACTTGGAGTTTTATATTTGTGTACATAAAAATTCGGATGAAATGTAGCGATAGCTTTCTGATGTATGTCAAACACTAGAAGAGGATTTTGTTGCTTATATACCATCCAGGATTCAGCTTTGAGATAGTTCTATGATATTTCATTTTGTGTTTGTGTTTATACACAGCTAAAAATCCTCCCACACTTCAAGTTTTAGACATATATCTATAGAACTGCCAAATAATATTTGTCATTGCATTTTGGTAGGATAAACCTCCCTGAATACTAAAATATCTGAACTGAACATGGACACTTGAACCACACACTACAAGAGTCATGAGGAAACAACTAAAAACCAAGAAAAAAGTTCTAAACCCCCCAAACTGAGCAATGTGAAAATATTTTTATCTTAACCTTTCAAAGTATGAGGTGTATAGTTTACATTTTCTATTCCATTAATATCTGAGATTCTGTATATATCTTTCATAAGTGTGTGTCAATTTCAACCATTAAGGCATCAGGACATTTTAAAAGTACTGAATAAATCTCTTTGTATAAAGATATCTGATTTTTTAGTCTATGAGAATGAAAATGTTTTGAAAAATATAAATTATGACCTTAAGCAGAAAATAACTTTGATTTTAAAGCCAATATTTGTATTAAAAATGCTTAATTCATATTTAACTTCAGATATCTTTTTCTTCCAGTTTTCCTTGGTTTTTTTTTCTTTTTTTTTCTTTCAAATCTTAACTCTGAAGTTGGTTTCCTGCAGGAATTAATGAATTGTGAGTTTTCTTCCTGTTTTCAATCTTGGGACTAAAATTAAATTGTGTGATTAGAATTGGCTTCCCATTGAGTTTTATTAGGATGAGTTCTGAATTCTGTGTGAAACCCTGATGTTCTCCCATATTCCATTAATAGGATGTACATTTTGGTGGCATTTTGTTTTTACACAGACTTGCATTAAACTAATTATAAAGACATATAAGTTTAGATTTATTTTAAGCAAAACCTCAAAACTGCATCAAGTGCCTTCTGAAAGTGCATGAAATTGCTGTATATTGGCAGGGGTTGAGTGAGGGTATCAGATCTTCTCTGTGGTCGTTGCTCCAGGCTGCAGTTATTTCCATGCCTATTGAGTATGGATAGTGAAGTATTGGATGAACATTCTACCAGTAGATGATAAACTGCCTTCCCAGATTGCTACTGGTTGTCCCTAGGTTGTCCCAGTGTCTTGCCAAACTCTCTTCCAATACAAATTGTTAGCTGAAATCTTCCTGAGACTCAATACACAGAGCTCAGAAAATACTATGTATAAATCATATTTTATCTGTCCTTTTCCTGATTGCTGATTCACAGTCAAAAATTCATGTTCCTCTTTAGTGAAAAGGAAATTTTACACCCCTCCCTCCCTTTTTTCCCCCTTCCTGCTTTTCCTGTCTCCTTGCATTTTTTCTCATTTAAGTTTCAGCAACAGCAAGGATCACCCAAGACATGATTATGCATATTTATTTTCTCTTGCTGTTAGTATTTAAAAAAGACTAAGCTCACATTACTCTGGAGAACTGCATGAATAGTAGTTAAGAAAGTACAGTACTTAAACATATCTAAAATAAGGTCATCACCAAGTTAAACCACAAGAAAACACAACAGTTTAATCCCAATCCGAGGAGATAAATAGAATAACAGGTTCACAATCTTTCTTGTTTGCAACCTTAAAGAACCACAGATAATTCCCTCAATGCAGCATGAAAAACAAGAACATCCATTGTATATGGCTAGTGAAAACCCTTATTTTAATATGAACGATTCAGTTTGAACATCAGTCTCATAAGTTTGAACATAAGTCTCCAAAGTGCCTTTCTCAGAGCAGTGTAATTAAGTCACAAAAGAGAGAATTTCAGAAGGCATTGTCAAACTTCCAGGAACTTGAACAGTTTAGAGACTTTGAGATGCTTTCAGATGACTTTAAGGTGTTTTCAGGAAATAGAGCAATCAAAACAGTTTGTTTTGATTGGTGACATTTGTGGCACATGAGAATCCTCTCAGGGGTCAGTGCAAGTTATATGTTTTAGATCTCATCATGAAAGTGCTGTTGCTTCCAGGTAGGCTCTGCAGCAGTCGTTAAGAAGTGAAGATGGTCTGAACAGTTCCAATACTTAGAGTTATCCAGTGATATTGTTATTTTCCTCATAAATACACCCTGAAATATATACCCAGAAGTTTTATACTCCTATTGAGAAATCATATTTCAAACACGCTTTCCAGACTTTAAAAATATTTTTTGGGACATTACAATGTCATAGATACTCTCCAGCAAATGTAAATCCTTAACTTTTAGTTTCAGCAGTTTGTTTACTTCAATACATAAACTCAGCCACATAGCATGTATCAAGCAGCAAAATAGACATAATTACACAGTTTAAGGCCTGTTATGCCTTTGCTGTGCCCAGTAAGTTCCTCCAATAATAATAAAGGCTCCAGGAGATTACTGAAATATAATAATAATTATTCATAAAATATAGTTGTGGAGGTTTGAGTTGGCTCCCTGCCAAACCCAACTGCCGGCCACACAGATTCCACCACCCTCCCCCCAAGAGAGAGGGGAAAAAAAAGTACCAAAAAGACAATTGTATTAAAGAGATATATATATATTCACATATATTACAATTATATACAATCAAACACTATGAATCTACAGAACAAAATCCCAAAGCAAC
>JAWWTY010000037.1:16584355-16623115 GCA_035222235.1 Margarornis squamiger
TCAATTCTCACCAACACTCCCCTTAAGAGAAAGCAGGTCCTTCCCCTCCGTACGGCTGGGACAGCAGTTTCTCTGATCAGCCTCGGCTCAGATAGATAAGAGCTGAGCCGACACAGAGACCTGATGTCCTCCAAGCACATGAAAGGAAGAGAGCGAGAGCAAACCTTCCTCCTGTCTTTATATTCACCTGATTACGTGAAGGAAATGGTGTGGAATACTTCGTTAGTTATAACCTGGTTACTAGGGAAGAGCTAAACCAAAGCAATGAAAACTAAACCACCACAATAGTCCTCCTGAGAAGCTATCAAAAGCAATACGAAGTGATCAATTCAGCAGACAAACACAACAAAAAGCACAAAAGAAAACTTTTGTTTGGCAAAGTTTTATACATAGCTGTACATAAAATAGCAAAATAGTATGGACAAAAACTAATATAAAGAAGCAAATAATTAAATGTAGGGAGAAGCAAATATTCTATTCTCATCCAAATTACAATGTCTTTACCTGAAATTAAAAGACAATAATTTTCTACGGAGTGTAATACAGAATTTTTACTGGAACAGATAATCACATGATAGACTCAAGTACTTGTGTCGGTAATAAAAGCATCTACATAGAAACACAATAACAAGAGTAGCTTACTAAATTCCAGTCATTTAAAAAATCCATGTATATTTTAAGGCTTACATTTCAAAGGCTGTTTGCATTAAATAGCTTTAAAATCTGTACTACTTATTGAGGTGCTAACTAAATTCATCTGTTTTAACTACTCAGTGCATTGTCTGTATCAGTGCACTGACTGCACAAGACACAATTGTATTAATTTTGAAGAGTTCACACTGAGAAGAAGTAGCGGATTTGTGCACCTCATCCAGTTTAGAACAATTTTTTCCTGTTCTTGAAGCAAATGAGCATTTTTCTTGGCTATGTCAGAACATTTAAATACTGTTTCCTATGGATTATACTGTATGTACCTAAAGTCCATGAATAAAATAAGGCTGCAAATTAGAAGAAAGTTTTTAACAAATGTGCTTATGAAGTCCTAGAATAATAATCCAGTAGGTGTCTGATTAGATCATAATCCAGCTATTGCTAAGACACTTCTATGTTAAGTCATTGTATTGGTTTTGTTTGACAAGGTTTTGGTAGTGGGGTGAGCCCAGGAATGGCTTCTGTGAGCAGATGCCAGAAGTTTCCCCTGTGCCAATGCCATCTGTCTCCAAGATGGACCTGTCACTGGACAAACTCAAGCCCATCAGTGATGGTGGTAGCGCCTCTGTGAAAACAAAAAGCTACTGTGCAAGAGCAGTTGCAGCTGGGGAAAGGAGTGAAAATATGTGAGATAAACAGCTCTGCAGAGACAAGGTCAGTGAAGAAGTAGAGTGAGTTCATGAAAATCCGCAGCCTATGGAAAAGACTCAGGATGGAAAATTTCATAGAGAGCTGTCTCCCATGAGAGGGGTTCCATGCCTGGGGAAGGGGAAGGGTTTGAGCGGTCCTTCCCCTGAGCAGGAAGAAGCAGCAGAAACAATGTGTGATGCCCCATTTCCTGTCATCCTGCACTGTTGGGAAAGAAGAAATTAGATGTGAAATTGAGCCTGGGAAGAAAGGAGGGGTGGGGGAAGGTGTTTTAAGTTTTATTTTTTATCTCTTTTTAACCTACTCTGATTTGATTAGTAATAAATTTAATTAATTTCCCCAAGTCTGCTTTGCCAGTGATCCCAACAGCTGAGTGATCTCTTCCTGTCCTTTTCTCAACCCAGAAGCCTTTGATTATATTTTCTCTCCTCTGTTCTGCTGAAGAAGGGAGTCATAGCCCCCTTTGGTGGGCACCTCATGTCCATCTAGGGATCACCTCCAGTGGCAAACTAATTTTTAGGGATGCTGAAATTAGTTTTTTACTATATTGACGCTCTTTAGCCAATTTACATATTTCCTCTTTCTCTCCTATGGAGTTTTGATATGATACTGCAAAAGAGTACCTACATCAGCAATGAGAGCATTAATTACATAAACAAAACTGATACTGAGTCATTAGGCTTTTTGTTTTAGGAGTCATTTCCTGATGGCTTTAAGGTCAATCACCATTGAAATTTTAGAACTGTTTCTCATATTGTTGATTCTTGTTGAATGTTATTTTCTGCTTGTCATTAAAAAGCAAAGACCTTCTGAGCCTGAGGAGCCTATCTTTTCATAATTTATATTATGAGAAAGAAGTCATAGGTACATACTCAAGTACTATAATTTGAAGACCTCAAAACATGATGTATTCTGATTTCACAGCTAACATTCTTTTTGAAGAGTTGTATTATTTTTGCTTTGGTTTGTTTATTTGTTGCTTGGGGTTTTCTTTTGTGTTTGGGTTTGCATTAGGCTTTTTTCCTAGTACTGTTATTTGTTTATATTTTGTGGTTTTGGTTTTTTGTTTGTTTTTTTTTTTCCCAAGGCTTATTTCAGATTTTATATATTATACTCTTTCCATGAGAAGATGTTAAGTTTCTGAAATCCCTTAAATCTACAGAACAAAGGATTAAATCGTATTTTAGTCCTTGTGCAATGAAATTTTTGTTTGATTAGGAGCACATTCTCTGCTGATGCATCTCTCAGGTCATTGAAACAGGCTTCCAACCATGTCCTAACTGTCTTGAATGGATTCTAGTCGTTCCAGTCTGCAGAAATATTCACTGGCTCAGGATCTCCCAGACAGGGCAATTCCTAATTGCAAGTCATTTTTTTTGAAGTGACTTCCTTTTTTTTCTTTTTTCTTTTCTTTTTTTTTTTTTTTTATATTTTTTTTTTTAATTGATAATTATATTCTAAGAATCTGCTATCTAGATATATAATTCTAGTTTCAAACTATGAGATTTTGAAGACAGGCAGAGTCTGCTCTAGATCTGAGTCAGGCAGGAGGACTTAGTGTGGGCCATATGTTAGCAATGATAACAGGATCATGATTGCTGCTCAGCCATGTTAGCCAGTTTGTTTAATTCCTTACTCACATTCAGGCTTGTATTCAACACTATCTTAACAAACTGGTTGAATAAAAGAAAACTGAAGTATTTTATATGATTAGCTGTTTTGGTTGTTCTTCTAGAATATATCACAGAACTTTAAATACTTATCAAAAAATAATGGTGTCTTTCTCTAGGAAAGTCAGATAGACTGATAATGAGAGAAACAAATACCTTAACATTCCCATCATTCTGCCCCTAAGGGAAAGCTGAAAGAATTTGTTAAAGCTGAAACTATCCTTTAGAGCCTCAGTTTTATATCAGAAAACAACATCTCTTACTATGGCACTTAATATGTTTTCAAGTCTACCCCCAGTCTGCGACTTAGCTTCCTTGCTGAATGAAAAGCTTCAGTATCTGTATGTTCTGTGCTACATCATTAATTACATTCTGTGGTGTTTTTTTTCTGCCTAAAAGGGAAAGTTTTCTCAGAATCACAGAATCAGTCAAGTTGGAAGGGACCACAGTGGGTCATCTGGGCCAACCTCTCCCTCAAGCAGGGTCATCCTCAAGGACATTGCACAGGATTGCATCCAGGAGGCTCTTGAATATCTCCAGTGAGGGAGACTCCACAACCTCTCTGGGCAATCTGTTCCAGTCCATGCTCACTCTCACGGTAAAGTTATTCCTCATATTCCTGTGCATCAGTTTCTTCCCACTGCCTCCTGACCTATTGCTTAGCACCATCAAGAGCCTGGCTCCATCCTCTTGACACCCAGCTTTTGGATATTTATATACAATTATGAGGTCCCCTCTCAGTCACCTCTTCTTGAGGCTGAACAGGCATCCTCATAAGAGAGATGCTACAGACCCTTGACCAACTTAGCAGCTCTCCTCTGAACCTGATCCAGGAGCTCCATGTCTCTCTTGTGCTGTGGAGCCCAGAACAGCACACGGCACTCCAAACGTAGCCTCACCACAGCTGAGTAGAGGGGCAGGATCACGTCACTCTACCTGCTGGCAAAGCTCTTTTTAATGCATCCCAGGATTCAACTGGCTTTCTTAGCCAGAAGTGCAGACTGATGGCACAGGAACAGTCTGTTTTCTGCCAGGATCCCCAGGTCTTTCTCTGCAGAACTACTTTTGCTATTCTTATCATGTATGATGTTCATTTCTATGCATACTCCATTTTTTTCCCCTCTCTCCATTTATTACCAATGCTGAGATCAACATCCTAGTCGCATTCTGTTATATTTTTCAATGGATCTTATATGTAAGAAACAAAAAATAGACGTCTCTCTTCTTACAAATTGAATCACAGTGTAAAAAATTATCTTGTTGTTAGACTTTTCTCTTTCAACAAAAGTAAGACAGAAATGGATCTCATAGGTTTCATTGTAAATTTCAGAGGATTCAAACCTGCGAAATAAACCAGTACATCAAAACATACTACAAAATCTCTGTTGCCTATAATCTAAACAGGCACCCTTGCTAATGATTAAATGGTAACAACATCAAATGTGAGACAAGGCAATGATGGTCAGGGGCTTAAAATCATAGAATCATAGAATCATTCAGGTTGGAAAAGACCTTTGAGATCATGAAATCCAACTATTAACCCAGCACGGCCAAGTTCACCACTAAACCATTTCTCTGAGTCCTCAGGTATTAAATACTTCCAGGATGGTGACTCAATGACTTCCCTGGGTAGCCTGTTCTAATGCTTGACAACTCTTTCAGTGAAGAAGTTTTTCCTAATATTCAATTAAAACCTCACCTGGTGGAACTTGAGGAGGTTTCCTCTTGTTCTTTCTAGTGTTATTTGTGAGAAGAGACCAACGCCACTTGGCCACAGCCTCCTTTCAGGTAGTTGTAGCCAGCAATAAGGTCTTCCTTGAGTCCCCTTTTCTGCAGGCTGAACAACCCCATCTCCCCCAGCCACTCCTCATAAGACTTGTTCTCCAGACCCTTCAGCTTCGTTGCCCTTCTCTGAAAGCACTCTAACACCTCAATGTCTTTCTTGAAGTGAGGGGCCCAAAACTGAACACAGGATTCGAGTTGTGGCCACACCAGTGTCAAGTACAAGGGGATGATCACTGCCCAAGTCCTGCTGACCACACTATTTCTGATATAGGCCAGAATGCAACTGGCCTTCTTGGCCACCTGGGCACACTGCTGGCTCAGGTTCAGCTGCTGTCAACCAGGACCCCCAAGTCCTTTTCCACTGAGAAGTTTCCCAGCCACTCTGCCCCAAGCCTGTAGTGTTCCATGGGTTTGTTGTGACCCAGGTGCAGAACCCAGCACTTCACCTTGCCGAACCGCATACCATTGGCCTGTCCAGATCCCTTTGCAGAGCTTTCCTACCTTCCTTTAGAGCAACACTCCTGCACAACTTGATGTCATTTGCAAACCGACTCAATCCCCCTGTTCAGAAATTGCAAGGCCCATAAGAAAGTCACTAGAAGTACTAAAGGATGTCATGCATGATTCTGTGAGCTATTATATGTATCCTATGACTAATAAGATCAATGGGATATCTGTAGGAGGGTAGCAAACATGATGTTACTTTTTCTGAGTTTCATGTGATAATAAATGGCTACAAATATCTTTAGTAGGCAAATTATTTGAGGCATTGCAATGTAATGCTTTTATTTCCTAGGAGCAATTCAGGTATCTTTGAGTGCAGTGAGGGATTTTGCAGACAGGTGAGTAGACTAAGGTAGTTAGATTTCTAAAAAGCTCTTAAGGACATCTGCTTAAATTTCTTTGAGAAACTGAGCTGTTTTGCAGTAAAAGGGAAATTTTGATTATCACTAAATAAATTATTAAAAAGCTGTGAGTATTCAGTGTGGCCAATGATTACACATTGATTATACAACCCTATAATGTCCTCACCATCATAAAAAGTTAAAGGAAAAGCTTATTCTGCAAGACTGCACATAGTTTGTGGTGGGGAGTTGGCACTGAAATAATCAGGCAGCAATTCAGAAATTTTTTTTCTCCCAACATACAATTCAACTGTATGACTCTTGCTTAAGAAAATTGTGAAACTGAGCTGTAAGAGAGAACTGCAAAGGAGTAACAAACCTTTGCAGGTTTACTCAAAAAGGGATTATTAAGAAATGTAGTCCAAATGCAAACTCCAATTTCTGGCTGCTGTCAGGTGGAAGGCATGCCAGAGTGACTTACAGTGTTTCATAACTCTTAGACTCTTTCCCTTGATGTCTTCCACTGGACACTGAGACAAAAGTACTACTGACACCATGGAAATTCCTAAAAGTGATCACACATTCTGGAAACTGTCTTGTCCATTTTCCAGTAAATTACAGGTTTTTCATGACCTCACTAAGGCCACTAAGATACACTTATGTATTTACTTGAGATAAAAAAAATCTAATTTAAAATACTAAGAAGCAGAAGGTTACTGTTACTTCTATGGCTATTCTGAAAACAAAACAAAACAAAAAATATTTGGAGCATCTACAAACCCTGAGACTAAGTCCAATGCTTGTTGTGAATGGTATTTCTATCAGAAAGGTGATAGGAATGTGTGTTACTAAATATACTAATGGACTAATCCAAACAATGTTACCTTAAAACAATGCTTTAGGATCAGTTATATAGCAGGACTGTTAACTTCCAACTTTGGTGGTGGGTTTTTTGTTTTTTTTTCTTAATTGTTTGTTTGGTTTGGTTTGGGTTTTTTGGGGGTTTTCGTGTGTGTGTGTTTTGTGTTGTTGGTTTGCTTTTTTTTTTTGTTTGTTTGGTTTTTTTAAAATATATAAAGTGTGTGATTTTGCTGTTTATCTGTGGTGAAACACCAATTAGTTTTGGTTGCAATTTAATTCAGTAATAATTGGTAATTATACTATGTAATATGGCAGTACCTTATTATGTAGTTATACTATGCAGTATACTAATGTAATAATCAGTAATTATTGTCAATAATTAATCACAAATCAGGTTTTTATTTCAATCTTGGTTCTTTAAAGTATCTCTCTTAGTATTTATCATAATTTCTTTTCACTTCATGTCACATTGTATGACATTTCCAAGAAGTTATAATAACAACTAATTTAGCACAGGATTTAGTAAAACCATATTCACACATTTTAGAAACAAAAAGATGAGAGACATCTAGTTTTTCAAGGAAAACACAATCAAAGTAGTATTTTTAGGCATAAGTAAAGTGTAAAAAAAGCCCCAAAAAATGAAAATCTCGTACTTTTTTCTATCCCTATTAGTACTTTCAGATCTATATTTAATCCTCTTTTTGTCATTTCATATGTGTTTTACCTTCAGTTCAGTTGATATTCCAGTGTTGGACATCTTGTCTCAAACAAACTGCTTTCTTGTCTCCGGTTTTTGTCCCTGTTGAAAATCTGATTTTGGTTTTCCAGTTTCACTTCTTTGATAAAGTTCTGGCTATAGAAACAAAAGATGTATATACCTTTGCTGCTTTCGTGTTATTAGTTTATCAGTTTTTTCTAATTACTTAATTTTTTTCTCAACACATTGTTGCTTGAGCTAACTGTGTGACCTAGGTAGTCCACACTGAATTGCCAATGTACTGAGGCTGTTCATTTGGCAGGTATTCTGGCAGGATCTTTTGGGAAGAAACTCAAACCATTTTCTGTATCTGATATTTGTTGCCTAATATCCAAATTCAGAATGTTGTGTTTTGTGATTAGTCAATCTGTTCTTGATTGATTTCTAGAGCCAGAAAATGCCCTTGGTTTTGTTTTTGTCAAAAAAAAAACAAAAAAACCCAAAAAAAAACCCCCAAAAAAATCTGGATTGCTGCAGACATACTTCCACGGATGTTCCTATAGGCAAATAAACAGACTGGGCTGTAAATTTGCCCTGGCATCTGGCCTCAGAGAAGTTCCTGTGAACCCATTGAAATATGACCTTTATGCTCTGTCACATTTTTCTTTTGTATTGTTTGCCAACAACCTCATCAAATACCCAATATATTGCTACTTTTCAGGCTGTTATATAAGACACATTTTGCCTTGGTACTTGTAGGACACTTTTGGTGAAAAATAAATGCAAAGTTTGAACCTTCGTTAATGCCAAATAATTCAGAGGGAATGCAGTTTTCATCCATGGTCTTCTTGCACTGGCAACACTGATGCAATGGCTCTTTCTTCATAAAATTTGTAAAAAAAAAAAAATATTTATTAAATATACAGTCATTCCTAAAAGTCTATTTATTGTTGTAAGATTTAGTTGGTCAGATGGCAAAAAGTGTGCCATCCCTCACATGTTATAAATTGAAAGTGAGGTAGCAATTGCTACAGCAGGAGATTGAAGGTCATTAAAAGTCCTTGCATATCTCAGTCCTGATCTATAAACACTGTAGTGCCTCTCTTCAATATCTCTGGACAGCAGTTTCACTTGCACCTTTCTTCCAGTAAGGGTAGAAATGAAACTGCCAAACATAAGAACTCAGAAACAGGCCTGGTTACACTACAGATAAGAGTAGGA
The DNA here is from genome assembly GCA_035222235.1 of Margarornis squamiger. Taxonomy (NCBI): domain Eukaryota; kingdom Metazoa; phylum Chordata; class Aves; order Passeriformes; family Furnariidae; genus Margarornis; species Margarornis squamiger. The sequence goes on from JAWWTY010000037.1 coordinate 16,592,797, forward strand.
GAGCAGGAGTATACACTTGTGTTATGGCTCGATGATAGAAAATGCTGGTTTGTATACCATAATTTTAAAGCAGCTTAAAATGCTAGCAGGTACTTTTTATTAGACTGTACATGATTATCTAAGGATATGGAAGGGCTGAATGTCAAAAAAGTATACATTCCTCTGGGGAAGACTTCAAAATGACAAACTGCACTGCATTCCTGTAATGATCAGCTCTCTTCTCTTTTAATCATTTAATAACATCTACTCTTATGAAACAGAACTATGAACATGGAAAATGGTTTTGAAGAATGACCTATGAGAGAAATAAGAATGATTACATATTAGGTTAGTGGAAACATATTCTGATTCTCTCACAGTATTTGGATTTGATTTTAGTTTCAGTATAGAGCTTTTTTCGTCATTAGATGTAAACAAATTTGCAACAAATGTGATGGTTTTTCATGTTGCTTCAGTGTCTCAGTGACAAAAAACAGTGCCAAAAAGAGCAACCTCTCTCATCCCCAATTAATATTATTGAAAACATCTACATAAAGACATATTTTTTTCTTTTGAACTCTCAATCTGTCATATTTAGCTTTTGGAAATACCAAACTCAAATCATAAGCACAGTACTGCACAATGCTAAATCTGGCTTAGCATGATACTCATTCTGATCAAGTGTATCAATGAGAATCTGAGCAGAAGTATAACTAACAAAATGGAAAATGGTCACCCAGTTCCAATTAAGGTTGTATTTCCACTTAAGTTAAAAAAATCAACTCACAGCCAAAGTAAGAAACCCCACGTAATTCCCTAGATAATTGACTCATTACAGGAATCTAACTCCTTATAGAAATGAGATTCAGTGCCCAAGAAATGATTCAAAGGCTTTCTTCAGTTCCAGGTTGTTTTTGACAAGGTCTAGCATGACCAATCTGTGCCTACTATCAGGTGAAAACAGTCCCGCATGTGATTAGCAGGAAGAATATAAGAATTAATATTCCATTTCAATGCTATTTTGGATATGGGTGGCTCAAACCAACAGAAAATAGACAACACTTCTATGCCTAGAGTTTTTTCTTCTCACTTATCTCAAGACAAAGGTCTTTCAACTCTGGTTTGATTTCTGATAGAGCTGCAAGTTATGTCTCCATAACTTGCAAAGTTGAGACTACTTAGCTTCGGAATCATGTGACAATTGAAGTTGTACTGAATTTGGAATAGATCTCTGGAGGCCACCTGGTAACGGCATTCTCCCCTGTGTCTCACCCTCTAAAGCAAAGGCCAACAGCATTGCATTTAGATAGTTCATGAGGGGGTCACACTGCCCACTTCATACAGTCTGTTTCTTAAGGAACTTAGTATTTATATCCCTCCTCAAGGAAGAGATATGAAATCAGACCTGTCCCAAAGATATCAAATGTCAAGAAAATTGTAAGATCTTCCATATCTGAAGTTGAGCAACAATACAATAAACTCTAGAAGAATCTTGAACTTAGAGGAAGATAAAAGAAGGACCCATGTGACCACATCCAATGGAGGAAGATCTTGTGTTCTAGCTTCACTTCTCAAAGCTCTTTATTCTAGGCAGATAAAATAAGAATAATTCTGAGAACCCAACTGAAAGCCAAGAAGGCACCTTTTCAGCTATATGCCATATCAACTTGCTTTTATGAGTTCCAATTTGTACCATACACTGAATGAATGTCTTCAGTAAAATGAATATGGTTTGAAATTTCTTCTAAATAATTTTTGTATTTATTTATTTATAAAGTCTAACGTGATGATGAACCACATATATTCTTCTTCCTAAAGAGGCTAGTTGCAAAAGCAAAAGGCAGGGAAAAATTAAAAAAAAACAAAACAAAACAAAAACAAAACAAACAAAAACCCCAACAAAATAAACAAAAACCTGTGCTGGCTTCTTTGAAATGTTCCATGGTGGACCTTATTTAGGAAAGCTGTGTGTTATTCCCAGGCTTTCAATCATAGTAACACAAGTCCCTCTCTGAGGTAAATGACACAGCAACAAGCTATGTGACTACTTCAGAAAGTCAGGATGACATTGCTCTTGTTCATGCTCAGATGCTGTCAAACACATCAAATAAAATAAATTCTTCTACAGCATAATCCATAAGTGATAAATATTTATTCATATTTTACATTCAGTGATATTCAATTAGAACAATTTTTGTGTTAATGATGCTTAGTAGTACAGCAAACAGAATGTTTTTACATCTATGATAATTGTGCATTACTCAAAAACTAAATTATATTAAAAAAATAAAAAATAAAAGCAAACATCAAAACCACAAACAGAATAAAACTGTCTCAAAACCCAAAAATTGCTGTAGCAATACGAGAAGCCCTTTAATATTCCAGAGAGTAATTAGAGCAAAGAGGCATAATTTGTTACTGTGTAGAGAATGAAACCATTTGATTTGGTATTAGGCGATTCTTCCTATTTGCATTCAGTGAGAAGACACTGTTCTACTGAAGCACACAGGAGACTCGAAATACTTTGAGGAAAAAGAGAAGGAAAAAAAAGAAAAAAAGAGAGAGAAAACAACCAACAGGTATCGTAACTGAATCTTGAGTCAAATTTCACAGATGTATTCATACATAATTTTCCTCTCCATTTTCTTTGGTAGCGTGTTAGTCTGTTCTTCTATGACAATTCTTACATTCTTATGTGGAGCACTGAAAGGAATTTTATAAGACTGACACCTAATGCAGGAAACTAAATTATACTCTAGCCTTGCATTACAGTGTCAAATGCTGATAATGTGAATTGCTATAAAATGTTACTTACTCCAGCACTACTCCTTCCTAAAAAATTTTGCACATGATACCTCTTTCATAACAAATTTGCTTTTTGGCAGTGCAGGTTTTGAATAGCAAATTATCTTGCAGACAACCATGTGTTTTCTTGCCAGTGTTAATTCAGGTGAGTCTTGCACACTTCTGCATTTCAGGCCTGATTCTATTCTGGGAGCTTTCCTGACAATGAAAGTCTTTGGACTTTAATGAAATTCCTTCTCTGCTTACACTTTCTCATAGAAGGAAGAATTAAGCTCTTCTAACGGTTTCCTGAACACCATCTGCTTGATAAGATGTATGGTCTGTGATAAATGTTTGAGATGAGAACGGAAGGGCTGTCAAGAGTCTGAAATCTTTAATGCAGCCTTGTTGAATGGGAGTGAAATCTGTAGTATTTCTGCTGACTAATCAGAGGATGGAAATTTTTAACTCACAGCAATGCTTTTAGAAGTGTTTATTGCTATAGCAGTAAATGAAAACATAGTTATAGTTGTAACTAATGAAATAAAAATAAGCACCTTAACTATTGTTTATATCTACAGTATGGTCAATACAAAAAGAAATGAAAAAAAGCAAAACCAAAACAAACAGCAAAAACATAGCTGAAAACTTCATTTCAAGTTGTTTCCCTTTATCTTGACTGATTTTGAGGGCTTTTTTCTGTTAGACACAAAACAAAATCCAACCTCAACTTATTATTTAATACCCTTGGAAGGAAATTCCAATTTCCTGACATTGTATTTCTAACCTGTGAAGCACATAAAGTTATCAACTGAGTATTTCACATTGTATTTTAGTGACAAAGGAAACAGTTAGCATTGAGAATGTGCTGAACTTTGTAGAGTTGATCTAATTTAGACATCCTGGCCTTGCTTTCTACACAATCATGCATCCCCCAGTTCTGTCACTGACCAGATAAGTTGCTGTCACGTCTGAGTCTGCTATTGATGACAATAGCTTTCAGATCTTCTTCATGCTTCTTTCACTATCATGCTTATGGTTCTCCCAGGTTGTCCATGTCATGCCAAAATCTACAGCTGAGTTACAAATGTGTATTTAAGTGTCTCAGATAGCAGTAGAGCAATCACACGTCATGCTGTCTGCCAACAGGATAGTCCTAACCTGTGATTATTTTTCCTTCTGGAGCAGGGTCCTTTCTAGTTATTCCTTATATAATAATTATCCTTTATTGCCCACCTTATAAATTTTGTACAAGTTTTAAAACAAGGTCTTATTTTTATATTACTTACAAGGCACCTACTAAAGATTTGGTAAAATAATCCATTTGGTGTTTCTCAGTGAAAACCATTTCTGATAACATGAAAACCAAGGTGCTTGTAATTCCTGTTTAAGAAATCTTAGTAATGTTATTAAGGAAGATATGTAACAACTGTTGTCCATAGAAAAATACATTTCTGGCTAATTAAAAGAACATTCAGCAAGTGAAAAATCTCTTTGGATATTTCAAAGGGTAAATCAAGATGAAAATACCTACAGAGTAAAAAGAGACCAGTGGATCTCTGCCCATCTCTGTCAAAGACCAGCTGTTGAGTGGTGGGTCCACATTTTGAACATGATCTGAATTTTTTTTTTTAAGGGTTTTTTTTTTCTTTTTCATTTGTTAAGTCTTTTATTAGTCTTGAGAATGCATATGAGGAAATATGCATTCAAATAAGTTTGATTTGATTTGCAGGGTTAGATGTAGTCTGAAGCACAGTAGTTAGCAAATAAATCAATATGTTATCCATAAACTAAGTTAAGCTAAGCAAATTTGTTATGGGATCAGTGAGACACAATAAACACAAAACCCCACAGAACCATTTCGTAGCCACTTCATTGTAAAACTGCATTTTAATTTCTCACTCTGTCTGCTATTGCACCCCCATAAAGTGGTTTGAGATGCAGTTGGAATGAACAGTATTGAAGAAAATTAAACTCTGTTGTATTACAGCTGTAGGAGCTGCAGATGTCTATCCATAAAAGAATGAAAGACTTTTGGAAGTAGTTTTGTAACAGATCCCACGCAATAAAGTTATAATCTCATAATATTTATTTATAGATATCTTTGGTATGCTCATTTTCTTATAGAGATGTTTTGCATACTCCTTAAAATTCTTCCATGTTGTCAAACATATTTTTGCTATATCATCAGTGCTTATCTAGCACTGGATGTAAGACTAAGTATTAGATAGTCAGTTGTCCTGTAGTTACTTAAAATTAAATAGTGTACTTGTGTATGCATATACACATATTTTAACAAATGAATTTTGTCATCTACTGTTTAGAGAATAAACTGAACAGATTCCCAAACTGAGGAGTACTTTTCTGTTTCTCCTGAGTGGGCTGAAAAGCCATCATTTAGAACTTGAGAAGGATGCCTAGGGAGCCTATGTTAAAGTCCCTTCTCATAAGAAAGGTTACAGAGGTTGCAGGCCCACTCTGGACATGAAAATAAGTTGATCATTGTAAGACAGCACATTGTAAAGGTGCTATAAGCTGTGTACTTCCATTTTTTGGATATGTTTACAAGTAAATCTTTTAGCTTGAGGTATTTTCCATGGGTTCCACATGGGTTCAAGAAAAAGTACCAAGACACACTCTGGTACATATCAAGGATTTATATTGAATAAAACCTACTGTTCTCAGAGCTGTTTACTGAAAGATGATGAGTGCTGAATCCTAGAGCAAATCCTCTCTTCTCTTGCTCATATTCACTGCTTCATGGCTTCGCCTATACGATCAAATATGTGTATATACACACGTATATATATGTAAAATTAACATGCATGAATTAATGTAATTTCTTCATCTACCTATTAAAAAGTTTGGTAAAACAAAACTATTAGTTTGCAGTTGTATAAAAAATGCTTTGCTGAAAAGAATTTCCTGTTCCTGAGGAGTTTAAAACCAGAACACAGATAAGAACACTGCTACTAGGGACTTAACTGCACTCTTGACTACATAAAGACATTATTCTGATAACTCCAGACTAAAATTTGCTAACAAAAACACAGAAAAGAAAACGTAGATTGTGTACAGACTTCCACAGTTTGCTGAAAAAGTGTCATATCATGGCAGTAGTCTCCCTATTTTCTACAATCATGTACTAGATTTTTTAATTACAGGGTCTTCATTTTTTCCTTTGTCTGCAGCATCCAAGTGAGGACTCTGTAGAGCTTTCACATTCTTTGTGAACTCTTTAGTTGGGCTTGAGTCTAAATATAAAATGAGCATGCTATTTGCAACACATGCAAAACCACAGTGTTACAGAAGATTGATGTTTGAAATTTCATCAGCACCTGAGAAATATCAAGGTTTAATTAACAAGTCATGCAATGGTGTATAGAGTCTTTGAATATTTATGATGACATTATAATTTTTGGAAAGGATCAAGACAAGCATGACATGAAACTGGGAAATGTTTCAAAATGCTCAGCAGAAACATTTGCTAGTGGATGCAAAAAAACTCCAAAAAACCACTGATTTAAAAATTTTAGGCAAATAGAATGATCAATGAACATATAAAGTGACTGAAATTTGTTTTTCTAGTGATTTTTTCAGGGGGGATTTGTCTGTTTTTATCTGTTATCAGATATGCAGTGCATGCATACCAACATTCTGAAGATTTAATTTGTGCAATTAAGGATGCAAAATGAAGAAACATAATAAGATTCCACCTTCAAGTGTATATTATAGCCAGGTGGATAGTTCTGTTGGCTTGTGGCAATCTTTGTGCACCTACCAGAAAAACAAATGAAAACTCTCACTGCCAAATCTATTTTATTCCATAGGAAAATTTCAATCCTACCCAACCACAGCCCACATTTGTCTATGTGAATTGTGTCTTGTCTGCTGGCTTGAAGATTTTTCTCTTGTCCTATATAAAGCAGAAAAACCTGATTGTTTGACATACCTCCGTCCTTTGATTTCAAAATTGTAATCTTATTTTACATCAGAAAATCAAAAATAATCTATTGGCAGTAGAGGAAGAACGTATTGCATAGGAAGTAAAAAAGGAGTTTCCATTCCTACTAAATTTTTCAGCCAAAACATAATCTATTTTTCTTTGAGTTCTCACAAGGCTGTTAGGCTCAGGAATGGACCTACTAAACATTTGAAATAGATTTCATCTTCAAAAATTTTTGAGTTAGAGTATATGTAAATTTATCTTTTGAAAGGCAGAAATGTAATTTTTTTTTTTGGTAGCCTATTTATTTTGAATATTTCACTCAGCCTTAATAGTGTGTATGGATTTCTAGGCAGATCCTCATATTCGTAACATTGAGAAATCTTGTGCTACTCTGTACCAATGACCCAGACAATTTATTTTGCCTCTAACACACATCATTTACAGATGATTACATGAAAGGAACATTTTACTTGAAATTACCTGAGAGAACATTTTACTCACAGGGAAAGTTTCTGTAATTTGACTGAAGGAGCTAGCGATTGGCTAAAACAAGAAGGAAAGTGGTGTAAATAAAACTAATTAAAAAAAAAAAAAAAAAGAAAAAATCACACTCCTAATAATATTTTTAAATTTCCTTTTCAATTGAAGATATCCCTAGATTTCTGTGACTGTAGAAAACACCATTATTAACAACAACAAAAAAAAATAGCTACTGTGAAGACACAGAATTCAGACGGAAAACCTACTGAAAGCATTATAAAATTAATTATAGGTCTCATGCAAACAATTTCTGGTTTCACTTTTCCTTTAGACAGCATTAACAATTCTCAGGGGGAAAAAAAGTATTCTGAAGGCTGATGCTACTTTCTTCAACAGAAAACACTGTTAAATCCTTGTGAAAGTAAGACAATAGAAAAGATAGAGCAGACAATTTTGATCTTGAATTCTACTCTGCCATGCATCCTTGCTGGTGGAAAAAGACTGACATATCATGTTCTTATTGAGTGACATTATGTGTCACTCAAAGAATTGAATTTTCTGGCATGGGATTTTTGAAATCATTGATTTTATATTGTCTTCCTAGCCTTAGGTTAGCCATACTGTTACAGAAGATGAACCCTTTTACTGTGGCTAAGTTGGATGTTTTATAGAGAGAAAGAAAATGTATTAAGGAAAGACCAACAGCACGAAGTTTATGTCGACTGCCAAAGTTTTCCTCCGTGGTCATGTAATCAAAAAGAATGTGGTGATGTAATTTTGTGTCTTGTCAGACTGCTACTGTCTGTTTGGGCTCCCCCCCCCCCCCCGCCCCAAATCTATATTGCAGGGTTAATTGCTGTTTTCCTTTTCTCTTTCACTTTGGACAACTTAGGATCCAGGACAACCTTGATAAAATTCCACAATTCCCATATTAATCATGGCAAGCTGACAGTACTGTGCAGTGTTCAAATCCCTCAAAAGGTTGACACCATAATTTCCAATTAAATAATATCTTAAACTTTTGGGAGGTACTGAGTGCATTGAAATATGGTCTTTGAGTGAATTTCAGTAATGACAGGCTACATATTCTGATATACAAGGATGTAATTTTATTTGCATATATATATTTTGAAGTGATAAATATTATGGTATTCAGATAGTCCTTCTTAATGTCCAGAATTGTAAGGAATATAACTATGTTGTAGGATCAATAGTGAGCCAATAAAAGACTGTACCAGAGACTTCAGCCACAGAAGAAAATATCTGCCTTCACTTACCTGGTCTGGAAGAGATACATTTTCACTACATCAGGATCTGTCTGAATGATATAGGCCATTGCTGTCTGTAATAAGGATTTTGTAAGAGCATATACATGGAAATAATGATGGATTAATAGTTATTCTTTTGTACTCAGTAAGACAGTGTTAACATCCCTTAGTTAAATACAATTTCCTTCTGGACTTTACATCATAGGCCTAGTCATTAATTGTCTTTTTTTTTCTTCTTTTTTTTTTTTTTTTTTCATACATGAATTTTTGGGGCTTCTTTTTGGCCTTCATGCAAAATTTGCTTCCAAAGTTTGATACGATTTTGTTGCTGGATATTTGACTCAGGGAGGTGACAGACAGAACACATCTGCTGCTCTACCAGCACTCTAACTAACAGACAGTAGTATTGTTTCACTTTATTTCATCTTATGTTTTATTTTGATGACATTAGTATGAACAAAATAATCCAATATTCAATATTACAGGCTATTACACAAAATACATTCAGTTGTGTTGAGGTCTTTAATTGTATTCCATGTACCATAGGAACTGAACACTCAATAAAATATTTATCAAATGTCTTACAAGGTATTGTTATGTAGCAAGTAGTTACTGAACAAAATCTGCTTCAGATAAAGCACTTTTCCCTATAGTGTCTGAAATCATTACCCTGGTTCCAGAGTTTAGTCATGTTTTACAGAATCATTTTTAACAGCTAGTTGCTCCTTGCACTTATACTTTAAAACACAGTGGAGACTCATAAAGGGCAATTCTCACAACCGTGGAGGTGTCTTATTTAATGAGAGATTTATCAGTTGAGGGGTGTCAAGCAGCAGTCTCAAGTAACCTCCCTCAGGAATGAAATTCTGACTTTTTTTAGCACATAAAGTTTTAAGCTACAAACCATTTGTAGCACAAGGGCCTGTTTACATTTTTAAATAGAAAACCTGCTTATTCACAAATAGTTCTGAAATGAAAAAAAAAAATGCAAACAATGCTGAATATAGAGAAGCTGAAATAGTAGAAATGTGAGGAAAAAATCAAGAGATTATGACACTGGGGTGAAAGAAAACCCAGATAGCTGGCTGAATATAAAATTCTAAGATATATCCTTCCTAAAAGTGATTTTGGTAATTTTGTTAATGGTAAAAGTAAGGCTGGTGCTCCTGTTTTGTTTCCTGTTTCTCATGATTCTTTGTCCAAGGGAACGGTGTACTGCACCTGGACTGGGCTTAAGAGCTTTTTCTTTCCAAGTAATAATGCAACTGAGCAATTAGGAAGGTCTGATGCCAGCTAATTAGAAGGTATGGGGTGGCAGAATTGATGAAGAAATGAAATAAGGTATTCCTTCAGCTCACCTCTATTATCTAGAATTAAATTGCTTCCATCCTTCGCTCCTTTATTCAGCTATCAGATCTCTGGTGGCGTGTAGACATGTATGATCTCGGGTTTTGGACAACAAAACACTAAATCTTGCATCTTAAGGTAGGTTATTGTGCTTGGTAAAATTTCTTATGGCCTTCATTTTAGCTATAAAAATAGTGGCTGTGTGCCATTGAAACTTCGCACAGAAGAATCCACAAAAATGCATGAACCATTCAGGGATCCTTGTCACCATAGTATTTTAGGCAGGAAGACATTCCGAGAAGACAGGCTGGTTAAAATTCCTATAAGTTTTCTTGTGAAAAATAAGAATTAAATGTATTGGCTTAGTGAAATGTATTGTTTAGTCTAAGAGCATAAAAATCAATGAAGAATACAGGTAGGTTATATGGGTGGACTGTAATTTATTGAAAAAAACTCCTGAAGTGGTTTAAATTTTGAAAGATGGAATTTTTAACAAGAGTTTTATAAGATTAATTTGCTTTCATTTGGAGGATTTTGGTAGCATTTTGAGGAAGTTATTATAGCTGTAAAAATTTTGATAAACTTTGTAAATTTTGTGTCTCTAATAAAATTAAAGATATAAAGAATAAAACTGTAAATTAAAGTGCATCCATGAAGCACATCAAAGGGTCTCCAAAAAATGTTAACATGGTAAAACAAAAATAAAAATTAAAATTAAGAAAATAAAACCTAAGATAAATATTTTGTTTCTTCATGTCTTCGTAGCTGGTTTCCATAATGAGCTCTAAAACATAACTCAGAGATATTATCAAACATTTTTCTCTTATAATCTGGGAAAAAATGAAACAATTCTACCTTCCAATTTCCTATATAGCATTTGATCATGTCTTCCTCAAGAAGTGGTAAGCAGGTAGTAGCTAACTTTTATACCCTCCATGAAGAATTACCAGGACTCACAAAACTGTTATTGAACCCTCTGCCACTGAAAGAGAATTGTTGCAAAAAAAAAAAAATTGTTGCAAAGTTCATCTGACTTTTTCTGTAAACCATACAACTAAATGCTTCTTGCTCTCATTATCAGGATGGCCTAGAAGAATTTGTACATATAAAACATACTGAAGTATGCTCCATACAATTAGATATAAACGCATTTCATAGCCTATATGGGAAAAAGAACTTATCTGAAAAGAAAATTTCTCAGAATCATACTTACAACAGATCACTCTTCATTTGCACACCGGAGACAAATTCCTTAAATCAATATAGATCATCCAACGTACAAGATGTTCCCCTGCTACCTTTGGAAGAGATATGAAATAAATAATATTCATGAAACAATGACCACCATTCCTACTGTTTGCACCAAATGACCAGGGGGACTTGGCAATAGAAATTATGCCTTCATTGGTCCTTTCGAACCAATGTCTCTATTTAAATGGAAGAACATAAGTATAGGAATCCCATGTCCATAATATATTCATTTGTGTCTAGCTGTGGTTTCAGCCATGTATTTGTTTATCCAGTTGGATAATTAGATTTACATCAGAATTCTGATTTGAATCTCTTCATATTTAAGATGCTTACACACTAAATTTGCACAAGTTGGGTTTGTAACTGTACCAACACTAATTTGTGGGAATCAGGGTTTCAGAATATTTGAAATTCAGTCTTAATAGTTTTTTCCATCTGTTCTGGTTTTAGATTTTATAGCAGTCAAGAGTTTTGCTCAGTACACTGTAAATTTTGCTATGTCTTTCTCATTACAATACAACTAGAGTGTGTCTGACTGAATTACACAATGAGATGCCTAATACATAGTCATTTAGAGGTTTTATATTTAAACATACTATCCTAAATTATACACTAATAATTTCTTATTGATGTAAACTTTTTGCCTCTAAAATTTCAAGTGACATCTTCTTATAACATGAATTTTGAAATAATTCACAGAATGAAATAAAAAAGTCAGTCTTATCTCCTTGAAGTATGAAAACCAATGTAGTATACAGAAATATGCCCTATAATCCAAAGATTTGCATTGTGCTTCAAAAATTATCGCTCAATGAAATTGAATTTATTCTTTATCAAGTATTCAACAGATGCTTCTAATACCCATCAAATTCACTATGTTCAGCCTCATATTATTTTAATGTAAAAACTTATAAAATATTTATAAGGAGATGGTGCAACAGTACTTTTTAATTATGTTTATGTCTTTCTGCTCCGTTTAAAATATTTATTGCACCATGAGGAGATATGTAAATTTGAAGACAGGGAGGAAGAAATACAGAGACTTTGTAAAGCTTATATAGATTATGCCAACATCAATATCTCGCATTATTTTATCTAATTAAAGCATATTGTGGAGAGTTAATTGGAAAAATTCTTGGGGTTTTGTTTGTTTGTTTACTTTATGAGTAGTGAATCCTTTATAAGTTTGAAGACAAAAAAAAAGGGAGGGATTTGACATTACTGGAGGAGAAATAGATTTTTTTTTTCTTGAAATATTTGTGTTCTGTAAGCTTTTAACAGTGAGATGTGTTTTATCAATGATTTTTCCTGTTTCAAAAGTGTAAAAAAATACTGAAGTTTACTTGAACTCATATACAGAACTCCTTTCAAAATCTGTCTAAATTCCAGCATCAGCTTGGATTCCATAGCTTCCATATATCTTTTGTCAGTGCAAGACAGTCAGAAGTAATGCAGATCTAAACACATCTTAGGCATCAAATTGATTAAGGGTTTAGACTTGGAAACACAGCTCTTCTCTATACATAAAAAAATTATATCTATGTGCTACAACTGTGTGATTTAAATACCCAAAGAACAGCAAGTGTGGAAAAAAAATAATAATTAAAAAAAAAATAAAAAAAAAATCTGGCCTGATATGTCTGGTCCCCTGTTCTTCCAACAAGAACATGACATGGATTAAACATACCTGAGGTGCTTCATTCCACAAAGTTTTGAGTAGTATATGAGTGTCACAGCCATGACCATGGTTACTGGATATTGAAGTCATGTTTAGAAGGCTGAGCTGAGAAAGCCAGCATCAGGGCAGGCCACAAAGTTAGAAAGCAGAAATTGGGACAAGCGAGTCAAAAGATCCAGGAATAGAGATAACTGAAGTCAGTAAGTAGGCAGCAGGAAATGGAATCAGAAATCCATCCAAGTAAAAGGGCAAAACCAAGGACTCTATCATTAAAATCTAAGGAGACCTTTGGCTGTTTTGTTTGTTTTGTTTTGTTTTCCCCCAAGATACTTATGCGGTATCAGCCTAATGATCAGAAGATTTTACTTGGTGCTACACCATTTTCAAGTCAGAAGTTCCATGACTGCTGAGCACATTCCATGATTTCTGTGCACTGTCCTCTGGTGGTAGATAAAGACTCAATCTGTTGCATTTTTTTTTACAGTGTGGAAAAGCCACAATGTGACAACTTTAACATCCATACAACCTTCTATTACATACCCAGCTTGGATGGGAAGACATAAACGAAGGTGTTTAGAAAATTAATTGCATATTTCATTCAATAACTTAGCTTAAGCTTTTTTTGCTTGATAAGATTGCATATGATTAATTTAAACATTTTCTTGTTTTTGTTTTAGTTTGTTTTGTTTTTGTTTGGTTTTTTGTTGTTCGTTTTTTTTTTTTTTTTTTTTTTTTTTGAGACTGAACAGGCTTTCAAGTAGGATTAACTGGAAATAGGAGCACATCTTCATGAATGTGATCTACAAAATACTGTCCCAGAATTCTAAGAACCAAGAAGCACTTCAAAGAAAATAAATTACCCTTACAAATAACATTTTGAGTTATAGACACTGGAAGTTTAATGGATGTTGATTGAAAAAAAAAAATAGCTTTATTTTCAAATGGGAAAATAAAGGAAAAATTAACTGGTCTTTAAAAGCAAATTCTACAGTAAGCCAGAAAGACTTGAAACTGGACAATAATAATGTCTAGCAGAGGATATCTCAATGAAGAATAATCCATGTGAAGTATTAGGAAAGTTAAAGAGCTAAATTCAATTTAACTTTCATTTGTGTATTACTGGCATTTTTTATGATATAAGTGTATTCGGTCCATATGGACCAGACTGACTGGCAACACAGTTTGTTTCACTGAATTGAATCAAGTGATTCATCCAAATGCATCTGTCTGTATTCACCAATATAGTTAAATGCATTTCTCCAATCCTTCAAGCTTCCAAAGCTTGATGTTACCTTTATACTACACAGGAACCCATCCAGACAAATTAGTAGCTACCAGGACAACCCTTCAAAGTTCACTGCTCTTCAGAGATGTTCCTCTAAATAAACTTCCTTGGAGAAAGAAATTATTGAGTAAAGGAGGTCTGCAAGACATCATAACTTTTGAAGAGGAAATGCAAAGAACTCTGCAGTACTACTTGCTTTCACCTGCCTCTACTGGCATTGGCCCTCACACAAATGCCAATGTTTTTATTCTGGCACCATCTTATGAAATGAAGAGCTCTGAGTGCATACTAAATACTAGGAAAACTTTCATAAATGGGTAGAAACTTGGTATCCACACAGCCATTTCTACTTTGCCTTTTCATCCACATTGACACCCCTCCTTTCAGTCAGATGAGAGACTCTTCAGGATCAGGTAGTGTTTATATAATAGTATATCACATGTTCAGATACATCAAAGCTCTCTCCCCCTCTCAGAAATCAAAACTCTAAGATACGCCTGTTCTTGCAGCTCTGAGAGCTGATGTCAAAAGTAAACAGATTTTTTTTTTTTTTTTTTTAAAAAAAGAAGGAGGTAAGGAAAGAAGCCATGTTTAGCAAAATGTTTAAGTCAGTCATATGTATCTTAAGCCAATTTAGTGAAGGTAAGTTACAATTGACTTTGAAAGGATTAATTTACACTCTTGAGTCTCCTCAGATGTAGAGCTAATAGCTGTCTGAGTACTTGAGCTTTCACACATCTTGCAGCTCAGTCAGAGATTCAAAAGCTAAATCAAACACTCTGGGACACCTGGGAGGACTCAGAATGCATACAGCTGTGAGCTGATCCCTCTGATCAGGAGGTTTTTATTCCCATCTATAACAACATTGATAGTGGTCCTCACGTAATCTCTGTTAATGTTATTCTTCTAACAATTAGCCAAAAATGTCTGTACAAATTATTTCTGTTAGTTAAATGTTACTAATTTTCCTCTTTCAGAATCCAACAGTATCAATAAAAATGAAGGACTATTTATGGTGCCTTGCCACTGCAGTATCAGAACTCCTTGCAGTTTTTAAGAATATTAATCCCAGCAATTTAGAAACACAATATCCTCACAGTCTTGGCAAAACTGTGACTGAAAGCAAAGATTGCTCAGAGTGCCTTTCCTTGACCCCAGACTGGCCAAACTGATCTCAAGTATCAGGCTCTGCAAGGCTGCCATAATTTGCAGTGTTATTGGTCCTTAAGTAAGTATTCAGATAGCAGGGTTTAAAACTACATTTAAATTCTGAACTAAATACAACTAAAGTTGGGAAAATAACTACACAAATAGATTTTTGAAATCAATCCCTTGTTGTCAAAAGTGTCACTTTAAGACCAATTTAGATTTCTCTGGCATTTCTCTTCCTTATTGGACCAGGAAAAGTAAGACACCCAATTCAAACAAAAATTGTAGGACATAAATGCATATAGTAGGTGTGTGACTGATTTTTCTCTCTTAATGCTCTGGAAGGGATAAGAAGCAAGTTTGCAGATGACACATAACTGGGAGGAGCTGTTCACTCCCTCCCTGGAGGGAGACCTCAGCAAATTAGAGGATTGGGCAATCACCAACCATATGAAGTTCAACAAGGGAAAGTACCAGATTCTGCACCTGGGATGGGCAACCCTGGATGTTTGTACAGAGTGGGGAATGAGATAGTGGAAAGCAGTGCCATGGAAAGGGACCTGGGGATCCTGGTCGGTGGCAAGTTGAAGATGAGTCAACAGTGCCCTGGCAGCCAGGAGGGCCAGCTGTGTCTCAGGGGGGACTCATGCAAAGCATCGCCAGCTGGTCGAGGGAGGGGATTGTCCCACTCTGCTGCACTGGGGTAGGCTCACCTTGAATATTGTGCTCAGTTTTGGGTGCTGCAATACAAGAAAGATATTAAGCTATTAGAAAGTGTGCAAAAGAGGGCAATGAAGGTGGTGAAGGGCCTTGAGTGGAAGCCAAATGAAGTGGCTGAGGTCACTTGGTCTGTTCAGCCTGGAGAAGAGGACTGAGGGCAGACCCCATTGCAGTTACCACTCCCTTGTGAGGGCAAGAGAAGGGACAGATACTAACCTCTTCTCTGTGGTGACCAGTGACAGAATCTAAGGGACTGGCCTGAAGTTATGTTATGGGAGTTTTAGGTTGAATATTAGAAAAAGCTTCTTCACTCAGAGGGTCGGTGGGCTCTGGAACACACTCCCCAGAACCAAGCCTGATAGAGTCCAAGAAGCATTTGAGCAACACTCTTGGGCACATGGTGTGACTCTTGGGAATGGTCCTGTGCTTGGTTAAGGGTTGGACTCAATAATCCTGGTAGTTCCCTTCAAACTCAGTAGATTCTGTGATTCTGTAATATGCTTAAGCCTGAAAATGTAGACAAAAATCACTTCTTGATACGAGTGAACTTTTCTTGAAGATGCTTAGTGGTACACAATTTGCCAGGCTTTAGAGAGAAATTATGCTAAAATTTCACACTTATTACAGAGAACTTCAAATATTATTGTCTATTAGGCCCTTTTGTACTTCCAATTCACAGTACAAGAGGGATTTCTTTCTCATGGTGACCAGCTGAGGGCTATAAAAACATTAATTTCATTGTACTTCCTTTGAAGTGTTAAATCTAAATTCAGGGTTGGAACACAGTTTGGTATATTGTTTCTGACATCCTTATACCCTCACATGCTTTTGCATAATGGTTTTTATGCCTTCATCACTTGAGTCAGCCATAACTATCATGCTTTCTGAAAATCAACTTTCCTTACTGAAATCAGAGTAAAAAATACTTCTTGAATGTATAAGTAGCAGTTGACAGTTCTAAGCTATGTTAGTACCTGAACTTGCTGCATACTATTTGAATGAACATAAAGAGGAATTCGTGGTCCTGGAGAAGCAATGAAAGATGTCTTTAGTTAATGAGCAATGCCTCACTGATTCTGCCTTGATTAATGTCAAAGAATGCTGATCAAAACTCTCTCATGTTCTCTTCGTGACTGACTTCTAAGTATCAAGTGAGGATGGTATTAATAATGGTGTGAAACTCTGCCTGATGAAGAGGGTCAGTAACAGACCCTCTGATTCATCTGAGTTTTAGAAATGGAGCTTGACTAGGGATTAAACTGAGGCTAAAACTCAGAAGAAGCCTCTGATCTAAAATTTGCTGTATTTATGTACTTACCTTATATCCATTTTGTTTACTCAATTATTCATGATTTCCTTCAGAATACAACAGACAAATCCTACAAGATAAAATGTTATTCCAAACTCAGCAGAATTTATTCCAGGTTTTTGGATTCTTCCCTTGCTCTCTTTTCCTTTGTCAACTAGAACAAACACATAATGAAAAAGTCTTTGTGAAGATCCAATTAAATGTTGAGAATACATCAAAACAGAAAGCTTTGTTTCTTCTCTGGATAAGGATTTCTTCCAATCTTTAGTTCCTTTCAGGCTATTTTCTCTGTGCATGCATGGAGAATAAGTGATAAACCTTGAGAAGTCCTATTTTCATCGAACCCCTACATTTTTATCTTTCTTTTTTTCAATATGGAGGTGCTATTGCTAAGGAGCAAGGAAAAGGATTTATAATCTCTTTAGACACTAACTCTTCTGGTGGGAAGACAAACAGAAATGAACCTTTCTTAACTCACTAATATATCTGTAAACAGCCATTCAAATATGCCTCCTTTTTCCTGTGTTTAGCTGATTGGCAGCTGATAGGAAGAACCTTTGATTCATCTAAACAACTGAGAAAGGGGAAGTAAAATAACACCAAGTAAGAATCAATCAGAGCACTGACTCCTGATGCCCTTCAGTTGCACTGATAAGGTGAGGAAGAAAGATGTTCCAACGGCCTGAGAAATTTGTAATAAAAGGAAGTCATCACTTCCTCTTTGTAATTGTTGCCTTACTCCCAGAAAAACAGGACATAAAAGGTGGAGAATGTGCAGAGATTTTATAGAGGACAAACAAGGCAGAAAATATGTAGAAAAAACCAGATTTTTGTAGGAAATGACTCAGAAAGTAGTGAGTGTGAGTCAAAGTAGTGGGTTGGGCAAGAAATGGAGTGCATTCTGCATGTTTTTAAATGCAAGCAACAGTAAAGACAGTTGACAAGGAGAAGTTTCAGAAAGAGTATATCTAGACATCTCTGCAGAGCTTTGTCAAATTAATCCACTTATTCCTATTGTTGTCTCTGGTCTTTCTTGTTCATCTTCAGTGAACCCCACCTTCAGAGCTGCTGCACTCCCTTCAGATATTCTAGTCATTTATTCACTTTGGTTTTCTCCTAGCTAGTCTTTAGACTATTGTTTGCAAACTCTGCCTTTACTATATATCTAATGCAATTGTATTGTCACCAAAGAGATATTAAAGAGTATCCTGGAAAAGTTGGTTGTTTCAAAGCAGATAGAAAATGGGTGAACAGCAGATGTAGGATAAATATTTTCTATTTCAACCACTTCCATTTACCAGTGTACAATTTTTGCAGCTGGAACCCAAACACAAATTTGTTCAGCTAACACAAAGTTGCTAAGAGCAAAAGCTTTTCTCACTAGTGTCTTCTGGGGCACTCCTTATTTCCTCTTTCCTAAACAACCAGATGCTTTTTATGCCCAGTTCTCCTAGTAGAAATTGCTAACTCATAATTCAAATGTATCCCTAGTGTAACTCCATAGCCTTATATCTGGTCCTCTGTGCTCAAAACCACTTCATGACACATGCAGACTCTATTTTGTTCTACACTATCTGGCATTCTTAAGGAACTACTACACACAGGGATATTTCCTGCTGGTAGGCCATTGCCAGCTTTCTGAAGTACTTGGCAGTAGCAGAGGATCATTTGTAAAATTAGTTGCCCACTTTTATCTGTTCACTTACAGCATTATTTTGTTAAGTGGCCCATTCTCTGAGAAAAACAAGCAGAGTACAATTCTACTCTTTGTCACAACAGGTGAGCAGTGGTGAAGCTTTGCTAGTGAGCATAAATGCAGTGCTAGGAAGTGTTAGGAACTGTGCCATGGAAATATCAAGACACTGTTTTTTGGTGGTTTTGTTGTTTTTTGGTTTTTTTTCCCTCCTCAGACATACTGTTCTTCTGTTTAATTTATCCCTACAGCACAATGGTGACTGATTTCATCCTCCAGAGAAATCTGTCTGATTTCATTTGTGTAGGAACATTCAGGAGCAGAATTCAATCTTACACGCTTTAAAGACCTAACCTGCTTTCATTGTAGGAGCAATTTTGTACATATTGAGTAAAATGAGAGAACAGATTTCCCTCTTTTTAACTATTGCTTTCAAAATAATTTCTGTCCAGACATCTATCACCAAGTCTTAACAGAAAAATATAAATTTCACTTAATGTTTGAGCTCTGCACCTATAGCGAATAGCATTATGCCTTTGCAATTATGTTAAAAGGTATTTGTGATAAAAATACCATAAGAAAGTATTAGACTTAGTTTAATATCCTATTTGAGCAATGTTGAGAATGCAGGTTCCATTTGTCTCACTCAAGGTCTATGTTATCTGACTATATGAATATGTGCTGCAAAAAATTAGTAAAATATGTTAATATGACATTTAAATAAATACACATAATTTAATAAGGTTTTTCAGGATACTATGATCTAAAATATTCTTGGTACTCCCAGTGACAGCACAGAATTATTTTAATCACTCAAACATTTAATCTTAATGTTTAACCAAGACACTTAGACCACATTTTGTTCTGACAAAGGAGGAAACGTAGCTAAGCTGGAGGCATTATGCCTGCTCCTGACATTTGCAGGCAGAATGCACATAAGGTCGTTGGCGAGATCAAATCTGCTTACAATTTACAATTCAATCTGCAGTATTTGCCTTCTACTCCAGCTTTGCAGCCATTTGGAGTACATAAGGGTAGAAGAAAAAGCAGTTTCAAGAATGGCTGTTGCTATACTTCACTTCCACAACATCCTTGCACTGCTGAGTGCTGGTGGCACTATCCCCTGCATGTACTCAGGAGTTCCAATCATTTCCTCTTTCACATGTAATACAGCAGAAGACAATTTTGTGGATTTTCCTAGATTATGTATTACTTTTGGAGAGACTGAATGGAATATGGGAAAGTTGGAATATGGAAAGAAGCTAGGTAATACAGAGAACTCAAACAACTTTTAGACTCTGACAGAGTTAGTCCAAACCAAGAAACTTCCTTCAGCACTTTCTCAAGATTTCAAGATCGCTTTCAAAGAAGAAACAATAGAACTCATATAAATAGATGCTTTTAAACATGTGAAATTAAATGGTAGAACATTTTCCCTCTCTTACCCTTTTTGAAAATACTAAAACATATAGTGACAAATGTCTTATAAGAACCAGATGAAATCTAAGTATGGTACAGGCCAGTCATGTGCTTTCTACTATTTCAGTTCTTTTAATAAAACCAGTAAGATTTCTGATGTAATCCAGCTGAGCAAAGACTCTGGAAATTGATCCATAGGAAGCTTATCGTTGGTCAAAATTTTTTTTTTTTTGCACAGTGTGATAACAGAAAGACAAAGAAAACTGGAATTCTGGAAAATTCTAAGTTTTTTCAAGGATCCCATCCTACCATCCTAGTGCAGGAAAAATGGTTGGCTGCAATGGAATGTTCTGTCATAAAATTTGCAGAGCTGGGTTTTGAGCTAACTTGCTCACATCAGAGAAATTCAGTGCAATGCACATCAAGGAACAATATTGAAAGTCATGCTGGTGTTTTTTTCTGAAAATGTCCCCAAATTAGTCAAACAACTATAAAATGATGTCTGCTTACATACATTTCCTACTGTGCGAATCTGTTCACCTCATGTTATTTTCTTTCTGCTGTAAATGAGTAAAGGCAACTTTTAGCAGCCAGATTATGGGAAGAGAGAAACTAAGATAGATAAACTAAGCTGGCTATGGTGGGATGCCCTGACTGAGAAGACACAAAAGAATTCTGAAATACCTCATGAGAGCTAGAATTTTTTTTATGAGTAATTCACAATTACATAACTGTGAATATAGATTATTCAACTGACTATTGGCAAGAAGTCTATTTAATTTCCTATCACTCAGTATCATATAAGATCCAGCTTCATGTAATTTTCTTTTTAAATTTTTATTAATCCTAATTTCTTGATTAGTTGGCTCACACCTACTCTATAATTTTTTATTTTTCACCCATGGAGAAACTAGAGAGTTCCCAAATTTAGCTGCTTGCAAAAAAAAAAAAAAAAAAAAGTCATAAGTATTCAATTACCTTCAATGTGACAAATGATATCCTTAAAAAAGGAAAAAAAGTCTTTCAATTCCTCTTCAAGATTATGACTCTTGTTTTCTTGCTGTTGATTTTCTTGTGAAGTGCTTTGTATGATGAATAATAATTTTAGGCATCATATGCACAGTTATTGATTAATTATGAATATTAAGTTAAAATAATATTTTAAAGTGTCTCCATAATAATTTAATTTCTAAAATCAAAAAGCCTTTCCTATTTTACTCTACAGCCATATGGTAACACAGTAACTACTGTTTCTCAGAACCAGGACATCAGCTACTCAGTTTGACTTTATAACATTGCATTTATTTATTTTACATTTCCTTCAGCCTCCACAGCATTTACAAAAACCTTCTCTCCATTAGTAAAGCTCCCAAGTAGTGAACCACTATTATCATTAATAATTTCCTCTCCTGAAGAAGCTGCTTGGGACACAAACCCAATTAATTCCTACAATATTTCCCATGATAGATTTTACTTTTCAAACCAATCCCTTTTAGACCTTTTTCATCAATGTCTTTTATGACATTAAACTCTTCCGTGAATTTATTCTGCCTCAGTCAATTATAGGAAAGTGGGTGTTTTTATTTTCTCTACTTTCTACTATCTCTATCTCATTAGTGTTGCAACTTACTGAGCAAGTCTGAATACAGACTTAGGCATGGGTTAGCTAGAAAATAAGTAAAGTAAAATAAAATAAAATAAAATATAATTCCCTGTGGTTTTGTTCATTCTTTAAGTGATAAATGCTGAGAAATAACCCCCCAGAAATACAACCCAAAAGTGGAGGAGATATGTCTGACTGAGAAAAGTCAGGAAAAGCATTCTGCCTCAGGTCAGCAGCAGCTGAGGGGTTGTGAGGAGTATATGACAAATATGTCTGCTTATTTATATCAGTGGGACTTTGATAAGACATTGTTTCCCTTGGAAAAAATTGATTTTTCACAGCAGTAGTGAATAGAATGTAATAATGCTAAGTTTCATAAAATGACTAAAGCACTGACACCAGCCATTTCATGAAATACCTGACACTTTTAGGCATTTCATATAATGACTCATAGGAACAGTTAAACAGTGTAATAGAATGCCTATAATTCCAGGAATGACTTTCAGTCATATCATGAAATGAATGATTTCACAAGATGACTGCAAGGTATTTATAAAATCTTCACTGTGAGCTATGAAACAGGTGCTGTAAGATGGGAGTTTGCCAGTCAGTGTTCCAGGCCAAAGATAGATTGTTTTTATGAAGTGGTATCATAGATTTGACGAATGGTCTGAATTAAAATGTCTCATTTATCATTTAACCTGATGTACCTTTTGTCAAAGAAAAGATTTCAAATAATAATAACAATAATACCAACAACATCAACATCAAAAAGAAAGTTATTGTTCCTAATAGTTTGAAACAGCAAATAAACACTACTACAGTCCAAGAAGCTGGCTGAAATGTTTCTGGGAAAATGCATTTCTGCTGAAATAATTTTTTAATGAAGTTAAATTTTTCAGAAAGCTGTATCTCTTTTAATTAATTTTTCAGCCAGAAGATTTCTGAGGTCCAGATTTTCCAAGTCACTTCTAAAGTGTGTGCGTGTGTGTGTTATGTGTGTGATAGGAGGAAAAGCATAAGAACTGCTGGTCTGACCTTTCAGAGAAGGAATTAATGGCATGAGATATACTCACTTTTTCTAAGCATATTTGGCAAGTTCTGTCTTCACTCCCATGTCAAAAAGCAAGTATGTTTTAACAAACACCCTAAAGTTATTAAAGGACAGAATACATACCCTCCCGTACATTTACATCACATATTCAAAAAAGCTAAAATCCTGTCTCAGTGACACTGCTGCAGTAAGAGTCATACTGACAGACATGAGTGGAAACTGTTCTGGTTGGTGTGTTAGAAGGTGTTGCACTTTATGAAATTCTTTTTTTAAAGATGTGATTTAGAATATATCCAAGTACTTAAGAATGTTCACACGTGATGGATACTGTTACTCTACAAAGGTCATAACATCAAATGTTTTAAACACTTTCAACTGACATTTAAAAGTGTCTAATCTGCACATGCCCTGACCGATGAAACACTAAAACCTTGGATCTGGATAATTGCAATGCTATTCTCTTACACAACAGTTGTTTCATTGATTTCAGTGGAATTAGACCAGTCTAAAAGTGGAGTAACAGATTAGTAAAAACAATCCCCTGTGTTTTATTATTGCTTAGAAAATATGCTTTGGATCGTGATTTTCAATACAAATTTCTGTCACAACATAGAGAAGCAATGAAAGAAAGATTCACACTCTGAATAAGGAATTTTGTAATTAGCGGCAAGGATAGAAATAAACTGATATTTTAAAAAGATATGCTGCTGGATTACAATGTGGAAGGTGTTTTTCCAATTCCACAGAAACAAGTGAGAAGTAAATCCACCAGTCTTTTCATGAAAGAAATTAGCATTAATGAGATAAAAAAGTATTAGGGACATGCATGAAATATAGGTGATACCTCTGATGGATAATGTTTTAATTTGCCTCTGGGCAATTTTAATACTATCATTTTACTTTTAAACATTACTTGCAATAGAAAAGGAAACACTTCAGAACTCAAAAGATAATCTGCCTAGGTAGACATATATGATACATGGGCTTTGTACCCATTTGGAAACAAAAATATATTTATTAAAAAGGCCTTATGTTAACAATTTATTTTTTTTTAACTGAAATGAAAAATGACTGAGAGAAGCACACAATGGTATCAGATCACATCTAGATTATAGACGAAGCCTAAGTTATATACAATGTTGTAATAGCCCAACAGCAATGTAGTCTTATTAAGAAATTCCATGGGTTTTGTAAATGTGTTACTAAACAATGCTAATATTGCATTATAATATTGTTTTTCAAATGTAAAACTTTTTGAGCCAAAATTATTAATCCATATATGCATGTCCTCAATAAGTTTACAGATTTGCCAATACTTCACTGACTTAGAGTTCTCAATGAAACTTTTTTATTAGAGTGATAGTATTGTGACTAATGTCTTTATTCTTGATAAAGTATAATCAATAGTCACAGCACATTTATACAGCCTTATTTACATTTAAAACCTCATGTCTTCTGTTTAGAATTTTGCCAGCTCTCTCCACATCTTACTTGTATTGTATTAAGAGCCATATTTAGGACAATCTTTCTTTTTTGTGAAAAACAAAGGGAAAGAAAAATTAAACCACCATAATTCAGATATTTAAAAAAAAAAAAAAAATCATAAATTGGTCAGTAAAACAAGCATTTCTTTTTTTCCTTTCTCTAAAGGGAAGTTTTACCAGAAAATTATTTACATCAGATTCCTTTATAGATATTAAAGATTATATCACCATCCTTTTTGTGGGTAATTTAGAGGATTTGCCCTTTGAACGGCTTATTTCTTCTACCATTGACTGATAGTGCCTTAATTTAGAAGTTTAAATGCTAAATTAGGGCAGATGAATACCAACCTCACCATAGGCACCATCAGAGGCACCATCATAGGCACCTAAATCTACTTCTGGATAAGGTTATGTGTCTTACAATTCCTGCATATTAAATTTCCTTTATAGATTGTTCTGCCTTTTATTTCCTCGGAGTATATAAGCAAAACGACCCTTATCATCAGACTTCCTATGAATCTTCAGAATTCTGTTATGCTCTCTGTTGCCTTTCTCTTACTGGTCCCTGATCATTGCTACTGCCTGAAAGATTCTTCCTCTCAACGCCCCTGTGATAACAGCACTGAGATAAATCTGGAATCTTTCATTGACATATTATTGCTCTTTGATAGTCTGAAGAATGCACTTGGGACTAAAGAGGTTGTGCTGTTACCCTCATCTAGAAGTATAACAAAAGTTTTTATAAGGTATCTCTTGTCATCATAATGTCAATATAGTAATGTTTTTAATACTAATTTAAGTGGATTAGTTGTCTTTTCAGTCTTCTAACTAAGGACTATTATGATTCTGCATTATGAGAACATTACTTTTTTTGAGAGGGTGTTTGATTTGACATATTAAATGACTTCTTAAACTCCTCAGTCTCTCATTTCTCAGTGAGAAAAGTCTCTGTATACCACACCTCCAATGTTAATCACACTATATGTAAAGAAACATAAGTAGTACTTCAGATGTTTAGGATAAATTGGTAATTGAGACCAGCCATAAAAATAATTAACCTTTTTGGGGTGACAACAGATTTAAATTTATATTTTAGGAAAACTAGAACTCCACACATAGCTAATGTTCTAAGATGATAATTATTTCTCATCTTCATCTTGTCATGACCCATCACTGGGGACCATGATGTTTGTTATAAATTCTCACCAGACTGAACAAAGGCATCGTGTGTCAGAGAACACATATTCTTTTATTATGCAGCCACCATAATTCCAGCAACCAGCCCACTATTTAAACTAAAAAAGTGTTGGCTAACAAGCTCTTAAATGTATACAATATTCCATGAGAGTGAAAGCAAACAAGCCTTAATTTTCTTGATTCCTACAACAAACTCCCCAGAGGTGCTGACTAACAAGCCAGAACACACAACCAAAGGTGCTGGCACACAAGCTACAACACACCCATACTCAAAATTGTTGGCTCAAAAGCTACTACACACCTCCACAATCTTTCCTCTCCCACAACAAACTTCAAAACAGAGTATGGGATAGAATGTGACAGCCATGGTTTGCCCAGGCAAAGCAAGGGAAACAAAGAGTATCTCAGTCCTTAGATCTCGTGTTGTTGCTGCTGCACGAATGGTCCAGAGCTGTGGTTGTGAAACAAAGAAAATGAAAGAGAGGAGGAAGAGATAGAGAGAGAAAAGAGGAAAAGAGAAGGAGGGGGTCTGATCCACTCCCTTTTATAGTTAACCTGGTGCATACCTCTTATGTAAGTTATGCTTTTCACATACTTCTGCACATGAACACATCCAGCCCTTCTGGAAGTGATTTGATGGGGTAGCGAGGACGACACTGAGCACAAGGTGGAGTCTCAGGGTGGAGCAGGAAGTTGGCTCAGAACCGTGCAGCCCCACCTTCACAAGGCACTCTCTTCCAATCATCTTTCCTGTAGCAATGCTCAGAATGTTTGAGACAAAACATAGATGGGTCTGGTCCTTCACATGTTTGGGCAAACTTAGTCTCTTTCTCATCCTACATATCTTGTACATTATGTCTGTCTGCATAATAATGCCTGTTTTTAACATTTCTCTAGTGGGATCTGAAAGATACCTCTTTAGAATGTGGCCCCACCTGCCACCACCTGGCCCCACTCTGCTCAATAATTTGGCTTGAGGATCTCTAAGTTAATCTAGGGCTCAAAGTAACGTCAGTGCTTAATGTGCTTAAAAGATCTTAATAGACAGAATTTTTGATTATTTTAGAAGCCAAATGATCTGCATGTTACATTGGCTGCAGTTTTTGAGATGTTCACAGAAGGCCCAGTGTTTTATCTGCCTGTTTATATTCTTGAAACCCTGTAATACTCTATCTTAATACAGAGCTTCTCTGCTTAAGCACATTGTACCTGATGTAGCTTGGTTTTATACCTAGCTAGATGGTAGATTATCATTCTTCACTGTCAGGCTAAAATGGTTGGAATAAAGACATGGGATAGAGTTTTCAATCACAAGCTGGGATATGGGTATTAGGACCCAATTTGTTATATTTGAGAGCCCTAAGTGCACTCTGCTATTTATTCAACCTATAAATATGAAACTGCTGTCATTCTTGACACAAAACAAAGGCTGCTTTAGTTAACTTACAGCCTGCAGAAGACAAAGTGGTCTATATTTGGTAACATTATTTGACTTTCATAGAAGATTTTTCTTCATTTTCACTGAATCTCACAACCACAGAGCACCTAGACCCAATGGTATGAGCTATGATGATTTAATAGACCTGAAAAATTTAATAGACTCCTGCTTTTCCTACTATTTTAGTTTCAAGAGGACTCATGATCACTTCACTTTTCATTCCACAGAAAAATAAAAATGCTGAATGAAAATTATTTAGATAAGATAAATGGAGAATAAAAAAGCTGCATGAAACAAATCAGTGTTCTGAAGCTCTAAATTAGACTTTTCAATTACTTTAGAAGACCAGATTTTGCTTATCTTCCATATTGACTGGGTGTCACCATCTGAAACAGCTCCTACCAGCAGATTTCACCTTTTAAAATGATACAAGTAAAATTCAGAATAATTTTCCATAGTTTCCATCCTCTTACAGAAGAACAGAAACTTTTCTGCCTCTTTAGTCTGAAATTTTCTATTTTGAGAAGACTATTTTTTCTTGCTTCCATTCCCAGAAAAATATGCAAGTATGTAAAAGAAGTCAAATTTCCACTGCCTTTTTAGCTGACACACTTCGGAAACATTTTTCAGAGAGGACTGTGGCTGTGAATGGAGAAAAGGTGTTTTTTATTTCAAAGTGCGGCCTGATGGGAAGCTGAATTTTATTTAAAAAATGGGGTACTTAGTTGCTCTTTCACCCTATGCTATGAGTAGAAGACACACCTTTGACTGGTTTGTTGCACTGATTTCCTTTTCTGAAGAGGATGTGATCAGTAGGTGGTTCTTTTTTTCTGATCTAGATATATTTGAATCCTTGACAAATTAAGGATAATCTGTCACTGTATCTCAAATATTCTAAAAAATAAAATTAATATAAACCACACCTAACAACAAATTGTCTGCTCCAGGATCTCTAAAATTTTTTTTTGGGTTGTTGTTGTTGTTTTTTGTTTTTTGTTTTTTTTTTAATATTCTGTTTGCTGTAGCTTGGAAAAAGCTCACAGCACCTAAGCAAAATGACCTAAATTTCTACACCAACATTTAATTTATTCTGAAGAAAGCAGTCAGTCTAGTGCTGCAGAGCTTTTCCAAAATCCTGTTCTAGTGTTAGCCATGTATTGCATAAAAGTCTGGTGTTCTGTAAGTGTATACTGTAATGGCACAGAAGTTACTACTCCACAGGTAGACAGTAATCCATCCACTCTGAGATATTTTGGCCAGCAATAGTCTCTTGTATTCCAGATGATTTAAGCCTTAGGTACACTATAGCGGTACCATTAATTGCAAAATTTTTTCTGTCTGTATCGATCACATTTTATTTAGGAGCCTGGGATAGTAAAATTGGTGTGCACATATTTTCCTTATGGAGACAAGTGGTACAGATACAGTATCACTTGAGCGTAATTGACATTTCAGGTATGTTAAGAGACTGATGGAAGCATCTATTAATCCCTGTTGACTAGAGTGCAATAAGGGTGATTATACTGGCCTTGGAGTCTCAGGTGACATGAATTCAAGTCTATAGCCATCCTTATTAAATACTAATAACAGAAGTTCTTCAACTGATCTAGTGAGAAGCTGTCATTCTGTCTTAGTTTTTTTCTCCTTCTAGGTCTTCATGAAAGGTCATCCTAAAATGTTGTGAATTATACAAAGTGTGCAGAAGAACCCACATGAATTTTGAGTGTCAATATGCTTGCAAGAGAGGTTATTTGGGACTACTTCCCAAAATCTGCTTCTAACTATACTGATGGAGAACAACAGGTTTCATCGTTCTGATGCTCAGTCAGAATCCAGATCCACCTGCATTACTGACAGTCCCAGACAAAACTGGGTAATTTAGTAATAATTTACTAATCACAGTGATTTATTTAATGTTGATCACTAATTGCCATTTGCAGTACTTAGACTATGTATTCATGAACATATATTTTTAACAGTTTCTGGTTGGGAGCTTGTATTCCTGATAATTAAATATGTAGATATCTTAAAATATTAATCATATATTCCTCATGAGAAAAAAAAAAAAAAAAAGAAAAAGGAAAATTCATAGACATCATTTTTTAATTCCTTAGGTTAAACTGTGAAGTAATTCTTTATGAGAGCATTCCACTATTTGTCAAGATAACATCAGAAATTAAGGAAACAGCATTGTCTATGGGCTTGAAAACAGCACAAGTGATGAATTTTGTTAATTAGACTTGATTTTGTTTAAATGAGGAGGTCATGAACTGTATTTTAATTCTCTTTTCTTTTTTAACCCTTAATACAATGCAATTCTTATGACATATTTGTTATAGTGAGTCTGATGCACAGAATAAGTTGATCTAAAATAATGTAGAATGTATTGAAATGACCCTGTGACACAAATGTGATAAGACATCACAAATGCAGCAAAACCTCTCTCAATTATTTTTGTGCAGTCTTGGGAATCCAGAGAGGTCCCAGTGGACTGGAAGCTGGTGAACATTGTCCTGACTTTCGGGAAGGGCAAGAAGGAGGACCCCAGGAACTACAGGCCTTTCAGTCTCCCTTCAGTGCCTGGTAAAATTACTGGGAAGATTATTCTGGGACATATTGAAAAAAACCTGAAAGACAACACAGTCACTGGTCACAGCCAGCACACCTTCATGAGAGAAAAGTCCTTCTTGTCAAACCTGACTTCCTTTTATGACAAGGGAACTCAGAACTTTTTGGAACTCAGTAAAGCTTTCTATGCTGTCTTTCACATTATGCTGCTGGTCAAACTGTCCAGCACACAGCTGGCTAAACACACCATGTGTTGAGTGACCAACTGGCTCACGGGTCAGGCACAGCAGGTAATGGTGAATGGGGTAACATCAGACTGCTGACTGAGGGGTTCCACAGGGCTCCATCTCAGGCCCTGTGATCTATAACATCTTCATAAATGACTTGGATGCAGGAATGGAAGAGACACTGAGCAAGTTTGCAGATGACACAAAATGGGGAGGAGCTGTTGACTCCCTCAAAGACAGGGAGACCCTGCAGAGAGACCTCAGCAAATTAGGGGACTGGGCAATCACCAACCATATGA
This sequence comes from Margarornis squamiger, assembly GCA_035222235.1. Classification (NCBI taxonomy): domain Eukaryota; kingdom Metazoa; phylum Chordata; class Aves; order Passeriformes; family Furnariidae; genus Margarornis; species Margarornis squamiger. Next base: position 16,622,978 of record JAWWTY010000037.1, read on the forward strand.
AGTTCAACAAGGGGAATTGCTGGATTCTGCACCTGGGATGGGGCAATCTGGGATGTACATTCAGACTGGGGAATGAGATGCTGGAAAGCAGCACCATGGAAAGGGATCTGGGGGGTCCTGGTTGATGGCAAGCTGAGT
>JAWWTY010000037.1:16625514-16670833 GCA_035222235.1 Margarornis squamiger
ACTCAGCTTGCCATCAACCAGGACCCCCCAGATCCCTTTCCATGGTGCTGCTTTCCAGCATCTCATTCCCCAGTCTGTATGTACATCCCGGATTGCCCCATCTCAGGTGCAGAATCCAGCAATTCCCCTTGTTGGATTTCATACAGTTGGTGATTGCCCAGTCCTCTGGTTTGCCAAAATCTCTCTGCAGGGTCTCCCTGTCTTTGAGGGAGTCAACAGCTCCTCCCCATTTTGTGTCATCTTCTGACTTGCATAGTATCCCTTCCATTCCTGCATCCAAGTAACTCATGAAGATGTTGAACAGCACAGAGCCCAAGATGGAGCCCTGTGGAACCCCTCTAGTGATAGGTCAGCAGTCTGATGTTAACCCATTCACCATTACCCTTTGTACTTGACCCGTGTGCCAATTGCTCACCCACCACATGCTGTGTTTATTCAGCTCTATCCTGGACAATTTGTCCAGCAGGATACTGTGAGAGACTGTATAGAGAACTTTACTGAATTCTAAAAAGGATTGCATCAACTGGCTTCCCTTGATCAGCTAGGTGGGTTACCTTGTCATAGTAAGTACTTTTTCATTACCTTATCTTTGGTAGTGCATCAAACCTAACATGATGCAGTGTTGGTTCTTGACTAATTTACAGTTTCTTGACAAACTGCAGGCAAGAAGATGAAAATTTTCTGTATGCTATAGCTTTCTCTCATTCTCATCAAAAACAAAGTCACTGATTTTTCAATGCTGCTATTCAGCCACTTACATTCATACATACATTCACTGGTATTAACAACAAAGTGATGAGTGCCCACTCTCCTGGGTTGGCCTGCAATGCTGAAGCTGTAGTTCCCACACAGCTGAGCCAACTGTGACATTCATCACAACTGAGCAACCATCTGCCTGCATATAAAACAGGTTTTTTACTGTAGACTAAATGATGTACAGGAAATTTGTTAGTTCTGAAAACACAGTCTGAATGTATTTAACTTAACCATATTTAATGCTGTTCTGTGGAATAGAACAAGTTTATCCATAGCCTACTACCTTTTTCTTTTTTCTTTCTGATAAGAATAAATGTAATGAGAGGAATTCAGAGATTTAAGAAATGTGCATTATTTCAATGCAGAAACACTGGGTTTATGGTATGGAGGTTGGAGAGGCACAAACAGGACCATCAGGTTCATTAACTGTTTTTTCTAAGACTGTTATTTATGTTTCTGTTCTCAGAATGGTTCCGTTTCTTTATCTATAAGACTGTGTACCTGCTACAAATGTTTCTGTGAGCATCCTTCTTGCCCCTTTGAACAGTTACATTTTCATCATGTCATCATCGTACAGATGAATAAAAGGCTATCAATGCTAGAGGACACATAAAAGAGGTATTGAAAAGGGTTAGCAGGAAAGAGTATTAAACAAGACACAGAAATGATGAATAGAGGACTGAACAGCAAAAGCTAACAAAAGAGCACTGGAAGCATGGTCACTACAGTGCCCTTTGGGCATAGAACTAAGGCCACTGTAGTTTTGAGGCCATCTCTATTCTCTGATGATGAGCTTAAGGAAAACTTGGAGCAAGTGTAAGCCAATTTCTGACTCTGGGGCTAAAAAATGATTTACGTGGAAGCCAAAGGTGATTTCCTTGGGTTTTTTTCAAGGTGACATGAGTCTTTTATCTGTGTCCAAAATACTCTTAAGGTCTGAATTGCATGTTTCTCCATTTTTTTTTATTTACAACAGCTCAATATTTTAGTGAGTGCAATCAGCATTTTGGAGATTAGGACCACAGAGGGTTTTATTCTGATTTAGAGCAGGATTTAAGGACCCTACAACTTCACAGAGACCTTATTACAGTCTGATTTGGCAGCTGGGCTCCAGGAAGACATAACATGGACAACTTTCCAGAGTGATGGTGAACAGAGCAAATTAATTCATTCAGGTCTCAGAGGTGACAAATAGCTCTTAGTCCATGTTCTACACCCTAGCTGCAGTGTAGTCACCACTTATTTTACTTCAGTGGTTTTATTGAACAGCCAACATCTTCTGAGCATTAGTATTGTAAATAAATTCTACAGATGTCTCCACAGTGAAATTTGATTCTAGGTAAAGGAAGATTTGATCAAATTTATATTACACAGCTTTTTCTTTTGCTTATTGTTGTTTGGTTTAAAGAGTCCTATGAATTTCCCTATAATTTTATGACACCATACACTGTAATAATCATTTGAAATTGAAACACATTTCCATTTAATGATCCATTGAATATATACCGCTGTTAATTTCCTAAGCCACAATCCTTTCTAGGATAGGTGTGCACCAATTATTCTGTACCTGATTGGGAATCCAGTGATACAAACAGATACAAAATGGTTCTGTCCCACAAAGCAGCTTGACCTAATTTTTTCATCTATTTTTTGAAGAAGCATGATCCAAATGAAAACAAAATTGGCATATCTCCACTCTCTGCATCACAAGGCTGTCAAGTCCTAATGAACTGGAGTGTGAAACCCCCTAATCTTTGCCGTGTTTGTTATAATTCTTTCACAAGGCATCATGATGAGGCAGTTGGGAGATAGCTATGCCTTCAGTATAAGGGATGTCTTCTGCAGAAAATGCCACTGCAACTGCTGAGCTATGTTTTACAGTATAGGAGCTAGAGATATAGGACCTAGAGACAAGCTGTTTCTGAATCTTTCTTCACTGTTTCCCCAGACATTATTTATATTGGGAGAAGCTTCACTTATTGACTCTGCTTGGGCTGGATCCCAGATTGTTTTATGCACTAGACTGCAGCTTTGTCACAGGTATAAAGTCAACAACTGTTACAACCCACCTCAGAGGCTGAGGGTAACTCAAGTTCTTTTTAACAGATCGCTTGGGGTGTATTAGAGTGAAATGACACTGAGTGATTGGTGTTTGTGAATATATATGCACAGAGTTTATTTTAGAACAATTTTGTTGCAATGGAAAGCAAGGATGTCACCATTTTGGTTATTTTTATTGATAATACTATGGCAATATGAAAGAATTAAAAATATTACTTAGGAAAATAAAGAGGGAGAGAGAGAAAGGGTCTTGATTCATCAGAGAGGGGGGAATAAGCTTGTGAAACACAAAGTCTGGTGGGTTAATATACATTCAGGCCAGGTGGGAACACCTGATACCTCCTCTGGGTGAGAGGGGAGCTTTCAGCCCTCTGGTGAAGGCCTCAGAAAATGAGTCTTGGGATGCTTCAGGGATCTTTGATGGTTTATGACGTCTTCCAAGACATGACAATTGCCTCTCCTGTCCGTAGGTCAACATGTGAATGTCACTTTCCCTGGGGGAAGGAGGTGAGGGGGGTGTGTGTGTGTAAGGGTCTGCCTTTTATCTGACTCAAAGCCCACCTTCACCCCTCTTACTTGTGCTCATTGCCATCACTTATCCCAAAACTCACCTCCTGCCCTCTGGGGAGACACAAACTTGGTCTAAGCAAAGCACCCTGGTGCCTCCACAATTGTTTTAAGTCCTTAACCATTAACAGTCCAGTGCCTCATACACCCCCACAACCTGTTTCTGATGATAGAGTCATCTTCCCTGCCTAAGCAAAGATATTAAGGTTTTGGCACCTTTTGGATTTGCAATTTTCTTTGCACATGGACATAGTGTCTTTTTATCAGGTCCAAATTTCACTCCCTCTACTCAGTGATGTATTTGCAAGATGGAATTAATTTCAGAACCCTAAGTTAGGCAGACAAGATCTTCTCCTTCAAAAGTATTTTCTTCTTTACCTTGTTCACAGTCATATGTTTAGGAGGAATTCATCCCTAGAATCTAAATGTTTGGCACAATTTATTTGCCTAGGTTAGATTTTAATCCAGTCTTTCAATTACTTTATCTTTGCTTTAGCTTTCTCTAACAACTGCCTCTATGGACCGGCTTAACTATCTGAGAAATGTATCCATGACATTGATAAATGTATATAATACAATAACTCTCCCATTCTCCATGAAAGCTGCCAATAGCTTCTTGTTATCTGTAAGACTCATATTTGCTATGTGGCCCACTGATAATTACATACGTGAAAATAATTTTAAACACTGGAAAAATGTACATCTCTTTAACATGTGTGCTTTGATTACCCAGTGTAACAAATACCAAAATACTGCTGAAAAACATGTTTTTCAGTCTCTATTGAAGTAGTGTTCAAGTGCTTTGCATCCCTAAAAAGCTTTTGCCAAACAAATCCTGTGAAGCTCCTTACCACAAAACTTCTGTCAGAGTTGTACATGCCAGTCAGACTCATTCAGTCAATATCCATAAAGATTAATTAATGTCTTGGTCATGCTAGGGGTATAAATCTAACGTGCTTTCATGAAGAGAAGAAACACCTAACAGGTGCAGCTGTAGATATTGTGTAAGCACTAGACTGTACTATTATTTGGAGTAGAGACATTCTTTAGAAATACTTGTGACCAGTATACTATGGCACTAATTCAGTTTTTTAAGATCCTGCTTATTTGCTATGCCCCGTGAATGAGAAGTAGTGCCTGAGAGTTGTATGTTTCATATTTACATGCTGTTTGATTATTTCAGCTTTGCATTTTAAGATTAATCACCAAGAAATACATCTTATCAGCAGATTTTTTTTTTTCAGAATTGTTACCTGAAAATTGACTTTGAAATTTATTATTAACATTCTTATTTTGAAAGGAAATAAATACCAATGATCACCTGAATTGCTTATTTCCCAGGAGACTTTGGAAGCGAAACAATAACAGATTAATTTATTAATACTATAATGCTTTTGGAACGCAACACAGCACTACAGAATTTTAACTCTAAAATCCCTGATCTTCCAGGTGTAGTGTTGGAAGAATAAAAACAAAAAAAAATTCAGAAGGTAAGATATCCATTTAGAATCAGAGTTCAAAGTTCAAGTTTCAGTCCCACTGACTACTTAGATATTTAAATTAAATGGAAAGAATACAACAGAAAAGTCAGTACTGTTGACCTGGTTTTGGTGGGAGTGTTTGTATGCAAGTCTGTACACCAAAGTTCTCTAGCCTCTGTGGTTATTTCATGGGATGAAGAGCTCTCTTCGCTTTATACTGAAAAATCTTTTGTTCATCGAGAAGCTGGATGGGAAGTCTTTCAGATTTCTCAAGAAGTTTGACTTCATTAAAAGTGGTGTCTTTCACAGATTTACATTGTAAATCCCCAATTAGCCGAATTCAGAGTTTGGATTTTACATATCAATATTCTCTTGTCTGTCATGACAGAAAGCTCTACTCCAGGTCTTATGAAACCACAATTTCTTTAAAGAAAGAAGGAAAGAAATTTCTCTGTTTTGGTCAAAGAAAGGAAGAGTGTGCAATTGAGATATGCTTATTGTCATGAATACTCCCATAGATCATGACAACTAGGATAGTAAAGACTCTTTTTCCATTATTTAAATCAATTATGTAGGTAAAACATTTCAAAAGCCTCAAAATTTCTTTTCTGGCTTCCCATTGTTTTCTGCTAAACTTCCTTGATTCACATTTGATGACCAATCTGCTTCCTCCAACAAGAAATATTACCTTTCCTCATAAGGAGGGTTCTGCAGTGCAAAGGTGTTGTTGCATACGAACATAGATTTGGTTCAGAGTATTTGCAGGGATTATAAACTATTTGATGTTCATTAAAGCAATGTTCTATCTTGTAAACTGCCATCAAAACTGGGATTTGATTGCTGTGTAGAGCTACTTAACGCCCATGCAAAACAAACGGAAGTTTAAATATAAATTCTCTGTTTCAAGGAAACCAACTACTCTCCTTACTAAATTTGACTAGTGATCTATTCTATTAATTTACTTTCTCTTTGACAATTAACCATTGTCAAAAGCATAACTGCATTATAATCTGATGGTAAGACAATTTTTCTACTTTGAATATTTAAAAATAGATTCTAACATTGAAAAAATTCTATGCATAATAACATATACTCCTAATTATATTATTATAGATATCTGTCTTTAGATTGATGCAATCAATTTTTTTAATCATGCTAAACACTTAACATTACAGCATTGGGTTCAGCTGATTATATTAAAGAGTATATAGCTATATATTAAATTTTCCAACTTTCAGTTTTCTTGAAAATCAACTTTTTTATGTATTGTAGGAGACTGGAAGGATCTGACTGAAACTCTTGTTTTATTTTGAAATGATAAAATACATTGTTAAAAAAAGTAAAGAGAGATTTTTACCTAGTCAAGGTAAGATACTCATATTAAAATGGGAGGCAATACAGATTTTATAGCTTGTTCATGGTGTACAATTTATTAACTACAGGATGTACAACATCGTGTAAGATACACTTATCTTCAACAATGTCTAGAGATAAAAGGCAAAGAGCTACTGTTCCTTTTACAGTATAAAATCCTATGGAACAGTAGAAAGACAACATGGTTCTCTTGACATTTTACATCAAGCAAATTATGCACTTTTCAAGTTTTATATCATTATGTACAGGAGGTAGAAGGAGTGATACATTACAAAAGAGAACTTAGAAACATTTTCATGATCATGTAAGGATGGTATTAGGAAAGAACAAGCTCAGTGACAGATAAAGCTTGGAAGGTACAGTAGGGGCACTAAAAGAGTACAGTAAGGGCACTAAAACTGCTACATTAGTAACAAAAACCTGAACAAAGAAAATGTGAACTCTGCTGAATGGAGTAGGTGATTTAGTGGCAATGAACACAGACAAGGATGAAGTATTCAAAACCTCCTTTGCCTCCATCTTTGCCAACAAGGTCTCTTTACCCTGGTCTGTAAAGAAATGGTTCCTAGAGTAGAACAAGCTGAAGTAAGTGAGAGTCAAGTTCAGGATTGCTTGAGATGACTTGACCCATACAGGTCCATGGGACCTGACAGCCTGTATTTAAAGGTATGTCCATGCAAGGATACTCTCCATCATATTTGAAAAGTCATGGAGGCTGAGGAAGGACTCCAACAACTGGAGAAAGGGAAATATTCAAAAATCCATCTTCAAAAAGGCCAGAAATACACTAGGGAAGCCAAAGGCCATCCAGCCTCACCTTCATACCTAGGAAAATTATAGAGCAAGTACTCTTGAAGAACATTTCTAGGCACATGAAGGAGAAGAAGGTGTTTGGGAACAGTCAACACAACTTATTAAAAGATAAATCATGTCTAACCAGTCTCATTGGCCATGAAGATCAGAAGACTGCATGTATGGATGAGTGGAGAGTCCCAGACATAATGTATAGGGTAACTTTTTGGACATGGTCTGCCACAAACTTCTCTGTCCAAACTGGGACATTACAGTCTGTATAGATAGATAAATATGGATGGATAAAAAATAGATGGAATGACCAAGCTTCATGGTTAGTGGGGTTTACTTAACCTTTAGCCTGGTACATGGGATCTTTTTTGTTTTTTTGCTTGGGGGATATGACTTGGTTAACCTATTTATTAATGACTTGAAAAAAGCAATGATATACACTCTGTCAGGTTTGCAGTTGACACTAAACTGAAATGATCTTGTTTACTTGAGGCAGAGGGTCTTAGACAAACTGGATGAACGAGGAGCCGGAATCTTGTGAAATTAAGTAAGGTCAAATGTAAATTCCTTCACCCAGTAAGGAAGAACTCTTTGCAAAGATACAAGTTGGGTACTGAATGTGGGAAGCAGCTCTGCAGGAAAGTCTCTGGAGGTCTTGGCAAACAGAACTGAGGATGAGCCAGCAGCACCCTTGTAGCAGAGAAAGACATCAGTAACCTGGACTATATGAGCAGGAACACAAAGAAGATGTTAGTCCCACAAGAGCTGGATGCTTCCTCAGGTCAGGGTACCAGGATGCAAGTCAGTGAGGAAAATGGACAAAGCAACCCAGAGAGATTCTGAAATTTCTTTCCATCCTGAGAGCTTTTCAAGACCCATCAGGATAAAGACCTGAGCTGCATGCTCTTATCTTTAAGCTGACCTCTGAACAGGAGGTTGGACTACATTTAATTTTGCTTTTTTCAACGTCTTATATTTCTATAAAGATTTTTGAATGCCTAACTGAAGATGAAAATACACTTTTTTTTTCTTTTTTCTTTTTTTTTTTTGTTTAAGAGAGATTTACAAGAAGTACTAAACCCATATCCTAAGTACAACACAATCAATCAAGTTTGTCATTCACATGTGTTATACCATAAAAAATGCCAAATGATTTTAAAAGCCTCAGTAAGCCAGGATGAGAAAACCAGTCAGAAGCAAGCAAACATTATCTCAGAAACAGTTTGAAGATTAATTTGAAGTGGACGTGCAATTCTTCATTGTACTGTTAGGTTAGATCCAGAGATGATCTGACTCAGTTTAAGGTCTTTTATATTTTGTTCATTATTTTTCTGCTAAAGGAATGTTTTTAACAACACCATCATGACAGTCATATAACTTCATGTTTTTGCATTGGTATTTTTCTATTGTGCGCTGTTATCTGCAAAACTTTGGAAGCCTGCTGTGACTCCTTTCTCATATATTTTCTCCATGTTGAAATACTGTATTACACAGAACCTATAACTTACTGTAATTTTGTTTCTTTCAAGCAGCCAAAACTATTCATCATACATCAAATGTTTTATTTATTAGATTGGTACAGATTCTACTTTTGTAATTTGGCTATGAACTTCTTAAAGCATCAAAAAACTCGGGTAAATTAGTGTTAGAAATCAGAGTTCTCTTTGAAAGGTCAAATTTTTATTTTCAGATGTATATAGAATGAAAAATATTCAGGCACCTTCATTATTTTGCACAAGCAGGCTAGCAAATTTCTTGAGATTGCAGAGGACAAAGGGGGGTCTATAATCAGAGCAACTATATTGAGGCAGTACAGAATTTTCCAATTTTGGAATGAGCAATAGGAACTCCTGCACTTCTGGGGCTTTCTAATAGCTGAAATAAATGCATCTGTTGTGAAGTCCCCTCAGAAAGAGAGGGCTATCTTTTGTCATGAGGTACCTATGGGCAGCTTTGTGGACTGGCACCCTGCTTATCTTTCTAAGAACTTTCCTTATGTGGTCACCTGAAAGCAACACAGAAATAAACTATGTGTTCTCATATACAATATTAAGTGGAAACGTGACCTATGTACAAATTTCAAATGTATTCATGATTGAATACTTACTGTTTGAACTTGTAGAAGACCAAGAAATAAGTCATTAAGATACATTAGAAATGTGGTTATTAAATATACAAAGTTCAGCTAATTAAAGTATGGCATGCATAGTTCTTAGACTTACGTCTGGATTTCCATTCATACAGATATAGAAATTAGATATTTTGATTTCAAATAAATACATTCCTTGATTATTAAGTGTACTTAGGAGTAATCATAGGATGAACTTAATGCAAATTACAAGGGTAAAATATTTTCACTCTTACTGTGTTAGACCTTGAGTTATTATCAGACACATTTTGTTGTTTACAGAAAAACAAAGTAGATTTCTAAGAATTGTCAACTGAATGCTTATATTGCAGATGTAGTTTTTAGGAGATCATCTTGTAAGAAGAATTAGTAAAAATATACTACTGACTCCCAAATAGTTTTAATTTTAGTGCTTTGATTTCAGGGGTGTACAAAGGACACATTTTTTAGAAAACACGGATACTTTTTCCCCCTGAAGATTAAGTTCAGTATGGCTACATTGAATGTTCAAACCCACTAGCTGCTTTTAACAATTTTGTTTTGATACCTTTATTCTAAAATTCTCTATCTAACTTTTGAGGAATTGTTAAACTTAGATTGTGCATATTTATGCATCCATCAATGTCCTGTATATATGAGATCTGATAAATGGGACTGTTTTCACTTATAATCAGTACTATGAAAACAGTAAAAAGGTATTTAATTCCTAGCATAATGTTTATTAGAATGGAGACTAGAACAAACTGACTTTGAGGAAAATGAATGAATGATACTAAAATTAATGACTTGAAAATACTCCTACGTATATATCTTCACTGTAGGAATCCTTTCCTACTACACTGATTTTTGTTCCCATTGCTTTCAATGGCTTCCCAGATTGCAGGAACATTATTCTGTCTTCGCTTTGTCCATAAAAATTAGGCTTTGCTCTCTGCTGTCTTTGATGTGTAGGTATTTTCTTACATCTCGTTAATACACAAATACATCAACCAACATCTCTCCCATAGGCTACCTCCTCGCTGTGAATCTCAGACTGTTTTTTCTCAATATACTTAATCTAATTTAGCTATCAGTTCTCTCTGTGGGGGGTTCTTTTGCTTCTCTACTTACTTCCTATTCCAGTTCATTATTGGCTTTTTTTTTTTTTCATTGACTTTAGTGCTTGTCTGAAATCCACTTTAGTTTAGTTCCTGATTTCTGGAGCAGATGCAAAAGGAGTGGGAACATGCATCTGGAGGGAAAGAAGCTAATTTGTTCAGCAACCTGAAGCTGGATTTCAGTGTAAAATGCCTTCTTTATCATCCCTACGCTGCACACCAGAATTTTCTCACAATGGGAAATTTTGATTTCTTTCAGGAAGATATCATCTCCCCACCTCTACTCAAGTGATTGCACCTTACCCTTGCAGAGCATCCAGGATAGAGGTAATAGCCAGTGTCCCCTCTGCACTTCACCTAGATGTCACCTTTTGACAAAATACTGGCCCTGAAAGATTTTTCATATTTGTCTTAATCTGGATGAAGCAAATGATTGAAATGGATATCAGATTATACCCTGAACTGGAAACATTACATTTTGGAAGGCAGTTATTTTTCTTTTTGATACACCCCAGTAACTGTAAGAGAAACATTAGTCACAACTGTTCCAGGATAAAAAAGGATTTCTTGAACATCTTGCACATACCTCACCAAGCCCTTTATCGCTGCAGTAGAGCTGTGTTACAGCTGAGTGACTGTCACATCCCTATCCTGTTTCTTATGGTGCATGAAGGCAGGTTACATTAATGAATATCAGATAGCTGCAAAAAAACTCAGCAGTATTATGTGTTCCCAATTAACTGAACTCTTTTCTTCCCTCCTTTCTGCCCTTCTTCCCCTAGGATAAAGGTTCATTCAGAAATTGATGGGGCATACGCAGACCGAATGTTCCTTTTCTTTCTCAGATGCAGATAATCACTTCCCCTTTTGTTTTTTCCTTTTTCCTTTTTTTCTTTTTTTTTTTTTTTTGTGTGCTTGTTTTCTCTGTGAAGTTCTGACTTTTCTTTCCTTACTTATGAAATAGAACATTTTTAGAAAACTTCAGCTTTCAGCAAGTTTTATTCATAGGGATGGAGATGGGGGAAGGAACAAGCAATTAATTTTACAAAAACACTGTCTTTTCAAGAGTCAACACAAATAGATGCTTTTGTATTATAACTTATTATTTTTAATTATTATTTAATTTTTATCTTATGGTTTTTACCTGTCATTTTGGTCTTACTACCTTTCAGCTTCATACAGAAGCAAGTGTAATAGGAACTGAAAGTAACATAGCGGAAATATGTTCTTTCAAGATGAGGGAGGTTTCTGAGAGGAAGAACAAGTACAAACATGTTTTAATTAAGTAGAAGAGTCACAACAGGAACAAATAGGAATTTCAGACAGTCTCAGAACCAGCCTGTGTCAAAGAAGGGTGCTTGGCTTTCCAATTTTAAGAAAGAATGATACCTGTTATATAGGATTTTTGAATTATTTTATGACAGCTCTATAGCAAGAACTTATTTTTCAATTTTATTCTGATATTTTCTGAAGGAAATAACCTGAACCATAGGACACAGCTGGTCAACTTCTTCACTCGTGTCAGTCAAGAGAAACACCACAACATTCTTTCTTCTCATAGCTGGAATAAAAATGACAGTGATATTCCCTTTCTTGATCCTTTGTCTGGGAAATGAAACATAGTGCTGCTTGCCCGTAGCTAGTCAGATGAGAGAAACTAGTGATAAACAGATGGCATGACATGCACATTTGCCATATATTTAGAGAAAAAGGTGCCTTATGTATGTCACATAAATATGAACTTAAAAGCTATGTTACTACAAACCTAAATCACAGTTTTGGAAGTAGCTGCTCTTTTATTAATTTGGTCATTGAAACCAGTAAGGTTTTTGAACTTAGGGAAACCAGTTTCTTTCGCATTCCGCCGGGGATGAAAGGAACAATCCACTCAGGCATGAGGGAAGCTGACAATGCACAATTTATTCAAGGAGTATGGGACTTATGTAAGGTTGGGGGTGGAAGGTTCCAGAACTTGGGAGGAGACTGGGGCAGAACACGACATAAAAGGGAAAAGGTAGGCGGGATGACAACATATAAGGGAAAACTGGGGAGGGGCTTGGCCTTATATGGTGAGGGTGCAATGCACCATCTCCCGGCCAGTGGGGAATCGGGGATAAACCAACCAATCAGAACATTTGTACAACGAAATAGTAATAATTACTACTCTATTACAATTAACTTCTGTCTGAACTATGAGAATATCTTAAAAAATTCTTCGAACTGGAAAGCATGGGGTCCACTTCAAAGTCGCTGTGACCAGTCCCAGTAGCTTAAAGACAATAGAAGTTTTACAATGTAGAAATTCAGGAACTTGTAAAAGTTGTTTTGCTGAAGTCAGTAGATCAGGCAGCACCAATCTTTCTGATAGAGTTCAGCAATACTTGAAGAAAGCTGTTTTTTGGTTGTGGGACCAAAATGACAGACTGCCCAATACAGGCAGGAGTTTTATGGTTTAAGTTCTGAGTTGTTTTCAATTCCTCCTACTCACTGTTAGTTTTCTTTGGCGTTGACAGGAAGCATGCAGGAACCAATTGATTTCATTATGCACAGGCTATTCCCCTGCCTGAAAGGCAGTTGCAGAGATGTAAATGCTCCATTTGTTAAGCAGATGGATCTGTAAATTCATTTTAGATATTAGCAGTTGCTAATTTAATGGGAGGAGTTCAAAAGAAAATACCATAGCATTTAACATCTCTCAACAAACATTTCATCATTCTTTCCATGTTTTGCCGGAATAAAACCAAAACAAACAAACAAAAAAGAAACAAAACCCAAACAAATAAAAACAACTCCCCAGAAAAAGGTGGGACTGACATGGATGGATATCTCTCTATGAATTGTAAATGGATGCTGCTTAGGCACTCTCTGCCAGTCATTGTCTTTAGTGCTGGCACTTTGAAAAACATCACAAATCTTAGTTCCTAGGTGCCTGGCATCCTAGAGATGTCAGATAAAAAAATGTACCATATCCACAGGTAGGTGGAACCTTTTGAACAAGGAGGCACACTGCAATGATATCTTTGTGTTATCTATCCTTATGTACATGAACAATCTAAATTAATCTAGCTGCTTCTTTAGATTTTTCAAGATTTTAATTGAGGTGTCTTGAATATCTAACACACCTTATATATATAATGTAGGTATATAATAAGGTGTCTTGTCTATTCTATTTTTGAGTGAGCACCTGAAACACTTTTTATCTTTCAAAAATCCAAAAATTTTTCTGTTATGGCTAAGTTTTTGTGCATAGAAAGAAAGGAAATAATGCACTCTTCACACCAAGAAGAGGAAAAGAGCTCTAATTATTTTTCCTATTTCATTATTTCTCTGCTAGTTCAATTTCAAAGTTAATAGGTGAAATATAACAATACTTTCTTTACTGTGTTTGGTGAAAGTGCAATTAAACTATTATTGCAGCTTTAAACAGAAGTGTATTTGAACTCAAGTAGAAAGGTTGCTGGATGAAAAGGCTACCCCCATTTTGAGAACTGGAATTCAATTTAATCATTGATGGCACATCTCGCTTAACATAAATACACACTCAAAAAAAAAAAAAAAAAAAAGCTACCCTAAGCTGCATTTACCCTCATTCATTTTTTTTTAATACACAGATTTATTTCTGGAAAAAATTTGGATTTTTAAGCTATAGCAGGAAGAGGAAATTTCTATATTATGGCATTGCAGAGAGAGATAAGACAGGTGCATAAGACTCCTGATACTCACTGAGTCAACAAATTCTTACATAACTCAAAAGCCATAAAAGATTTTAGCCTACTGGAGTTTTTCTTTCACTGCTAATAAGTTAATTTATATTTCAAAGTCTACCTGAAATAAAAAAATAAAAAAAAAAAAACACAAACAAAAAAACAACAACAAAAACAACAACAACAACAACAAAAAAACACAATCTGCAGTTATTATAACTCTATATGACAACATGTCTCAATCCACCCAGTAGTAAGAATTGCTTTTGTCTTTCTTGTCATCATCACTATTTCTACAGTGACTGTGAGAGAAAGAAAATAATGTCTATCATTAGTAAAGGGTCTGAGAATGATGTCTGGCTACAAAAGTAGATTCCCTGTGTCTTTTGTGAAGAGGAGGGTGCTATTTCAGTGACAGCTGTGATGTTTTTGGTTTTTGATTTTTTTTCCTCATTGACTGTGCTAATGCTATGCCTGAGGGAAGGAGTGCTTGCTAGTTTCTTGTAGTTTTCACCCCAACATCAACTGTTTTTTAGCTTGTGTAATCGAATACCTATATAGTTTAATGTAATAACAGGCAAAAAATCTAAAGTTGGCCTGAGCTGTAAGAACAGTTGCATTCCTTATGTGTTGATATGTAAATGTAGTTTCAAACTTAAATTAAAAAAAAGCAAAAACAAAAAAACCCCCAAAAAACTGTTGCCTTATCTGAGCCTTTGTTGCTCCTTTCTACTTTGTGTGTAATTCCATTACTTTGTTATGTTAATTTGATAAATTGGGTTATTGCAATGTAACTATCATCATCCCTCTATTCCTAATTCTCAGAAGTGCTTATGATGACTTCATTTAATATGTATTATTGCTGTATTATGTCAGTTGTGTCAGGATCTGATTCATGTGTTGAATTCACAGCTAGATAACTAACTATTGAGTCATAGGCCATAGCTGTCATTTTCCATGGGCACAGAAAATATTGGATGTCACCAACCACAAAATTCTGGTAGGCTTCCACAGTTCTTATATTTTCTTGGTCTGTTTACTGACACAAATGTTGTCTTCTTTGTCCAGATGTTTCAGTCTGGAGTTTTGTTCAGTTACTGAGTCAGGAACTTCAAACAACTCAATATCCTCTATCGTTACTTTTCCTCCTCTAATTTGCTTAAAAACTCCTCCTCACCATAACCTACGCATATGACTTTTGTCTCCTCTTTCATTCACTTCTAGTTTCTCACCTACACATTTATTTTCATAAAAGTTTTGGCTTATTAAAAATAATAATGAAAACATAACCCTCCTCATGTTTATCTGTCACTTCTTTGCTTAATTCTCTTCCCCCCTTTTTTTTCTATGCATATTTATCTATCTGTTATTCTTAATTACTATTTTCATCAAATTTGAAAGGGTAAATTCAGTATTCTCTTATCTGTCATTAATCTCAATAATCTACAGTTTATATATATTGTGTATAATTTTCACAGTGCTTGAATTTATCTTCAACTCCCTTTTCTGGTCTAGAGTGTCAGGATATACTAGTCATAAAAGAACTATGACTATTGGGACCTGCCATTTGACTTGCATATTCCTTGTCACAAACCTCTCTGAAATCTTTCCGCATGCATCCCTTCTCACTTCACTTTCATGCAAAATATCTTCACAGATGTGGACCCAAGTGTTTATCTCTCTAATTCTGAGTTGTGTACTCTACTTTTCTCCTCCAGACTCTTTGCTGGAGGTTTTTGTTTCTGAGTCCTTTCAACTGTGCATTATTTAAATTTAGTTTTGTAGGTTTGGTTAAAATAAAGCTGTCTATTTACACTTGAATATGTTATAGCAATAGTGTATTTTTGCTTTTTAGCAAGTATTTTTGTGCAAACTGAAATAATCCTCAGACACATTTCACTATACAGTTGACCACTAAATTAAACAACAAATCATGACTGGACATGAAGTAAGCCAAGATATCAATTCTGTAAGCAGTGGTAGGAGAAATGTGCAAGTTTAAGTATCATTACTGCCACCTGAGAAGTGCTGGCGTTTTATAATAAAATATACTTTATTCTATCTAGACACACCTTAAAGAATAAATGCAATATATTTCTGTCATCTCTGCACGCCTTTCTCTCTGAACCACACAATTCTAAATTTCTCAATCCGTGTCAATTGCTCTTTCCATTTATCATCCCACTTGTCATATGCTAAATTCTCTCCATCTTACCTACCTGGCACTAGCTATACAAAATGGATTTTTCTGATTTGCTATCAAAGCATTCCATACAGCATATGTCATTTCTACATCCATAGAGATCTAGAATAACACAGAATAAAGTAGAATAGCTCCAAACTTGTACCATTATGTGTCACAGAGAATTTTGTATCTCAGCAACAGTAGATGTTTGTTCACTTAATGATAACCCTATCAGTGTATATCTAGAGAAAATGTTTCTGTGTGATGTATTAAGCTTATTAGCTGCATTACAACTGCAAGCACAGAACTCCACGTGTGCTGTTTCACTCTAACTATAGTAGAGATGTATCTCCTACATTACCAGATTTATACTGGAAGAGTAGAAGGTTATTATGAGCCACCAGCTCTTCTACAGTATTTTCTTAGAATCACATCCGACTTGTCCGAATTTATAGGTTATTTCCTAGGTTTAAGAACTACATTTTTCTTTCATTCTACCATTCAGTTGCATGTTGTCGCAAGTGTGAACATTTGCAAACATGGCTAAAAGGTCTGTTTTAAATCATCACTTTTGAATTTACTTTATTTAATGTTTTTCAAAAGAACAATGCCAAAATGAACTCAAATTTCAAAACATGCTGTTTTCCAGCAGGAAAATCAATAGCAAAGCATATCAAAATAGTTTCAGAGAACAAATAATAACAAAGCTGCAAACAAGAGTACACTCCTGACAATATTCAGGCTGTTCTTTACAAAAATAACCGATCTTTAAATCAAAGACACTGTTACTTCCAATAATAGTGTTTCTTTTTTTCTCCAGAAATAAACCTTGTTACACAATACATATTAGGCAAAGATCAAAGCAAATCTCAAACATTAAAACTATAGATGCTACACATAGACTTTTAGAAACAATGGTTTACAATAACTGATTTTTTTTTTTATTTTTTTTTTCTGAACTGACCCAATATCATATGCTACTTTACTTACTTTTCCATCTGTTACTGAATGGAATGACTGTCTGAGGTGTGATATGACACTTAGTAAACCTGACATTGCAACACCTGTTTTAATGCCATAATGCCAGCTATTAGTTCCTCTTTCAAAAATATCCTGTAATTACATTTTTTAAAGACTGTGATAGTTGTTACAGAACCCCATTTGTCTTGAGGTGGAATTTATCTATACTTTCTGTAAAGTGATCAGGTGGCAAGCAAGAAAAAAACTAGGTTTTCTCGAAATGTTATGTTGCTTTAAAAAAAATAATAAGAAAAATCAGAATCAATGGATGAGAAATTATAATAGATTTTTTTTTTTTTAGCAAATCTCCCCCTTTTCTGATATGCCTTTTAAAAATAGGTTCCTTCATTCTCTTATGCTCTTGCTCAAACAAATTTTATGATATTTTGGGTTGCAGCAAAATTCCCCTGAAGCCTAAAATTTTGCATCCATTATCCCAGGGTGCATGTGATTTTCCTCTATTTCTATTAAAAATCGTCCTGGTTTCTACATGTGCTCTAGTTTTTCAAGGATCCATTTCATATTATGTTTGAATTAGGCTCTTAAAACTACACTGTCAATGTTTTAGAAGATATTTGGGAGGTTCTTAATTCGCATTAGAAACAAGGACCTAAGTTGCTGAATATCATTGAAAGCAGGGTCATTTAAATAATTTGGATGCAGATTATTGGGATTCAAGATAAATGTAGAAAATGAAGCATTTATCACATAATTAGTGTTGGTGCTTGGCATAGCAGTTCAAACCAAAATTTAATGGCAAAGGATAAAACAAATTGATGCTCAAGTATCTTGCAACTTGAGCTTCACATTCCAGATTTCCCTCAGACCAGCTGATTTGAAAAAGGGGGAAAGGTCGTACAAATTCCTCATAGTTAATCAGGAAATTTTTAGGGATTGGAATACCTAAGTCAACAAGGACTCAGGAAGTGATTTGTAAAACTACAGACTGATAATTCTATTTTACTTAGAAAAACAGAATTAAAGTGATAATAAAGAAAAAGACAACAGAGGAAAACTGGATAAATAAAGTGTACTGCAAGAATTCAATATGGAAAAAGGAATAAGATGTCCCTTGACTTTTTGATGTCTTTGATATTGTTGGTAGGCACTTATATTTTTCAAGTGTGGTATACTTTAATTTGGACTTAATCAGAGAGTAAAACAACTAATTTTGAGGTGGTTTAATTTGATATAGAAACCCACCCTGTAGGATTAGTGCTTGAGATCTTCCTACTGCGAGTACAGATCTGATTCAATAGAATTTCTTGCTCCTTTCCATTTTCATCCTTGTTCTCTTGCCTGCTTTGCAGCAAATAAGATCTATGCAAAAGAAATAGAATAAGGGTTATTTTTGCATGTTGCTACATCTGTGGATATGATTAAATGGATATATCTAGTCTCAGGAGAATTAATAAGATTTATGGGGAGCAACTCAATTATCTGTGGCTTAATGGTACAACATGATGAAGTTTTTATTTTGATCTAGTGAAGTACTTAAACTTTAAACTAATACTAAACCTCTAAGTAGTCCAGTAGGATTTATCAGGAACATGCCAGACTACAGTACTCATTTTTAGAGAAGTCTTGTTTTTTCAGTGTTTGGAGTGCCTTTCTCTTCTACCTTCTCTACATTCAAAGGTTTCAGATTTCTTTCCCTCATTTCCCTTAGTTTTACCCAACATGCTTCCTCATGCCAAATAAGCAACTCTATGTATGCTGATGAATTGTCTTCAAAAATACATTCTGTACAAATAACTGGGACTGTAAAGTTGGAGTGCAAACTAGTTTTCCTCTTATGTTGCTTTTTAAAATCAGAATAGTCACTTCCTTACTGCGCAATATTGCATTTGAAATGGACTTATTATTTTATTTTAATTGATTTATTATATAATTCTTAAAATAAATAGTGGGCTAGTTGACAGTAATCGGTTACAAATGCAATTATGCTTATTGTGCAGCACTGCACAAAAATCACAGCATTGTGGTGAATCAGCTTTATATATCTATTATTTCTTTCGCTTAGTAGTATGAGATATTTCACTTTATGATGAACTGTATAACTATTACCACATTGAAATCTCTGTATAAGGAAAAGTTCAAAAGCTTTTATAAAGACCGTGAGGTACTATAAAGAAGGTTGCATTTTGCTCAGCATAAAAAAGAAATTCAGTAATCTCTGCACAAAACGCAATATAATTTTCTAGCTGTACATCTTTGACATAATATCAGCATCCAAAATGGGCATGCTATAGTCTACACAGTTATAATTATCTTCTAGATGGCCTTGCCTGGTATTGATTGCTGAGCATATTTCTCAACAGATAATAGTGATTTAAAAGGATAATTCCTGATTAGGTCTGTGAAATATTTGTCTTCACACTTATTACCCTACTTCTTATAATTAAATGACATGATGTTAGATTTGCATGCAAACAAACATCAATAGAAAGCATAAAATAGGTATTTACAGGAAGCGACTCTATATTCACAGCTGTGATACGAAGCCTTAAAGGACATCGGAGCCTGATGAACCCTCTGTAGTTCAGTCAGTGCAGATCTGGGATTTGGGCTGGCAAAATGGTGTGCTTTTGGGGCGTCTCTGCTTTATTTTTTCCAGATTCCAAGTATAAACTAGGTATAGAATTTTTAGGATAGTAGCTAAGTAATTAATTAACATCATGTCTAAGCAGCATTTATCAGGGGGGTTAACAAGATTTTGGACAGAACTACTCTGTTCTCTCACACTGCTCTTGAAGACATAATTTGGCCCTTTTGTTCCTATCTGCATATCTTGGGTTTAAAAAAGATCCTTTTCACTATGGTATCCTTATTATTTCCCCAAAAATGAAACAAATTGTTTCTGAATTAGCAAAATCAAGTGGCAAAACAAATATACATCCTGGCATATGAAAGGAAGTGACATTTAGCACTGAAATTTAGGACAAGAGATGGGGTAAGATAACATAATTTTCCTCTCTTGTTATGTAGCAATGCAAAGTTTTTATGCATTTACTCTAGTATTACTTTTTTTTTTTTTTTTTATTTTTTTGCCCCCAATGGTTAGGTTGATCACAAATTATGCTGTAACTGATGTTAATGCAATCAAATTTTCCAAATTCTGTATTCATCAGGTTGGCCTTATAGTGCCTTCTTTTGTATTTTTTTTTAAGCTTTAATAGAATCGTTTGGTGAAATGAATAAACGAATTCTGAAAGAGAGAAACCTGGTTTTATGTTTCTTGCCACAAGACTACACAAATGCTTATTTCAAATGATCACTCAGCTACACTGTCAAGTACCGTTTATTAGTTGGTGCCTCAGTAGGGGCCACAGAAGGTATATTTAACATTTAATTTTAATTTGTTTCTCAAGAATCACTATGTGACCCCCTAATCATTCATAAAGAAGGCTAAGTGTCGTATTCACTTTCTCATCTGCTCCCATACAGGAACTTTGGGGCATTTCCAATTCTGACTTAAAAGAATGTAACTGCACAATTCAAAATAACTGTACACCTTTTATTTTGCCACCTAGGTGAATTGTGACCACCCAATGGTTTTCAGATTCAGCAGAACAGGTCCTTCTGAAAACAACACTCAGAGACTGTTGGAAGAGAAAATATGACAGAGTGGAATGCCTTTTTTAGGAATTTCTCTTGTCCACTGAAATCACACATGTTTAAATTTGTAGTGAAGCAGGAGTAGGGTTGGTCTGAATGACTGCAGTAGTTTTTATGCTGTAGTACTACCAGTAAAAAACCCTATTTTTCTATCTATAACTAGTGGAGAAAAAAAGATATGTTTCCTGTCTTACTCTAGAGTTTCACCCTGAAACCCTTGGTTTCAATCATAGAGTAAACTTGGAAATGTATGTGTTCATTTAATGTGAAAAAAAGGTTTGCACAGATACAAATTAGTCCATATGCACTTCACAGTGCATATTCAGGGAATTCGACATATTCTAAACACCTAACACTTGCTATATCTTCTATGATCACTTGTCCAATGCATGAGCTAAGCTCAGTATCCCTGTACAGTCTACTAGTGTTTTGCAGCTTCATCTGATACATCCTAGATATATTAGTCTCTTGCATAGTCATCATATCAATAGTGTAATTATTACAAGAAATTTATAGATACCAGTCAAATTCAAATGTCTTCCAGTTCCACCCAGTCAAGACTTCTTTCTGAAAAGATAAGATGCCAATATTAGAATATTGTAATCTTATTTCTATTATGGTACTAATGTCATAACCAGCTATACCTGATCATGACAAGTCATCCCAGCATGCCACAGTTTCTTAAATAGTGCAAAATATCTACAATTTTGGAATTTAAAATGTCATTAAGTCAAGTGAGTATGGATAGAGAAAAAAATGAGGTTCTCCTGATTTCTATGTACTTTTCTAGTGTGTTCATAAATTTAACCTTATATGTAAACTCAGTCTCAGTGACAGAATCAGAATTTGGTGATTGTGATGGTCTTTTAAGTAAGAAACCTTCTATGTCTTTTGGAGGAAGTGAAAAACAAGAAGTTGTTATTTCCCTTTCTAGTAACTCCCCCAAAACTCTGAAAGATTCAGATAAAAGGTTCAATTTTGGTCCTATATTTATTTCTGGACTTGGAGAAGGCACTTGTCATAGCCCTAGACATTGATGAGAAAGAGTTAAGTTAACATCATGGTGAAATTAAATTCCTTGCCATTTCTTGACAGAGGTGACATGCAACCTAATACCTTTCTTCCAGTTTACCTGATGAAATTTGTCCAGACATTGTAAGGATCCAGCTCACAAGGAAACTTCAAATTCAAGCTGCTTAAGTGAAAAGAAAAAGCTGGAGGTAAGTCATGTGAGTTATTGTCAGAGGTTCTGTGTTGCCAAAGAAGTATTTTCCATCAGCTGATTGATTTCAACTGGGTTGTTTTTCCACTGAATATTTCATAACATAGGATGAAGTGCTTGACACTTGACACAATATTCAGGAGACCTTCTTAATTTTCACTGCCACTCATGATCTCTGTAATGTTTAATGATATTTTGCTCTATAACCCTAAACATATCTATATGACTGAAAAAAATAAAAAAAAAAAAAAACCAAAAGGGAGGTGCTTATAATTTGGTTGCATGAGTTAGAGTCATGTGACTTCTCCTTGGAAACTAGAGAACTACATCCTGCTGTAGGTGAGAATAGGAGGCATGTGTGTCAAGCTCTTTCTTTTCTAGTGTAATCATGTAATTAATTTTCAGTCTCTAAACACTGTTTTTAAAGGGAGGATTAAAGTTATAAGGATAGCAAGAAACTAAGAGCTCACACAGAATCCTTTCTGCATCTGGTTCTGAAAGAAGAAATTAAATTCTACAGAAATACCAGGCACATGCAATGAATACTCACTTTTTCTAGTGTTACATAATAGCAAGTATTCATCTGGTGATTTGCCCGAGGAGAATTTGGGGTTCTGCCCCGATTTAGTTTAGAAACTGTATCAATGTGTTTATTCTAGATTTTTAGTGTTTTATCTTCAGATTTTATCCAGAGTTACTGAAGATAATTGAGTAAATGTGATAGAATCAAAAATCTGTGTTTTAACACTGGTATAATCATACTTCCGCTTGAATATTGTGTGGTTATTACTGCTTAATTACGGTTTCTAATGCATAAATTCAGTCTGAAAGAAAAGTCACTGGTTTTCATTCTTATTATGAGTTCTATTAGCCATTGGGTTTTCTGTTCAAATGTAGCTTGTAAGAATAAAATATACAATATTAAAAAAAAAAAAAAGTGTGAGCTGTCAAACTCTTTCAAAAATAGTTATATAATCTATTGATATAAACATTCCAGTTCAATTCAATTGAAGCATTTTGACTGAAACAAAAGTCATGATATTTTGATGTAATAAAATGCATAATGAAGAGTAGTCTTTGAATCTGTAAGATTTTTTTTTTAGGAAGTCATTGTTTTAATTATTCTGCTGAACTTATTTTGGTTTCAGAAATATAATGTACAAGCTTATGAAGCTATTATTAGTTTTAAATTACATCTGCTGTGAAGATGTATAATTTTGATCTCTGAAAGCAGACTAATTTTTTATTTAACCTTTCTGGTTTCTACAGATGCTCATATCTCTTCCCTTTGTCATAGCATCTTCTTGCTAATGCTTTACAAACAGACAATTTTCTAAGTATTATTAACATTTAAAGTTAATGAAATACTCTCAAGTTCACCATGTTTTGAAGAACACTTCTAATAAAAATGGTTTCACATGACTTCAATGCTTTTAGAGCACGAAATTGTGTCTTTACTATAACTAGAAGTAAACCCATCAGAAACCTTATAAGTACAATGTCAGTATTATGAAATTACAGATAGTAAATAAAGCAAAATGCAGATGATAGATGTCTGTCATGGGTTAGGAACAGTAGTCATCAGTTCAATGCCCCCAGCAAGACTCTCCCAAACCAGACACTGATCACTTGTTGTCTCTTCTTTCCCCTCCCCACTCTGGGGATGGAGTTGAGAATTGGAAGCACAAAACATATAAATCATGGATTGAGGTAAGAACAATTTACTGAAAACAGCAATAAGATAAGAGAACAAACAGTGACAGTGACAATACTAATAACAAAAGTGTACAAAGAGGGGGTGATTTACATGCAAAACACTCACCAAGCCCAGGACAATGAAAACCAGTGTTTGACAGACCCTATGTCCATCACTCTTTCTTCTCCAACTGGAAAGGGATGCTCTTCTTCTGAGAAGTGAGAAAGTTCCTTTCCCCCATCCCTGGCAAAGACATAAAATGGTATTGAATAAAACAATGTCTTGACCCCCTTCTGCTGATGTGGGCCAGAACCAGGGTGGAAGTCATATGTCCATATCTGTATTTTCCCTCTTTCCATAGCTCTGAAAGTTTTTCCCATTCAAAAATAAGTTCAGTAAAGTTTTCAGAATACAGTGTGACTGAAATATGATCAATACATCTTTTTCTACAGAAATTATTATTTTCTTTGGATAGATGACCACAATTAAACTAGTTACCAAGTTATACTATGTCAAGTGAACAACCTGCTTCACCAAGTAAAACACTAACTTGAGTTTTTACATTATTGGCTGGCAGTTTTTTCTCGGGTACATGCCTTAGTTGACTTTGATGAAAATTTTTATGCTGTAATAACTGGCTTACTACCACCTATGTTAAGAAATATGTCACCATTATACTTAACATTAATTTCAGGAGAAGTACTTGTGCATATTAGATAATATTGGCCTTAAAATAACTCATTCTTAGTAAATCTGAATAGCAATTACACTCTCTGAATACTTTTGTGAAAACAGTGTGATTGAGACTGGAATAACCATCAGCAAATGTTATCATCTTTATTTAGCTGTGAAGGTATTGCATGGGTTTAAAAATAAAAAAAATATCTGATGCAAGTATAAGTGTAAAGTTCATGAGTATTTTCTTGCTTCAGTACTTACAGGGAACATCTACTAAAGGGCCTTTTTTAAACTGATGTCAGACTGAATGACTTTTTGCTTGCTAAATTCTGACCCTGCAGAATCAAGGTCCGACAACATGCACAGTATTAATTCCAGTTCACCTCTGCACAATATTTGTTCCAGTTCACTTTCACTGAAAGTGATTATGTAAGGGAATATTTGTAGGAAAGAACCATATTCACTTGAGGTTCATTTTTATCTGCAAGCTGCAGGGAGACTTGCTGCACCAAATTAAGTGAGAAATCTTATTTATAACATCCTCCAACAGATGTTAGAACTGACTTACAACAAAACTTAACTTAAAAGTATTTAAAACATAAAATATATACACGTATATCAGTGAACTAGCATTTCCCAAAAGAAAACACTCCTAAACTTGTGTCCTACATGTTAAAGTCCAGTCTGCAAATCAGATGACTGG
Organism: Margarornis squamiger; assembly: GCA_035222235.1. Taxonomy (NCBI): domain Eukaryota; kingdom Metazoa; phylum Chordata; class Aves; order Passeriformes; family Furnariidae; genus Margarornis; species Margarornis squamiger. The sequence continues at coordinate 16,650,609 of JAWWTY010000037.1, forward strand.
AAGAAATTAAACTTGATCTTAGAGGTCTTTTTCAACATTAACAATTCTGAGTCTGTGGTTCTCTGATTCTATGAACTGATGCAGTTCCATTTATTTCATCACTTACCACTGGCCGTTACTGCTGTGACTTTATCAATTAAGTTACCAGAAAACTCTCTAACAGCCATGACTTCATGATGCACTTTAGTGAATCTTGGCTGGATGTTTGAGCATTCAAGCACTGCTTTTACAATTCTGTATGGAAAAAATTCCAACAAAATTGCCATACATGAAAAGGGTCAATATTTCCAAACATTCAGATATCTAATTTAATTAGTCCAGGTTTTGAATGGTGTAGGTGAAATGATATCAAGCACTGTCCCAGCATATAACTACACAGTACTAGGAGAAATCTGAAATTCAGATCTTTTATTTAAGTGTCTATTAATGTATAATGCCTCATTTGCTTGAGTCAGCAGCAAATATTGTCTGCCTGGCACTAAAGTCCTATTGCCCTTCTCAATCTAAAGCACTACATGATGAAAGAGAGTATACCTGGCACTTGATTACAAGGAAGAAGCAGCTGTTGTTACTGTGAATATTCTACATAAGGTACTAGAAGGTCATTGTGATTTGCTCTATTTTATTAATGGTTAAACCTGAAGCAGAAAATGACAAATAGTTTGCTCAAGGTTATCTGGCAGTTGCAGATCTACAAATAGGCTTAAGCCTTCTTAATCTTATAAAAGGTGAAGAAGACAAGATTGGTTTCCTCATGGAATGTCTTGCACCTTCATTGGAACCATTTCTGAATTGAATTAGAAAAAAGGGTATTTGTTAGCAGTTAAGAAGTAATTTTTCCCTTGCCCACCTAAATGTTCTTCATATTTCTGAATACTCAGTAATTAAGGTTTTTTGGTGTTCTCTCAGATGTTTCTTTCTGAAAACAAAAGAACATTTCTTTTTTAAACAATGCTTACTTATATTTAAAGTATTTTTCCATCTGATATGTTAGCTTTAAGAGGAATAGATTGCATTTTTGACATTTTGATAAAAAGCTCTTCTTGTGTATATACACAAATAAATCTTGTGTGTATATACAAATACAGCCAAAGTATCTGAAAGTGGCTTAGGTTTTTATCACTTCTCTTGTATTAGAAGCTCAGATTATAGTGAGTTAATATTCAACATTATACTTAATTTTAATCTGATTTTAATCAGTCTATCACCTTTATCTTTATTCTAGAAACATTTTTTTAATTCATGATAACCTAAAGAAGACAGTGCTTCAGCAGCTGAAATAATTTTTACTGATGTCTTTTAGTACTTGAAGAAGGTATATGTTGTGGAACTGCTGAAGAAAATACTTAAATCCATTGTCTGAAAAGTGATATGTTTGGGGCTTTATATAAGCAATTGGGCTTATTTTTCAATCAGAACTAAAACTATTTGTTTTCCTGTCTGATCTTCTTTCTTCTTCTCCCATATTAACAACCTGTTCTGGTTTCCTTCACTCATCTAATCTCCTTTCTCATATACTTTATTTTTTCTACCATAAGGTTAAGCTTTTCTGTGCAGGAGTCAACTGAAACGTGAATTTCCTTCAGCCCTGTATCCAGGATCCCAAAGTTTCCATTCTTCCAGGCTTCGTATTTTCATAACATTCAAGTCCAGTATCGTAAAAGAAGCTGTAAAGAGTGTAAGATTCAATCATTTGAAGGTGCTTGGCCATATGCTTTTAAAAACACGCTCAGGACTTTTGCAGGAGAATGGTCTATGAACCTGGCGTAGTTTCAAGCAAGAGTATGTGTATGGTGGTACTACACCACAGAGAAATAGAAACCCTGATGTTGTTGGGAAGCATAACATGGACATACGGGTTTATTAAATATTCATTAAAAGTTTTGGTAACAATGTCTGAATCACTGGGCCTGCACTGCAGTATTGCTGTCTGCATGGATAATGCACATATTTGGGATTATTGCTTAGAAATTCCAGGTGATAAAAAGAGCAGCTAAATACATTGAAGGTTTAAATTGCTAACTGAGGAATCTGCTTGGAATCCTGAAAACCATAGATGACATCAGTTTCTAGACTGCCTTCTTAAAAATGTGAGCCAAGTTCCTAATGTGACTTCCTAGGTCTGAATAAACCGTATATTGGAACCAGATCTAACAACTTTGGGTTTTTCACATGTATCTCTAAATTCTTTAAGCAAGCAGTTTGCAAAGTCCTAGTTTCTTCAACAGTGTCTGCCTTTCTGCCGGTAGGACACTTCTCAGAACACTGAGCTCTCCAGACTTCTCTGATCCTGGAGTTTCTGACATAAATACTACATGAACATTAGTCTTGCAGGCTCTTTTTTATCAGTTGTCCCAAATGAGAGTATTACTTTTTTTTAATTCCAAAGTAATTTGTGTATTTGTGAATGTATCTTCAAAAAACTGGAAGCAGGATTATCAATTAATAAGAAAAGTTGATCAGAGTTAAAAATGACAAAATAAGACACACTGAAAATATTGAAGGCAAATCTTACTGTAAGGGCTAGTGAAGGATAAAAACTGCACTTTGAGTACCAGCAGAGAATAAGGGAAAACTGTATTAGGGTGATAATATTAGTCACTAATTCTCTGATCCATCTCAATTTCAAACTGAAATTTGCTGTGCAAATAATTAAAAAGCAAATAAAAAAAGGACCCCGAAGCCATGAAGTTGTACACAAGCAGCTTTGTAAAATAAACTAATTAATACTCCTTATTTCATTATGATTTCAATGACAATGAAGTCCTTTAATTCCTTGCAAACAGTTGAACTTCAAGTCATTGGAAAATTGACTCTGGAGAGGTTCTAATGATACCTATACTGTATATCAGTGTTATGAGTTAATTCAGCAGTTACTGAGAAATATATACAATAGTAGGCATAGAATTTGTTTCTGGATTAATGCACAACTTGTGTACTGTAACTGACAGAAATATGGGCTATTTTTCATGGTGATTAGGCATTGAAACCATGTAACTAGTCATTGAAAGGTGAAACAGAAAGATCTACTCAGCCCTCATTTTTTTTCCCTTAACTGAGAAAAATGGAATAAACAGACATTTTCTCATCAATAGTCTATTTGGAACTGTTCACTTTGTTCAGAGACTTTAAAGGGCTCTGAGGAAAATCAGATCACTTGTGATGATCTCAGTTTCACATAAAGCCTGACTAATTCCAGAAAGGTTCATCTATAAGACCTACAGATAACATATTCTTGGACTCTTCATTAATATAGTGCTTACATATGATGACATAGAAACAGTTAAATCCTGCAGCTTCTCCACATCTGCGTGAGACCTGTGGTAGTTGTTTTCATTCACTTCAATTTTCTGTTTTAACCATAGTATACAAGGTATTATGAAATGTTAAAATTAAACAGTAATAGAACAGCTCCATTCTATTTTCTGTTCTATTTAAAGCTCTTCTATACTTTTCATTAGGTCGAGCAGCTTATAGAAAGGAAAAAGACATGGCTCATGTTAAGGTTCTGCAATTATTTTCGTTGATACCATTTTCTTGCTTCAGTTCTAATTAACATGAAGGAACATGGAAATTTCTATTGAGACTGAGAAGCTAACAGGGAATTCTCTGAGAATTTCATCACAATAAAAGATAAATATACATGGAGTGAGAAGTGTTACATTGCTGATGTGGATCGTGCCATGGTAAGGGTTCCTCAGAAATCATGGTGACTTTTGCATCCCCAAAACGACAGAGACAGCTTTTAAAGGTATGAGAGAAAGTATGATTTTTTTTGCTTCTTGGCTTTTCATATTTATTTTGTTTTCTTTTCAATGACTTATGCCTGTTGTGCTAGTCTATCTACAAAAACAGCTTTACTGAGTCGTAGACAGAATTGCAAGTGTTCACAGAATGAGGCTTACATTAGTAAAATGCTTTTTATTTTCAATTGCTTGATGTGATGAAGTCATTCATTCAGCCCATGCGGAAGTGAGTCAACCAAATTCATCTCAGGTATAAGAGGGCATAAATCTAGTTAAGTCATTGGAATTGCACCAACTTTCATCAATGCTGAATTTCTCTCATTCTGTCAAGGCAGAGTTAGTGTAAACAGTTAAACAACATTGATCCAGATAAGATGAGTAACACACCATTTTATTACATAGAATACTAAGAACGTTTGCAAAATTCTAGGTTAATGTCTGAAAAATCATAAGACAGCAAAGCTTTACCGATAGCCATTAGTTTTAGAGGCATTGTTTGATCTTAAGATCACACAAAAAAACCCAAACAAAAACAGACAAACAAACCAACAGAAAACCCAACCCAAAACAAAACAAAAAACACACCACCTTTACAATTTGTTTGTTCTGTACTCAAGGACTTGGATTTGCAAAAATAAGTACTCATCAGTTATATGTCTTATGAGTTTATTCTTAGGGACGTTTCATTTTTCCACTATATGTTCTTTATTTGCTGTGATATACACTGAAAGCAAAAGCATGTCTGTGCATGCATTACACCAGTATGGGAAAATTTGTCTCAGTATTTAGAGAATTGGGGCCACAGTGGTGGAATTTCTTTTAGACTAGAAGAGTATCAGAATGCAATATTCTAGAAATAGGTTAATGAACTATTGGCCTTGAATATGGAATTGTGCTAGCTATAGCAAGTCAAATCTCATTTAACTTACATGAAAGTAAATTCATCATGATTGCAAATATTTTTCCTTAAGTTAGGAAATGCTACTTAACTTTAAAATAAAAAAAAATAAAAAAAAAAGGGAAAAGGGTCTTTTTTATCCCTATGTACCTGAACTTAAAACCAAGAGAGGCTTCTGCTGTGCTTTGAGATAGGAACAAATAGTGCCATGGAAACAACACAAAGGTTCTATACAGAGAGAGAAATCATCTGTGCATGTTAATGCAAGAAGAATATATCAATTCACTCTACAGTTTTTCCAGATGTATTAATTTCACAGATTACATTGTTAGATGTTTTCTATTACTTGCTGAGGGAAGCCAGTAGCTGAAAAATATATTTACAGTATTTGCATTGAAGACATTTTCTTCATAATATTGTAAAGTAATTACTTCTTGTTTAAGCAAGTCTTGAGAAAGAAAGCTCTAGACATGATTCTATGTATAAAGATAACTATTGCTTAGCATGAAATATACATTCATTCTATTCATCCAAAATGGTAAGTAAAAGAGAAGTCTATCACAGTAGAGGGGAGGGGAATATTATGTAATGCATACATCTAGAGAGACAAAATAATTGTATTGCATGCATTGAGAGCAAGCTTTCCCTCCCAATTAGAGACATTTTCCATTACAGCATACTGCTTACAAGACTAGAAAGACATTCATTTTAACAAGTACCTAGCAATACTATACACTTGAGCTTCAGAAATATTGGACTTGCTAGTATTTTTTCTTTAGGATTTAGTGGCAAAATAATACAATCAGTATTTTACAAAGAAGTAAACCTGCCAAGAACAAGTTGGGAGACTGGCTTGTTAACAATCGTTGATCATCTTTGGAAAGATCTGGGATGATTCAATGCATCTTCTGCTGTAAGCTGTCCCTAGCGAGATAGAATAGGAAGGCTTGTTGTGGAGAAACAGGATTTGGATTGTAGACTTAGCGAGTCTAAGAAAGCAATCTTAGAGGCAGAGAAAACTGAGAGCAGATTTGAACAGAAATTTGTTGGAGTTTTGTGAATTTCTTTGCTAGTAATGTCTGAGCCCAGGAAGAGAATGTGCATAGATCCTGAGTACCACAGGAGCTGTGTTTCCACAGCATATTAGGAAAATCCTCTTCAATGACAGATATGTTAGAGAAGTATTATATTTTCTTATGTATTTGTTTATCAACGTGCAATAGGGATGGACTTTGGAAAGAGAAAATCAAGCAACAGATTCCCTTCATTAAGATCTTCTGTGTTATCCCTTGAATAACTCCTGCAAGTCAAACACATGCTACTATATCTTGTAAAAGAGTCAATTCCTGTCCAAGATGACCACAGTCCAAGACTTCTAAACAAAAGATAGTAGGTTAGTTGTACTACACAGTTGGTCCAGACTGAATATAGTACTCCAGCAGAGGTCCTGTTTGAACTATTATCAAAGATATACCTCATTGTCCTGTGGCTTCTGTATGCTTATTTATATAAACCACAATGGCACTTTCTTTCTTTCTTTTGTTTCTGACATTGTTGACTCAGCTTGCGATCCATGATGAGCAGCCTGATTGTTTTTTGCAAAATTGTTTTACAGACAACTCTACCCAATCATCAGTCTGTGTAGTCGATTATTACTGTCCACTTTTTGTAATTATACATGTTACTGTTAAATATGTTTTTCTTCTGCTCCAAAGAGAAAATTTTTTAGCTTGTTTGCATTTTTTTTTTCTTGACAGTGCCAAATTGAATAGCTCAGAAGCAATATAATGAACATAACGTCTAGATTATACTTGTTATCAAGCAAGGCTAAGTATGTGATACAAACTTGTGCCTACAGGTCTGAAGTAAATATTGGGGACATTTTTTCCAAAAACATTTTTTTTTTTTTTTCAGCAGAATCCCTTAATTGATACTATCCTTTTGTGTCAATTACTTTGTCATTTGATGCATGTATCTTGTTGCTGGGAAGGTAGGGAAAGATGTATTTGTAACTGCTTGGAATAAGTGTATAAATATGAAACTCATGAACAATATGTAAAAATGGGGGGGAAGAAAGTGAAAGAAATTGCCAGCTTTCAGCAACTGACTAAAACAAAACCAGAATTGACCTCAGAAGATGAAGATACAAAAACAGAAACTTGAATGTATCTTTTTACTTGACTATTAAAACTGCATTGTCTTCTTCCTGAAAGACACCCATATGAAGTCTGACTAAATAAAGACTGTAAAAGTACTTAAGAGCATAGACACATATCTTAGGAAGCTGCTTTTGTGTGACAAGAGTGATGATCTAAACACTTTTCTTTAGGAACTTAAAGATTATATTTTAATGTGAATAGAACTGAAGCCATTCTGAGATTGCTCAACCCTACAAAAATATTTGTGTTGACTGTTCCTCTTTGGGCACAATAAGTTATACAAGTTTTTTGAATAGTTGTTGTGAAGGATCATATGATTGGATTCCTATATAACAGGAATTCTTAAAGGAAAATTTGAAATAAAAAGGAGTACACATCCAGTACCCTCAAAGAAACAGATGGAATATCACTTATGCATCATTTATGTGATGACTTTCAAGTTGAAGAAATGATTCTCATAAAAAGTGGTTGACAAATAAATCAGTCTTAAGAGCAGAGACTTTATTATTCTAGTTCCAGACCTAGTAAAAAGGATGGTCCTTTTTCAGGTGCACTAGGTTTCATAGAGAATTAACCTAAAGCACTAGTTTCACAGCTGTCAAATTTTCTGGTGGTTACCAATAGGCCTGAACTCTTCATTGTTGTCCATCTCAGTGAAAAGACCAAATAAGATGTTTCCAAAGCAAAATAAATACTTCACTGATAGGTGATTAAAGTGTTCGGACTGCAACAATGAACAAGTTGCAATAGGTGACTCAACAGTTAAACCACTAAGCCATGGACCCCTTACAATTATTTCTACTTGTTTCAATATATACTTGGAGGAGAAAACATATGTTGTGTACCTAGTTCCCAAGAAGGCAATAAAGCTATAAATAATAAGTGCTGTCTGATTTTAATTTAGCATAATCATGAGTAGGATGTCATATGACCCTTAATAAAATGAGGTAATGTAAATGGATTTACAGTCAATTGGTATCAAGTAAATTTCCCTTTCAAAATGTGGTGTTCCTTGAGTATGTTCTATTCTTGTACTTCTTTTCCCATGCTAAAATATAACTTTTTATTTCTTTCAGTATTAATATTGTCAGGTTTCTACCTGTAAAAACCCTGAAGGAATCTCACGTAAGTTCATTTACGCCAGATATTGTGATTCAGTACTTTAGAAGAGTTTTTAGAGATAAATTGTATGCTTTGAAAAAACTCAAAAAGTTTCAGTGAACCTCAAGAAGCAGCTGTCCATTAGATTAAGACAGATTCAACTTGTTTTGTCTAAGACAAAGGTTCAGGGAACACTGACATCTTTCTGCCCTTTCCTCTTCCTTTCTGCATCTTTGTATTCTGCAACAGCTGTCTAGGCATGCTACTTCCCATAACCATCAACTCCTTTTTTCTCTGCCAAAGCTGTCTTGCCAAGGTAATGCTGGATAAAATGGTCTTTATATTTATTAGATATAATTTGTCCAAAGGAATTTCCAGGTCAGACTGGATAATGACAATGCGATTGATGTCTACGAAAAAGGTCTTGGTTCTTAGAGGGCTAAGATGTGCTAATACTGCTTTATGCTTGTAAGACTGGATTTATAAGACTGGATTTTATCCAGACAGTCCAAAGCATGAGCAGGGAGAGACAATTTGTCTGCAGGAATCTGGACAGACATGGTCTCCAAATACAGAAGTGAAAACACCAGCATTATCACTGACCCTTCAGTTGTCACAAATAGACAAAACCTACCAATAAAAGGGTAACAAAGCCTCCAAATATTCCTTTCTATTGAATCCTCCAAGCTAATGGGGAAAAAAAAAAGTAGGAAAAAACGTTTGTATCCTTTCTTTATTTAAACCATTGAAGGAATTTTTTTACCTTCCTGTAGACAATAAATTTATTTTTTACACTTATGTTTTTTTCTGAAGCTCTGTTGGGTTGATTTAACCTCAAAATAAAACACTTTATCAAGTGGAAAACAAATTACCATTTTAGAATATTTAATAAAATGCAATTTTACCAGCAAAACTGAATTCTTGTAATTTCTAGTCTATTCTATTTACTTAGAGGTGTGTGAAACAATGTTTAACATATGGGAATTTGCTAAAAGCGCATGAAGCTTACTAAATGGGAGAGAAGGAGCAAAGGGATACAAAACAGCAATTGACCCAGTTAGTGCATCAGATGAGGCACAATGCTACTAGCTACATCTCATAACAGTTTCACTTGTTTGGTGAATACTGGTGAGACAGAAATAAAGCAAGATAAAGAATCATTTTCTCTAGTATAATATTGATTTTATAGGAATTTGTGATAGAAAATAGTTCTATATGAAACAAAGAATTATCTTCAAATATGTATGTATTTCACATCTTGGTAATAAAAAGTAACATGTTACTTAAAACATGATGTGAAAGGAGCTGATTGCCATATTTCTTGCAAACTATGTTCCCATAAAACTTGGAAAACACGGAATTATTCTCCCTGTGCAAAACAGGTTTTATTTTCCTTCTCTTCATAGCAGTTACACACCGTAGAAAGCAGAGGACTGAATTCTAAGTTTGTGCCAGGAAATGTCTGTGTTACCTTGGGACATTGCTAACTAAGAGATCTAAAAGTATGGAACCATATATATCAGATCACAAACACCAGTGTCTCTCATTTTCTACAGAAATCTGTCACACAAATGATTTCTTTGCTACAATTTCACTCTAGACAGTATGAAAGTAAGCAATTTCTGACTTTTGTTGTTCATTCTGTACTGGATGTTCATATCCAGGTGTTGGTAGCAGGAGTGCTGAAGGGGAGACTTTTCTTACAGGCAGCCAGAGCTGTCCTGTGATGGACATAGTTGGTTTCAAAGAACCACAGGACACAGCTGAGCCCATCAGCCAAGCTGATGGTGCCTCTGTGAAATTGTATTTAGGAAAGGTCAAAATGCTTCACATTCAGTGAGGAATGAAGGAAAACGCATGAGACATGCATGTCCATGAACACCAAAGTCAGAGAAGAAGGAAGGTGAGGGAGTATTCCAGACATCAGCACAAGGTTTCCTTTGCTGTCTGTGGAGAACATCACAGTGGAGTAGAAAACCACACTGCAGCCCATGGAGGACCTTATGATGAAGCAGGCAGATATGCCTTGAAGTAACCAGCCCGTGGAAGACCATGTTGGAGCACAGGAAAAAATGAACAAGAAACAAAGAGGAACAGTTATGGATTGACAACATCCCCCCCCATACCCTCTGTGACAGTTGATGAGGGAGTCATCAAGAGAGTCAGGAATGAAGAAGTCAGCCCTGGAAAATTGGGGGGATAGGGAAATATTTTAATTGTGTCTTTCTTTGTTGTTATTCAAGTCTATTTTAATTGGCAGTAGATAGAAATTTTCTCCAAATTCAGTCTCTTTTGCTCATGATAGTAAGCAGTAGTGATCTCCCTGTCTTTATCTCAACCCAGGAGCCTTTTCATCTCATTATTTCCCCGCATACTGTTGAAGATGGGGAGTGAGAGGGAAGCTAGATGGGCATATTACAACCAACTAAGGTGAACTCAACACACCCACAGAAGGTTCTATCGTATTTACAGGTCCTTGCTACTTATTTCCTTCTAAGATTTTAATCCAAATTTATTTCTTCTAGTGATTTCTGTGGGAGCAAGCTCTTATTACAACTGGAAGAATACCAGGAATAAGAATTGTCATGACCTAGAGGCTGGAGGAAATCCCCTTTAAAAGAGCCAGCTCAAGTGGAATAAGAAAACCCACTCTCAGAAAGACTGATGGGATATCACTTTCTGGCATTTTATAGTTTATTATATAGTTGTAGTATAAAAGTTCCCATTGTACCAAGTTCTGTAATTTTCCCCTCATGTTCTCCCTGGTTTGTGATTGGTCAGTGCTTTCTGCAGTGCTGTGTGACCATGTATGGTTGTCTGCTCCCCTGTTCTTCCTTATTTGGTTATGTTCCTTCCCCTTTTTCCCTTGTTTGGTCAGTCAACACCCTTGTTCCACGCACCTTCCAGAAGTTTCCCTCAGATCCTTATAAAAGTTTGATGTTCCCCTAATAAAATGCCGTTCCTGCTTTACCCGACTGGAAGTGTGCCTGTCCTTCTTTGCCCCTTAGGATCGCAGCAGATTTCCAGTATTCTGCTGAAACCTTCTGCAGATTCTCAATAGTATTCACGTCATCAACTACAAGTTAGAAGAGTGAAATAGTCAGTTACTTATGTTTCACAACACCATTTTTATCAGGCTTTTAAATGCCATTCAGCTGTTTAAAAAAGCTACGTTATTAACCAGATTCTGAAAGGTGAGACAAAAGAACATGATAATTTACTGAAATAAGATGCAAGAAAAAGATTTTATTTTGAAATTATGTTTAAAACACATTGAGGTTTTGCAGAATTACTTTAGGTAACAATAATGATAGCAAAGGTATAACGTTTATTTACAGTGGATATATGATTTTCTACTAAGTTGTAGTCAATTCCTAAATCACCACTACATGATAATAGTGAGCTGCTCTTCCTAAGAGTGAAATTATGGTGCTTTGGTGAATTATAAAAACAGAAAACTTGCTCAACTACACTCTACATGTTTACAACAAAGATTAGGCAAACAATATACTTAAACTATATGAATCTGCAACCCTATCTGTACGTAATGGCAAATAACTGAGGCGTGGCATAGTAGAAAATCCCCAAATAGTGCAAAGGCACTGATCTCCAATTCCCTGACATGTAAATGTTAATGACATAGAATCAGCTTAGATTCCCTATAATAGCACTCTCTTATATAGCAGGTCTCATATTTTTATTATTATTCATAGCAATATTGACAAAACAAGACCTATTCTTGACTGCAAGCTCTTGTGAAAAATTATATCGCTACAATATTTCATTCTGGAATTCCCTAATTGTCACAGGAAACTAATTCTTGAATTGTATTGGGGGCTGTCAGAGGAAAATGAGGAAGTGTTCTGGTTTAACTCTAGCTGTCAACTGAGCCTCACACAGACACTCTCACTGTGGGATGGGAGAGAAAATATGAACAGTAAAAGTGAAAAAAACTCATGGGTTGCAGTAAAGACAGTTTAATAGGTAAAGCAAAAGCCATGGACACAAGCAAATCAAAATAAGGAATTTGTTCACCACTTCCCATGTGTTCAGCCATCCCAGGAAAGCTGAGCTCCATCATGTGTAGTGGTGACTTAGGAAGACAAACACCATAAGCCTGAACATGCTGAGCATGATGCCATATCATATGGAATATCCCTGGAGTCGGTCGGAGTCAGCTGTCCCAGCTGTATCCTCTCCCAAATTCTTGTGCACCCCCAACCTACTTGCCGGCTGTGTGGGGTGAGGAGCTGAAGAGGCCTTGACTATGTGTAAGAACTGCTCAACAGTAGCTAAAACATCTCTACTTTTCTATACTGTTGCCAGCACAAATTCACAACTTAGCCACATACTAGTTACTGTGAAGAAAATTTACTCTATCCTAGTCAAAAGTGACACAGGAAACCATTTAGTAAGTGATATGAAAATGCTTAGAAGTGATCCAAGAGATAAATGGAAAAAAAAAGCCAAATGCTTGTCTCAGAGAAAGTCTTATCTAGAGATGAAACAATACTAACAGGAAGGATTTTTCATAGTTTTTTCTCTGTCCATTTCATGCTTTCTGTTTCTCATTAAACTAAAATTATATCACCTACACCTCTCATGAAATCTGGTTAAATATGAAGGTGCTACAGTGACTTCCTCCATGTGATCAGTGATTAGAAGATCCATTAATTAACTAACACAAATTAATCCAGAAAGATATGCAGAAAAAGTGTCATTAGATACTTAAAAAGTGTCATTAAAGACAGCTCAAAATGTCATATTTATTTATAAAGTTATTAGAAAGCTATAAATAAATCAATATTTTCTGAATTGTTTGTATTGTTCTAAGTCTTCAGAACTCCACACATACTAGAAATTAAGTGTTTGTACACAGATATAAATACAGATCTCAGATTTATTCTCAGGTTGAAGCCCACTTTAAACCAGAAGTGGATTACTTTTATAAGCTTTCAGCTGTTGTGAAAATTTGTTTTCAAACCATTCATTCAGTTTAAACTTGATACACTAATATTCAAATTACATGACACTGTAATGTGAAAATTTCAGAATCATGCAGATACTGAACTTACTGTAGTCAGTGATGATCAAACTAAGAACTCCTGTCAATTTACTCAAAATGCAGCCAATACAATGAACTAGTACTTCTCCTATTGAAAGGGATCCTCTCTTGTCTGACATAATCAGCTGTGGATGATACTGGAAGATATGAATATACAAGGCATCTCACTGAATTGAACTAAGACTACTGTGATGGTTTTAAACCACAAAGAGACCAGTTTTATGCTATAATAAATGACTCCCCAGTAAGGTGGCTGTGAGATAAAAGTGAATTCTATCTCTGACTTTTCAAAAATATTTGTTGAATATGTATGGGAATACTAAAAAAAGTAAAAGATAACATTTTCCCTGGATGTACACCACTTGAATGGTCATGGGCTCATTCTCTGCTCCAACAGTTGCAGTGCAATTAATATTGAAGTTTGGAAAAGTATTTATTAAAGAATTTAATCAAGTATTTGATTAAAATGATGCATATGTCATTGATTAACCAAAATCAGAATGAAAATAAAGTGCATGATTAATGATGAAGCTGAGAGTTAGCTAATTAAATCAGTTCTCTAGATCATTTATATTCTTTCAAGTAGACTATTCTAAAAAGATATGAAAAGAAATAAATAGTATTCCATCACACTTGACCACTTTAGAGTTGGAACAAAAATAAATATCAGAAAAGTAGGAAGTTTTATTAGTCCATTTTCTGTTGTTCACTTTCTCCAGTGCCATATGTGAAGCTGAAAACAAATGTATCAATGCAGGTTTTATATATTTTCCCATGTTGATAAAAAAATAAAAGTATTACCTTTATAATACAAAACACCAAAAGAAACGACAAACTAGACACACAATGCTAAAATTTTGAAGGCCTGGCATAAGTAGTGAATCAAGAAAGCTGCATGAAAAAAAAAAAAGTGGTTGTTGACATTGTTAAATGACTTTCAAATTGATTTCCATGTTTTTTACTGGTGTATCTTCATTGTTCAACCTGAGCTGTGTTTGGTGCCCAGTAACTCAACACAACACACTACCTCTCTTGTCCTGAGTGACCACCACAATAGATGGAGACCAAAGTCCTGGACTAAATGAACTCGATGGACATTTATATATATATTTTACAGACATTTCACAGGGATGTTCCCTAGACTAAGAGAATAATATCTGTGTCTTATATCAAAGGATGGGAAAGGGATGATGATAATGAGGATGTATTGAATAGTGTGGAGTCCAAGCATGATAAAAACGGTATAGAATAAGGGGTGTAGAATGTGCTGGTTTGACTGGGGTAATTAATTTTCTTCATACGAGTGAGTTGTTGTGGTTTAGGAATAGTATTCACCAATTCAGTGCTCTCACTGAGACTCTCCCAAACCAAATACTGCTTGCTCACTCTCTCCTCTCCTCTCCTCTCACTCTTCACACTGTGGAGGTGGAGTTGAGAATTGGAGGCAAAAAAAGTGCAAATCATGGATTGAGATGAGGAGAATTTACTGGAAACAGAAATGAGATAAGAAAACGAACAATAACAGTCAACACTAACAAGGAAATGTACAAAGATGATTTACATGCAAATTGCTCACCAAACCCAAACCAATGTGATGTGACCACAGCTGGCAGCACCCCATCCTGATCTCTCCACCCATCACACTTGCTCCACAAGTAAGGGACGCTTTTCTTGGAAGCAATAGAGGGTCCCTGTCCTCCACCCCTGGCACAAAATAAGATGTCAAATATCTTGACCATAACCCCTCCTGCAGATCTGGCTCAGATCCAGGACATGAGTCTAGAGCTACATTTTGGATTTGTGCTGGACATGGTGTTGATAGCATAAAGATGTTTTTGTTATTGCTCAGCAGTGGTTGCACAGAGTCAAGGCTTTTTCTACTCCTCATGGGACCCTGCCAATGAGAAAGCTGAGGGTGCACAAGAGGTTGGGTGGCTACACAGATGGGACATCTGACCTGAACAAAGTTATAATCCATACTGTGTAATGTCTTGCTCAGCATATAATTTAGGGGGAAAGTTGGCTGAGGGCCACTGCTCAGGCTGGGCATTGGTTGATTGGTGGTGAACAGTTGTTTCTTATTTCCATAATTTGTCTTTATTGGAGTTTATTTCTCTCTCCTCTCCCCCCCCCTCCCCGCCCCTTCCCCCTTCATTACATTATTATTATTGTTGTTATTATTATTGTTGTTATTATTTTTATTGTTATTTCAATTGTTAAACTGTTCTTATCACAACCATTTTTTTTCTCTGATTTCTACCCTTCCAGTTTTCTTCTCTCCATCCTGCTGGAGGGAGTGAGTGAGCAGTTGTTCGGTGCTTACTTGTCATCTGGGGCTAACCACAACAGAGCATTATGTCATATTGCTAAAAAAAAATCAGGCAGAGACCACTGTCTGACCCCAAGGCCAGCTGGCACATGCTCCCTAAATTCACAGGATACAATATTTGGCCCAAGGCTTCTTCAGGGTCCATATGGCATATCTACAGCCAAAAAAAAAGTAATTCTAATTCAGTGTGTGTATGTAGTAAGGGGTTCAGTTCAAAGTAAGTCAAAATTGAAGAGATGTGTTACTGTTCATTACAAGGATGTTTTCACAGTAATGGGATGATAGCTTTTGTGGCCAGCCTTGGTGTGTAGGGTGGAATGATATAATGGATATTTGAAGATACAAAGCCAACTGGGCTAATGTTGGAGGACCTTGTAGGGCAGAGAAAGACAGATGGTACATTATTCTCCCTACTGTCTATGGCAAATAAACCCTAGCATATGCTAATACCTAAATCATGCACAAGCAATGTCTTGGAAAGCACTAATTGAAATGGCTCAAATATGCCAAGGAGCATGCAAACAGTTAAGCAGTATGGATGATCAGCAGTCTATTGCTGACTTTGCCTCCTCATGCTGTCTTACTTAACAGTACAGATGTAGGCTATCTGTCTCCACTGGCAGTAGAAGAAGGTTTGGGTGAATAGATAAGCCTTCAGAGGAAGGTCTTTATTTTTAATTATACAGTTCAACCCCCAATGAAATTATAGATCCATGAGCTGAGATGTTAGGTAAAACAAGTCCAGAAAAAGTAAGCTTACAGTTTGATATCCTTGGCACTTTTTGGTCTTTTGTTTGTTTGTTTGGATGTTGTGTTTTTTTTTTTTTTTCTTGCTAAGCTGTCACATGTTGCTCATGGTATACCAGATAGCCTGGTAATATAAGTAGCAAAGGGAAAAGGAGGATCATTTTGATATTCCAAAACACTTAGGTGTATCATCCTGGCACTTCGAACTTTTTTTTTTATTTTTCCTTTCTCTGGTGCATGTATGAGTTGTTCTAAATCTCATTGAGATATCAGTATACATAATTTATGATTATTTCATTTTGCAGAAAGTCTAACAGCATTCATTTGTGTGTCAAAGCTTATTGAGTGTTTTGCTATCAGTGCAGCAGTTCATAAGTCTTACAGTGTGAAGTTTATCTAAGCTAACACCAGAAGAAATTACATCAGGTAAGAAATGTATAAATGTTTAATAAAAAGTAAAGAGAAAATCACATCAGCAATATTTCCTGCCTTACAATCTTCAGGCAAGTGCCTAAGGTTAGGTGAATGTAGTGCTTTGTGCCTGGAATTAGTGCTAAATGTCATTGCGATACTACAAGGGAACTAAACATATGCCACTGGGCCAAACCTCAGGTACACAGGCTTCAACCAGGTACTTTATTGGACAAATAGGATGAAAAAGATGAAGAAATTTCTTTCTAACCACACTGCCACTTAGTAAACAGATTTTGGCGTGGTTCTTTGGGGTTTTTTTTGTTTGTTTGTTTTGTTTGGATTTTGTTTGTTTGGGCTTTGTTTGCTTTTTTGTTGTGTGTTTGTTTGTTTCTTCTTTTTTCTTGGTATTAATCAATCAGTTACAGACTTCACTGCTCAGGGCTCAGGATTCACCTCAGCCAGAGCTGGGCTGGATTGGTTTCAGCTCCTGCCTTGTCGTCAAGTGATTGTTGCCTCCTTTGCTTGAGCCTGTGCTCTGCCAGTGCCTCCATGGGAAGGGCTGGGCAAACCCAGAGGTTCACTGCCCAACAAACAAGAGCCTCTGGGAGCTGAGCCTGGGGAGGCTGCAGGGCCATGCTCACACTCAACCAGCAGCAGTCCTGGGCAAGGAAACATAAAAATAAGCCCAAGAAGAACATTATTCCCCTCCTAGTGAAGGCCGTGATATACTGAAGGATTGTTGTGTTACCTCTCCCTTCTCTGCTGGAGAATGACGTTAGAGAGACATTGCGAGGTTGAGAATAGCTTCAAAGGAAGGAGTAGATATTAGTAAGCTTTCTATATAACAGTTTAATATTTATCAATGAGTGTTTTCTATATCAATTTGTATTCAGAGTCTCAGTGCTTCTTTAAGTGACTATTTTTTGTATTTTAGTTAAATTTTTTTTGAGATATTAATGACACACATACACAAAATAATTTTTGAGTCTACATGTATGGCTTATTTCCTTTCATTCATAGTGGAACATTGTTGCTTAGAAGTTAACTTAAGCCTGAATATAAATGAATATTCCAACCCCTCCCTGAGTTTTGCATCCAGCTCTGGGGTCCCTGATATGAGAAGGACGTAGACCTGTTGGAGTAATTCCAAAGGAGGGCCGGGAAAATGGATGGAGGATGGAGCATATCTCCTATGAGGAAAGCTAAGAGAACTGGGATTATTCAGCCTTTCAATGCCTGAAGAGAGCCTACAAGAAAGATGAAAACTTTTCCCAAGGGCATATAGAGATAGGACAAGAAGGAATGTCTTCAGAGTGAAAGAGAGTAGGTTAAGATCAGATTCTAGGAAGAACTTTACTGTGAGGGTACTGGAACAGGTTGCCCAGAGAGGCTGTGAATGTTACATCCCTGGAAGTGTTCAAGGCCAGGTTGGGTGGGGCTTTGAGCATTCTGGTCTAGTGAAAGGTGTGCCTGCCCAGAGCAGGAGTGTTGGAACTAGATAATCTTTAATTATTAACTAGATAATCTGTTCCAACCCATGCCATTCTATGATTCATTCTGTAATAATCCATGATTTTGATTAATCTAAACCATATAACAATATTTTTTGAACACAGAGATGAATTTAATTAATTTTGGAAAACTCTATAACCCAAGTAGTCCATACGCTAATCAATAGTTTTGTTGTTTTGCAGCATTTAAACAGTCTAGTTAAACATATGAGTATGTAGGCAGGAACTACTGACACTTTATTTGTCCTCACTTAGTCTTACTAAGGACATACGATTCAGAAAATACTGATATATTTCCAATCAAAGTTAATTTTTGCTGCCTTACTAGAGGATTCAGCACAAAGTAGCAATTAATCTTTGTCTATGAAATGGGTTAATAAACCTAGTCTTAGTTTTAAGTCAACTTAAATCTATCTGGACTTGATGGTTTCAGAGCGGAAGTTAATAAACACATGATTAGTCTGTTCCCAAAATGTTTAATGTTTAACTTTGGAAAGGATGACATCCTGAGTCATTGAGTGTATTTGCTTTTAGAGACTTTTGCAGGAACAATCAGAACCCCTCAGGATTTTAGACCTTGACAGATTCCTTGATAACTATTTGCACAGAAAAAGGGTTAGGATTTGCAAGCACATAAAGTGCTCTTCAGACTTGCTAACTCTAATCAAACAGGCTTCATTTCTAGAGGGCGCTTGATATAATATTCTTTATAATTAAAATACATTTCATTCCAAGTACAAATTTTGTTCTTGGCTTTCAGAAGCCAGAAGGCATTAGGGTAGTGCTAATGAAGCTAATTAGTTAAGGCATTGGTTAAGATTTAAAAGGGTATTTTCATCTGGCAGTAACTGGATACGTCATTCTGCATTGCTTTTGGGTTTCTGTTTCTGGGTTTTTTTAGTTTGCATGTGGACTATCTTTTGACAAAATTTGCTGTCATCTTAGAAATGAAGTATTTTTGATTCACAAACGGCGTGGGTTGTTTTTTCTTTCTGTTTGAAAGGAAATTATGTATAGTATGAAAAATTGAGATGTGTCCTTTTAACACAGTCTCATAGTATTTATAACATTATTACAGTAATCACAATGCTATTATCATTTAATTCATTAACTCTTGACTCACTGGTCTTTGGCTAAGAGCAGAATGTAAGCCATTATAAACAGAATCTCCTTCTTAAAACCGCTTATTCTCTTCTGCTTTTAGCTTTAAGACTTTTTGAACTACATATCAACATAAATTAAGGGTTGTTTGAAAACATAAAAACCTGAAACCTCATCCATAATTGACTTTAAACATGGAAAAAGTATCAATGATATTATTTGTGGTTTATGTGATAACTGGCATTATCTATAACTGCAGAATTAAAAATAACTAAACAAACAGACCAGACAGACTGAATCCTGCAGTCTCAGAGTTATGGTAGGTAGAAAGAGAAAAAAAAATCAAAATAAAAAATCAGTCTTTGCAGATGCTTACTTTTCAGGTAGTCTTTCAGTGGAAAAAAATTATATGTTTGCCACCAGCTGAAAGTATTCCTGACAGTTTTTTTCCTTTTTCATAGCTTCACTGTGTGTGTTTGGATAGTCTTCAAAAGACTAAAAGCTGAGACATAAAGGATGCTGTGTGTATACATAAATCTGTTTCCTCATGGAGGTAAGCTTGCTGGGCACGAACAGTATCTGAACAGAAATTATCCAGCCATACTCCAAATAGGACCATACCCAAACAAATATCCCTGTCATTAGACATATTTCCACCAAATATTTCCTGGGAGGAAAAAGGCCACAACAACTACCGCCCCCCCCAAAAAAAAAAAAAAAAAGACCTTAGAGGTTTGAAATTTTACTTATTCTGAGTTTCCTAGCCACTCCTTGATAACGAAGTGCAGACATAACTTCAGTGGCAAAGAAAGTGCTTCTTGATGGTTAATTATAGGATTACCCCCAAAAGGAATTCTCATGTTGCCAAGATACTTACTCTTCATACGCATGTATGAAGACAGTTAATTGTCTTAAAGTTGGACACAACTTCCCAAGGGAAGAGGATTGGCCCTTGAGTAGCCAAGGCATGTTGACAGTATAACTTAAAAATCCCTCTCAAGTACTGTAGCTGCAGGAGTAGATGAGTGCTGGTATTTGCCACAGACCTGCCCGGGAACACGGTAAAGGACCACTCCTCACATGCAGGGGATGAATTGTGGAATGGCCGTTTATTATAATGAGATTTGGGTTTATATAGGGCTAAGCTCAGAGGG
>JAWWTY010000037.1:16670933-16745414 GCA_035222235.1 Margarornis squamiger
GGGAAAACCAAGTTGATCATAAAGGAAGTCCCGTCCCCCGAGGTTCAGGCTGCGCTCCGGCCGGTCGGTCCATTCCCCGAGGCCTTTCATCTTTCACTTTCGTTTTCTTCCACCTGCTATAATCAGTGCTGTGTTCCCCAGCAGGTATTCACTGAAGATCCCTTCTAGAACATTTTTCTCCAGACATCAATTTTAAGTACTGATTGGGCACAGTTTCCTCTCGTTCTGTCATTTGTTACTTGGGAGAAGATACTGACCCCTGCCTGGCTACAACATCCTTTCAGGTAGTTGTAGAGAGAAAGAAAGTCACCCCTGAGCCTCCTTTTCTCCAGGCTGAACAACCCAACACTGGAGCAGGGCAAGAGTGTGGGGAGTCCTTCTCCTGAGGAGGAAAGAGTGTCAGAGACAATGTGATGAAGTGATTGTAATCACAATTTCCTGTCCCCATGTACTGTGGAGGAGGAGGCAATAAGAAATTCATGAAAGTTAAGCCTGGGAACAAGGGAGGGATGGAGGAAGGTGTTTAAGATTTAGTTTTTATCTCACATTATCCTACCCTGATTTGATTGGTAACAAATTAAATTAATTTTTCCCCAAGTTGAGTCTGTTTTGCCTGTAATGGCAACTGGTGAATGATACCTCATTATCCTTATCTGACCAATGAGGCTTCCATTTGATTTTCTTCTCTCACCTGTCCAGCTAAGGAGCACGAGTGATAGAGCAGCTTTGGTGGGCACCTGGCATCCACCCAGCACAATGCGAAAGTCCTTCAGCAGAAATTCCTTCAGAATTTTGCAGTTGATGCTATAAAGCTGTATGTATATTTTACACCAAGAGTTTCAGTGAGAGTATGCATATCTGTATGTTTATACATGCGTAAATCTTTTCAGGGTTGGAAAGATGCAGGTTGGATTCAACTGCTAAAGGGTTCTTTAGTGGGGAGAACTGGAAACTCCACTAGTTTTATAAATAAAAATACAGACTCAAGAAATTAAAATAACCACATAACCATTCAGAGTATGAATGTGCACAAGGATTTGCAGGAAGATTTTAGGGGATATTGCCAGCTGTGGTGTGACAGGATACTGATTTTAGCTATGCAAATCCACAAAAAAAAAAAAAAAAAAAAAAACGGCTTTTAAAAAAAAAGGAAATTCAACCGTTTTAATTTTAGCTATGAAAATCCAAAAAAAAAAAAAAAAAAAAAAAAAAGGGCTTATAAATAAATAGGAATTTCAAGAGTTTTACTTTAGTCCATTAAGGCACTAAAGACAAAACTGTTACATAGACTGAATGATGGGGGAGAATTATAAGAAAATATGAATGACAAATAAAGGTGAGTTATGAATTAAATGTTATAAAATATAAAGAAGACTGATATTTTCAGATAAGCACCAGTGGTTTATAGAGATAATACAATTTCAGTTATGACAGATTTTAGGAGCACAGACATATGTTGAAATAGACATAGTATAAAATGAAAATATGAAAGATGACTATATTAAAATTGGGGGGGTGGTGGGGGGGTGCGTGTAAGGGAGAGGAAGTGCTGAAGCAATGTGTTTTCCAAAACAGAAAAATTGACCCAAGCAGACACTGCCATTTTCATGGTCAATGCAATATATAAAACAAAAATGCTAAATTATGCTGTGGTCACTGGATCTGTTTGTCCAAATCTTTTTCAGTCAGGCAGAAGTACCAGAATGAATGTTTAATGTCAAGCAGGCCATATCTGAAGAGTTTATCTGGAAATAAAAGTAACGATATTGGGGAAGGAATCAATTAAGAGGAAATGTTTATAGTGCTTTAAAAACTTTACAGTAGATGGCTATGTGTAATAACAATGTCATATAATTATCAAGTTAACTGAAATAAACATTTTCTAAAACTACTAGGTAAATCTTCCTTTAAGAACTATCAAATGACAAAGAAAACTGTGAATTGCAGATCTTGAGAAGAATGTTAAAAAAGACAAAAAGGATATTAAAAATGCAGATGGAGATGAAATAGAAATCTGAGAAGAATGCTGAAAACAGTAAAACAGATAAACTGGATATTAGAAAGAAAAGAGATAATTGAAATAGATATATGTATTAAGAGAGGCTAACCACATTTTTAAAAAGATTTTGAACACTGCAAAATAAAAGATCAGTGAAGGGTGAAGGTGAAAATTTCAAAATGGAATAAGATACAGAGAAAAAGAGAATAGGAAGAGAGATAAACCATTAAATTGACTTTTCTTCCATGGACTGCACAGTATTTATGAGAGAATAAGAATTCATGTCATCTGATGTTAGCTGAGTGTCCAGAATATTGAAGGCTTTCAAAAAAGGGTGAAGAAATATCATGTTTGGGCAATCTACAACAAGTCTTGAGGAGAAAAATAGAATGTAGCTTTAATTATAAAGTAGAATTTTCAAGATGGCACCTTACAAGCAAAGAATCATGTTGTATTTATCACTGACCTTAAAATTTAAAACTAGTTATTTTTCTCTTAATTTTAATTAAAAATATATTAAGGAAAGGCAAAATAAATTAAAAAAAAAGGAGAAAAAATAATATTCTAAGAAGGTATTAATTGTTTTGGTCTAGATCCTGAAATCCTAAGTTCTTCTGGAATCCTAAGTTCCTCTTAAAATTCTTCTTGTTATTAGGCAGTTTATAAAATATTATGGGAATTTGTTCAAATTTTCTATGTTATATATTTCAAGGTCTGGATCATAAGCACCTATGCAAAAATCCAGGAAGATTTTTGAATGTCTCAGTCTCAGGACATACTTTCTGTACAGTACACAAGGAAAGTAAAAAATTGCCAAATATATTCTCCTTTCCTTATACATTGAGTTAGGAGTCATCTAAAGCCAAGTGGGGGGAAAAAAAATAAATTAAAAAAAAAGGCTACCTAAATTGGCTAAGAAACAAATAAACAAAACACATATGACTTAAGACAGAGTTGCCTCTTAAATCCTGTTTTCCTTGTTTTAGCGAAGACTGTCAACCTGAAACCTTCTGATCTACATGTCCATACCTTTTTCTTTACTTGAGAAAACTACAGTCGGTGCTTTCTTTCAGAAAATACCTCATAAAAGACCATTTCACCCTCTGCATCTTTTATGTAATTATTTGGTAGGTGATGTTAATTCACACTTTCATTTTACCTTACAACACAATGTCTTAAAACCCAGAATATACTCTCTAAACTACTTTTTTTTGTGCTTTCTGCTAAAGATACTATGCTAAGGATGAAAAAAAAAAAAAAAAAGAAAAAAACAAACAACCAAAAAACCCCACAAAAAACCCACAAACTTTTAACTCTTTAGCTTGATAGTCCCACAGTATCTGTTTACCTGAGTAGTTAAACACAAATTCTGATCCCACGTCTTGGTACATATCATATTGTTAATAACAACTCCAGGCTCCTTCTAACACAACCCCGCTCATACCTATAGCCTTTAAAGTGCATACTAGAGATTTTGTTGTCCAGTCAGCACACTTACTCTGACCGTAAATCTTAGAATTTCATCTATGTTCTTCTTTCTGACTCACAAATTTTAAGTTTCATCTAGTTTCAACAGGATGCGTTTAACGTCCCATCTCCTTTGAGAGTTTAATCCATAATAGTTAGGACACATTCTTTCCAAAAGGTTTGGAAGAGCATTTTCTCAAAGAAGGGAACACCTATCTTGAATACATTAACTCTTCTCTCCCTATTTACTCCTGCAGCTGGGAAAAGTAGTAGAATGTATTTTGCTTGAGGCCTGATCTGTTAAGCTGAAAAAAAAAAATAACTTTCCTTATCTATTTTAATAATCCCTAATTAACATAATCAGCTACCATCTAGGTACAAATAACCACTTATTCCTTCAAAAGTAGTATGGCCAGGACAACTGACCTGAATTGGTCAAAGGAATATACTATACCATAGATTATTGTGCACAGTGTATAAACTGGAGGGAGTCAACTGGGGGAGGCTGATCATGGCTGAGGATGGGATGGACATGAGCCAGCAGATGGTGAGGAATTGCATTTTTCATTCTTTCTTTTGGGTTTTATTTCTCTCTCTTTGTTGGCTACCTAACACTAGTAGTAGTAATAATAATAACAATAATTATTGAGCTGTTCGTATCTCACTGCATGCATTCTACTTTTTTTTATTATACCCTTCATCCCACTGGGGTATGGAAAGGAGTAAGGAAGCATCTGTGTGGTACATAGTTGCTGTCTGGGGCTAAAGTGTGACAAGATACAAAACTTTAGACTTTCCACACAGATGGCAGGACAGAAAAGTCATCTGAGCACTACCTGTAAAGGCTAAACTTTAGCAACTTCATTTTCTCTGAACTCAGCTTTTAACATAAAATCATATTTGGGAGTGGGATGAATCACAACATTTTGTAATAGCTGCAGTGTTTCGTTCAGCTAGAATCTACCCTTTTTCTCCAGATAATTATGTATCCCTGGGCATGCCTAAAAGCTTAACAAGAAATTTTCTGTTGCCATTCTGTTCATTTGTGCTTACATTATATTCCTTGATTTACATTAATTTCCAATGTATCTTGAAATCTGTCTCTGCAAGCACGTTTATTGTTTGAAGCAAAATGCAAAACATTTTAGTGTTCAATGGAATCATGCGGATAAACAACCATCAGATTAAATACCACAGTAAACTATGTTGCAAGATGTGAAGTACCTTTATTTACTTAAATGCAAGTCTTTAAATTCAATCAAATTTATGTTTTAGGAATATATTCCCATGTGATTACCCTTAACTCAAAATTGCACATAATACTGCCCTCCAATTTAATTTAGAATATTAATAACAAATGCATAACACAGAATTTGAAAACCTAGATGATTTTGTACTTAAAATACTGCTTTGGAAAGCAAAAAGGAAGCAGGTAATAATAAATACTGTATGTTCAAGAAATTATGTAGGGATCTGTAGCATTATGGCACATAATGTCTAGTATGATTTTTGGATGGAAGATCAATGTATTATTACTGTAATTATCTATGTGCTCACACTCATGGAAAAGATTTCTGTTTTCATGTATATCTGTTTATAGAACCCATTTTGAAGTGACATTGAGAACAGATTTTGTCTTCCACTTCTTCCTGAACTTTAGAGCCTTCACACTGTTTGCAGAAAGCGTGGGATTTAAATTGTTTCACTGTTTGTTTGTTTTCTTCTCTCACAAGTACAAGATTGCCTTAATGCCATTCCTTCTTTTCCATATCTTGATCAGTTGTAATAGCAGAACCCTAGCTGACAGCCATCCATCTGGAAGTCAGTGTTGTGAAAGTAAAAAAGATTATTCAGGATTTTTTCTCATCTCTTGCAGAGAGTATTTGTATGCACATGCAAAAGGCATGCAAAAATTATAATCACCTGCAGCTCTCTGTAAACGTAGTGCTGCCTACCCATATCACTCTAAGTGACTTTGTCCAGGCACTCTCAGCTGTATGCAAAAAAACTCTCCAAAGTGGGAGAAAGAGAGATACATACATACACGCATATATACATACACACATATGAACCAGTCACTTAAAAATACACAGTAAAGATAACTAGTATTTAAGGACCTAGTAGGTTAAACAATAGTATTGTTCCTATCTTATGTAAGATGCCTGAAGAGTCCTTGCTTTTGAAAGAGCTTCTTTGAATCATCTGGGTCCATTTATTCCATCAGAAATAAAACAGAGTTCTTCTACTGAGGTAGCCACTCCAGTGTTAGAACATGACTTATGCCATTGATGTGTATTAAATCTGTTGTCACTATTCACCAAATGCTTTTCAGAATATCCTTTTAAAGAGGTGCTTTTTAAGAAAGATCTTGCTCAGTGAAGTTCTTGGCAAAGATCCCATAGGCCTCAAGGTTACTACTGAATGGCTCTAAAGTAGTAGAATAAGGGAACCAGGCCAGAGAATAGGTTGAACATACTTTGCCATACGTGCCATCTTGGCTGAGTGTATCCACCAGTCTGGTAGATGTGGTCATTTTTTTCTCAAAATAATCTTTCTTTATGCCAGACTTAAGCCACAAAAGGAAGAGTATAAACTTCTAAATATCATAGAACCATTACCAATAAAAGGCCTCAGATCTTGAATTGACCTGACTGCAAGGTTTGAGGCTCCATCTGGACTCACCTTGGCTAGAACTATAAGCTCTATTTTTACTTTCTATTGCCTAACCTTCCTGAGCTAGACAATGTTTTTTACAGGAACAGTCTGACAAACTGAGGAAGTCAAAAGCCCTAAAATACAGCAGCTTTGTTAATTGATCCTGGGGAAGGTTGATGGGTCACATCCAGACTTTAGCTGGGCTGCAGTGAGAAGAATGTTGGCTCTGATGACAAACATAACTCAAGCTACCCAAGACCAAGGAAGAATAAATCCCATGATGAGTAGCATTCTCACATTGAAGAATCCAGGATGTTGACAAGTTTCCTTCTTGAAAAAGTCTTGTTACTCACAGAACCCAGAGGGATATTAGAAAAGCAAACACCAACTGGAGTAGAAAGTTTATGTTCAGTAATTTTAATTGTCTTACAGATTAGGCATTTCTATATTAATTAGGTAGTCTGGACTGCTTAGACATTATTTGAACCAATAATTATGCCTTTGTTCAATATTGGACTACTTTTTTTTTTTTTTTTCCCCCCAAGGTTTTAAAAACACTAAGAACATTTTCATAATTTTATGTGAAAAATAGTGAAACCTTTTTCTGGTTTAAAACAGACATGGTGCTCCAAAGTCACTGCTGAGCTAGCAAAAATATTAGAGCTGAGAAATAGTGTCAAACATTAATAATTGTTTTTGATTAAATTTATGCTTTTCCCAATCCCTCTGTTATGTGCTCTCATAACACCCAAGGGATCAGCTCAAGCCTCACCAATTAATGATCTCCTCAGATGAAATGTCAGACATCTAGGAATGTTCACAAAATATGTGTGCAGTTTAGCAATCCAAATTTGTGTACATACCAAATGTAGTACACAGAATTTTGTTTCTTTGGACATATTTCAAAGTTTTATAGCAGTTTTAAAATAATCTCATAATACATCTAAGAAATCCCTTGAAAAGCATCATTTGTGTGGGAAGTGTAGAAAAAAGCAAGGTAATTCAGTGCATAAACCATAAAATTTGGCCAAAGACCATAACAAAATGAATGATAATTGGAGCTGAAGTACAGATATTTAGGAATAAGTAAAATAATTAGAATACCTTGCTCTTATATGGTTACATAAAAGACTTACATCTTAAAGAAAAAATCATCATAATGCATTTCAGCAGGTTTTAATTTTCTTTCAAATGTTACACAAGTAACTGCAAATTTAATTTTCAAATTACTATTTTCAATTTGGCAGAGCTCAATTTTTTTATGCCTACACCCATTTGAGACTCCTAAATTTAATTTTTTTTTTTAAATTGTTAATTTTAATATCAATTAAGAAAGTTAAAATATATTCTTGCTCCAAGGCAGATAAATAACCACACTAAATTAAGCAAAACATTTATTGTGATGACTATTATGCCCATAATGAAGCTCTTCTAATGGTTTAGAGTTATTATCTATTCAATATGAAAAAACAAAAAAAACCACAAAAAACAAAACAAACAAACAAAACAAAAACAAACAAAAAAAAAAACAGACAAAAAAACGCCCAATACCTAAACGTCTTTATTGTTTCCAGGTCTCTTCTGTAAAGCCAAATAACCTAAAATACAACCATTCTCATTAAATCAATAGCAAATACAGGTTCACACTAATGGGCCGAGATTGGGATACATTGCAAAAAATTTACTATACCACTTTAGTAATGGTGTGGTACCTCCACAGTAATTGACGAGTTAAGAGAAATAGTAGATTTAAGAAGTAGTCTGACAAAGTTGGTAAGACTTACCATAACTAAAACTGAAGAAAAGCACTCAACAAGTAGAAGGCAGGAGATATTTGGAAGTTGACAGGATTTTTTACTGAATCTTGACAATGCTAAAAGCTGTGAAATCATTTCACTTGGTAGTTGACTCCACAAGGACCAGACTTTCTTTTACATGAGCTTCCTCTGAAGATATTTTGTTTAATAAAGCTTTGATAATTGTTCTCTTTTTAGAAGGATAGGGATTGGTTTGCAGCCTGGCTAAATTACTAGAAATAATTGCAAAATATATGAATCTCTTAGTATGTCTTTCATTCTCACCAGCCTTAATTCGTTTTTCTTTCCCAATAAAATTAGTTATGATAGAAAACTGGATTTTGTATTTTTTATCCTAGGTGTTTCCTTCTCTCAGTATGTTCCTTATTTAGTCCTCTTAGTCCTACTTGACCATTTCCAGTTTCTTAACTGTGGGAGTTAGGAGTTAGGATCCTTCATAGTAATACCACAAAGCAGAGTCAGCAAAAACCGTTTCAACAAATCACATCCTCTTAAGTCTTAATATATAACTTCTTTATTTGTATCAGCCTATTATTACATACTCCCCTGCTGTGTTTTATACCACCTGCTTACCTTGTCCATTTTATTTAAGTCTCTAAAGCAGTTTGTAGGAAAGAATCCTTGTCAGATGTAAATCCAGTTCGATTCCAAAGGAGCTACCTCAAATCACATCAACCTCTAGTGTAGCTCATTATTTTCCTTTTCATACTTACTTTGCCTTATTTATAGCAGGAGAATAATCTGTGATTTACATTGACTATTAAATTTTACACTGAAATGTCTAGCTTTATGTTTTCCATTTTAACATTTGTCTTTAACTCCATTCACAGCTGTCAAGGCTTTTATATACCCTGGTAGCAATTCTAGGAGAAATATTTCAGGTACAGAAAGAGGCAGCTGAAACTGCCATACAAGTCAGAATTTTCTCACTTCCTCCAGTCTAACTTTCACAGCACAAGCCTTTAATATTAAGTCCTTTGACTATCTTATAGTAGCCCCACTGAACACCTTGTTTTCCTATAGCATAGCCTGATAGAGGTTATGGCCATACATTGATTCTTCCCTGTTATTTTCATAATCCATAATATTTACTTATGTGACTTATCAGATACATTTATGGCATTAATGGTGAAAGCATTTTTCTGCTTTTAATCATGATAGCTTGCTGCTGTGTTAAACTACTACCTTTACCAGAGGTTTACACTTATGTATCTTTCCTTGAGAGTAGCTTAAAGAAAATTTTTCTCCATGAAGATGCATAATGTAATTGTTTCAGATTCATACAAATATTTCAAGTTAATAAGACCATCAATATATTGTAAAGCATAGTAATTATTGTTACAGTACATACAGACTTCTGAGTGGCAAAGAGAAAAGGTCACATTTATGTCCCAATCAATCAGAGCTACAAAAAACTCTAATGGTAGAAATTAAATTCTATTCTGTTAGCTTAAACAAAAAATTGATCTGAAAACTAGGAAGCACCTGGAACAGGTTTCATTTTCCAACAACTTTTTTTCTTGCCACTGTGTAGCTCATTGGACCTATTTTGTTTTTCTTGTAAGTTAAATCAATTGTTCTACTTTCATTGCAGCATTGCACCCTGATAGGGTCAGACAGTCATCTTAAGAGGATAGAAGTAACACAACCTGATTTATGATAAACACCACACATGTATCTGTAGGGACTCTGTAGGGATGCTATTTGCAGAACTATACCAATATTCCCCTTCTTAGGCATTGATAACAACAGAAAGATCATAAATCTTATAAAAGGTGTTCTACTCCTGTCAAATATGGATGACACATATATTTTTATACTCAAGCCTGCCCCATCATCATACAGCTGGACTCGATGGTCTTAGAGGTCTTTTCCAGCCTAAATGACTCCATGATTCTGTGATCATTGCACACAGCGAAAAGACAATTGTAGATATAGAAAAGCAGAAAATAATAATTCAAATAAAGACAGCTAGTGAAGTGTCTATCTGTATTTATGCCTTTGGTAGATCATGACCGTTGTCAGAATATTTATTGAAAAGATCTCTGTTAAAGCATAAATAAAATACTGATTTTTGAATTGGTTTTAAGTACTAATTAAATAAAGATATAAATATTGTTTTTCACTTCTATATGTTTAATTTCTTAATTCTGGTGTTGAACTGATCAAAAATCACCCTACATTTTGTGTATCAATTTCTTATGAATATTTTAATTTTGAAAAGGTACATAGTTTTACAGGTATTTTGGCCCATATTGAAAACAAAGCTTATAGTTATACAGTAATGACTGTTGTAAATCTTTCATTAAAAAAAGAAAAAAAATGATATAGTGTTTTGACTAATATTGAATGGTGACTATTCAAATTGCTTATAGCTTTTCAGTTACTCTCTTTTATGACAATGATCACACACAGAACTCTTGTGATTCAGTAGCAGAAATTTTCACACTTGAGCTACTTCTTCAGAAGTTTCAAGTGCAGTGATTGTTTATAAAAAGAGTACTGTAAAAATCAATTTTCCCCTCCAGATATTTCAAAGGAAGCATCTGTCCTTTGTGTATATGTTTATGTAAGTCTTCACTGAAAACCAGATGAAGTTCAGTCATATCACAGTTGTCATCTGCAGATACAATTATACAGCTATATTTAATGCCTCAGTGGATAACCCCACATTACAGTTTAATTTTCCACAGAAATCTAAATTTGTTCTTAGACTGTGTATTTTCTATCACATTAGATAATCAGTCTGAGGAGAAATGCAATTTTAACTCAATCAACAATATTTTGAAGATGGTTACGTAAAATAACTTGCACAGCATTTAATATGCAATCCAGCACGTGATTAGTCTGTTCATTTATTCATTGCTGGAAACATATTCTGGCATGGCACTGAAATTCTGTCCCTGGAGTACTTTTTTTACTGTTTTGAGACATTTTCTCCTGGGAAATTTCTAGTTCTAACTCTAAGCCCCAAGTCCAAAGTAACATTCATAGTTTACAGTGCTGTGAAATAGATAAGACATTTATTTTGCTAGATTGCTGAAGAAATTAATATACATTACAGTTGAAACTTAACTATTTCCTTTGCTGAAAAAGATTTTTTTTTTTTTTTTTTTTTTTTTTTTTTTTTTTACAGTATATCCCTGTGTACTTATTTTAGTTGGTTTTAAACTAGTGAGAATCATTGGACTTCAGATCTTCACATACACAGGCTGACATATATATATTATACCAACTCTATCACCTTTCATTTTCTCTTAATAGTTATTTCTTATTATTAATCCTATTTCTCCTTGTTTCTGAACAGTAAAAAATAGTTATATTACATTGACAAAAAAAAAAATTCAGAAACAGGAATGTGGTTCAGTTTGTTTCATATATATTCTTTAACAATATTCAGTATCAGAAACTTTAGAAGAAAGTGTAATAGGGTGATTGCATTGTAGCATGAGACAAAGTGATTAGAGTGTTAGGAACCATGTGCCTGAATCTGGACAGTGCTGGGATTTAGAAGTGAGCTGTTCTATTTCTTCTCAAGTTCAGATGGCCCACAAATATAAATTAAATACTATCATGGATCCTGAATGATATAAATTTGCAACAGAATCCTTTTCTATTGCCTGAAAAATTGATTTAATAATAGTGTTGGTAGAGTTCCTTCTCAAACCTCTTCCAATCCCATGACCTTTCTGTGACAAGAAAACCAGCTCTACAGTTTCCAGAGCCAGTGTCCTCAGCTAGCTTTTTGGTACAGTTTTCAAGGTTGCCTGAGAGCACTTTGGTACCTAAGTCTGAGTATTGTGGATTGGCCCTATACAGAATTATTGTGGCTGCAGATTTCAGATTTTATTGCATTTTACTAGCTTTTTATGAGATCAGCACATTTTTCAAGTGGAAAAAACACAAGTTGGTACCAATAAAATATTTAGCTCTGTCATAGAGTCTTGTTCTCTTGTTTCCCCTCTAGGAAGTCCTCCTTTTATCATCTTCTCACAAGAAAATGCAAGTTCTAGGTATCTTTACCCTTATGCCTACCGCAGGATGAATGGAGGCTATAGCATAAAGCAGAGAGACTTAATTATAGAGGAGGCTGATGAAAGCATCAATGGTAACTGATATTCTCTTCAGCAGGAACGAAGAGTGTTACTTCCTCTATTTTACTATAGATATCAGATGTGATTGACATGGTTCTCTCCGTACCTCATGATTTAAACATGAAAACTGGAAGGAAGCTAGGTATACATGAATATAGAACATGAGAGACAGAAATATTTTTATGTCAGTGAATATATGAATGTGATAATGCCATGGGCTGACCCTGGCTAGCAACTAAGCCCCCACACAATTGCTCATTAACTCTCCCCCCTCAGTGAAATGGGGAAGAGAAACTAAGAGAAAAAGTGAGAAAACTTGAAGGTTGAGATAAAGGCAGTTTAATGAGTGAAGAAAAGCAGCACGTAGAAGCAAAGCAAAATAAGGAAATTACTGACTATTTCCCGTCCACATGTAGGCATTTAGCCACTTCCTGGAAAGCAAATCCTCAGCACAGGCAGCAGTTACTTGCAAAGAAAAACACCATAAACCCCTGTGTTTCCCCCTTCCAACTTCTTTCCTTAAACTTTTATTGCTGAGCATGATATCATATGACCTTGATTTGATTCAGGTCAGCTGTCCCAACTGTACTGCTTCTATTTTCTTGCTTACCTCCAGGATCATTTTTGGGGGGATGGAGGCAGGACCAGAGTGAGAAAAAGAGAAGGTCTTGATACTGTGTAAGCACTGATCAATACGGGAAAAAACACAGGTGTGTTACCAACATTGTTAGCTACAAATGCAAAACAGAGCACTATACAGGCTGCTGTGATGAGAACTAACTTCACCCCAGCCAGATCCAGTACAAGTAGAGACTCAAGTGCATCAATTCTGGCAAAGCTGTCTTGTAGTGTGTAAAGGTTAAGAGAACTCTTCTGTGTGTACATTGGGCAATGCCTTTTCTGATAAGGAAGAAGAGGTTATTGGTACTCCATGTAAAGAATATTTTCTACTCACTGACAGATGGCAGACAATGAGAGGGGATGAACTCTCTTGTATCTGAAAATGTTTTCAATGAGAGGTGCAGAGAAGTGCGGCATGGGACAGTAAGTAGAGCCAGGCTTGTGCTGTTGTCATAACTACAGAAGTGAAAATCTGCCCTTCACAAAAAGGTTAGAGACAGTAAGGGAAACTGAAGTAAATTGTTTGAAGGAGAGGAGGAGGATATTAAAAAAGGGATCTGGATATCTCTGCATGCAAGCAGTTCATAACCATGGTACTTGGTGGAAATTTTACTGATATAAAGTCAAATTCCATTTTAGTTTGCTCAGACTGAAGGCTGAGGCTACATTCAAGGTTTTTCCTGCAAAAAGGTTGGAAGGAATGTCTGTATATTTTCACTCAGATTTCAGTATGGGCATAGTGATT
This sequence comes from Margarornis squamiger, assembly GCA_035222235.1. NCBI lineage: Eukaryota > Metazoa > Chordata > Aves > Passeriformes > Furnariidae > Margarornis > Margarornis squamiger. The sequence goes on from JAWWTY010000037.1 coordinate 16,684,332, forward strand.
CAGATTATGTTCTCATTTTTGGCATCTACTTGATATCACAGGCATCTCCTTTAGAAAAATGAAACAATCACATTTGTGAAGGTCACTGAGACAGAGCTGAAGGCAGTTTCTTTACTACTTTGATCATCAAGACAGAGCTGGATGAAGTTGTCCAGAGTGGAGGCAATTGTCATTGCTGAGAATTGCAGATCCATGCTTTCTGAATGTAGAAGTTGATTTTGCAGACCGAAATAAGATGCTCATTTGCACCAGACACTATCAAATATTCAGGCATGAAGAATACTATCAAGCAGATGATTCTGGTGTGTCTGAATATTCTGAACTGATGGGTAATGTCCTAGAATAGTTTACAACATTATGAACTACTGACCTTATTTGGGGAGGGGTATGCCTGCCACTAATGATCCACTAGGATCCACTGGTGACTTACTTGATGGTCACATTGAATCTGGACATGTTACTTTACCAGAATTCTGAAATGAATGCAGGTGTCAGAGATGGCAATTTCTGATAAGTAGACAAGATGGTGGAATTATATTATTGCAAGAAGACAGCCATGAGGGCAGACTGACAAGTAGCTGATGGACAGTGTGTTTCAGCAGGCAAAACAGGAAACTTGTTATGACCTGAAATGGTCAAAACAGAACTCAGGAATGACATGCCCGCAACTTATAATTTATTCCTTGCAGGTCTATGAAAGCTATTCCATATTCAGAAATGAGTGGTCCATGCTAGCTGATACTAGAGTGAGATGTGGTCCTGATAAAAGCATCTGTGACACATTCTTTGTTATCTTGCCTGAGGCTGGTGTCTTCTGTTACTTAGACGTGTTCTTGAAAAAGCTTGTGCAGTGCTGTGACTAGCATAACTTAATGGTAAATTATCCAGCACCTCACTGATGCTGGAGATAGCTTTCCTACTGCTTAAGAGCTCTCAGGAGCTTGCAGCCTACAACAGCATATTACAGCACATAGAAGCAGAGAAATCATTGCTGAGGAGCAAAGGAAGAAAGTTATTTTAGATATTGGTGAAAGCAGGGTAGAAATTCCTTCATAGGTTTATTATGTTTTGATGCATTTATGAGGTAGGTCATGCCTAGGAAAGATTTGGAAACACTATAAGAGTCTTCTGGGATAGATGACATGGGTTATATTTCATTGCTGAGAGGACCTTTGAAATACCTTAGAGGATGACAAGTGATATGACAAGGCTATTAGGTATGAAAGAGCTTTACACATTGAAATTCCTTTTATGTGACGCATAGTTTTTATATTATAAATATATAAATATATATATGTTTTAGTTTTTGTGGGCCACTTCTAGTAAGAGCCAGTGGTCTGTAAAGCAGAAAATCAACTGAGCACAGTGTGTCTGATTATGCAGGTCTCTGCAGGAACTGATTTGTCACCTTATTGCATGCAAACTTACGTCTAGTTTGTTAAGAGTTACCCTAATATTGTGTGACTGTGGCCGTATAAGTGTAATGCGTAAATACTTTTCTCCAACATGTTAGACTAAAACATTTTATGTGTTGTAGAGAGCTCCTTTACTATTTCTTTATATTTCAGTGGTTCTACCTACTAATATAAGATGCAAATTACCTCTATTCCAAAATCATGAAGACATGAACTTAATAAAAGCAGAGACAGAAACAATAAGTGCCTTTTGACTGCAACTAAACTATTGCTCCAAATTCAAAACATAGTTATCCTTTCATTTAATACTTTATCTTGTTCTTTTGAAGGATTGAGAGGGGGAGTGTGCAGAGGTTAAGCAGTAATTTAAGCTTGCCTTTCTCACTAGATAATTTCTGCAAATAATCACTTTGACCAAGATTGTAAAAGCTAATTTTGTGACAAAGTGTTAGACTGAAAACAGGACTTGACGGTGAAAACAGGAATTTGATTTTGGAATGTCTGTGTAGGAGTTCTATACTGACACAATATCTGTTGCACTTGCTATACTCACTGACTTTGTAATCAAACCTGAAAAGCATTCAGCTCTATTCTGTGTTCACAGAAAACTGGAGCATATGCTTATTCCTTTGTAAATCTTTTGACAGAACCTTAATTTCAGAGAAGTCACTCATAGTATTTAACTTACCACATTTCCTTCATTATCATTCCAAGAACAAATTAGGATCAGTGCTTGAGCAATTAGTATCAGTTGTTCTGTGCATATGCCTGCAAGTAACTTTTATATTTAAACACATATGCTGAGCTAAAACAGATTTATGTTGACCGTGACAGGAAAATATTAATACATTGGACTTCTGAACTGCAATAATTTAGTTCTGTGAGATTCTTAGAGATCTCTGGTGGTACATGTAACTTTCCCTTGTTTTATTTTTTCTTATACAGAGGGATGTTATAAATATTTTCAAGAAAAAAAAATCTGCATCTGCCTTTTTTATTCAAAAAAAAAAAGATTGAAAATAATTCTAATTACTGAATTTTATCTAATACTATTATAGTAATGTGAATTATAAATCCCTCAATTATAGGTGTTGCTTTGTAGAAAGAAAAATTTGAAATGTTCATTATGAACTCCTTTTCTACTTTTGGACATGAATATAGTCTTTAAGAGTCTTGAGCTAAATTAATACTCCAGTAACGTGAAAAGCTACTTGACACAGTTTTAAGCATGATGCCACACCATTAAAGTCTTACGGACAGAGTCTTTGCATTTCCAATGGAAAAAACTTTGGGAATCTTGGATCACCTTTTGTCAGAAATTCAAAAAGAAGGCTTGGATGCACCAGTGTTTACTCTGTGTTGCTGACCCCTCGTTGAGGACAAGGGCCACAACAACAGGAGTACAGATAAAAGTAGCTCCTGTATCAGTATCTCTCGAAATGCTAGATCAAGGCAGGGATGACTGATACACTGTATCTTCTTGTCCATCTTGTCCAATACTGAAGGAGACAGATGCCTCAGCGCTTTCAGTACAGCACTAACACCTGGGTTTAGTGATGAGATATAACCTTTGATTCCTTAGAGAAAAAAGGAGCTATGCCAACATTTGTGGAAAGAATTCTCTGGCATGAGGGAAGATGGAATGATGAAAGAGAAACAGAGGGAGCAAAATGGAAGAAAATAGCTGGAACTAAATCATGAGTTCTTCACTTCTTGCAGGTAAAGCTCAGGGAAACAGGTAAAGCTAGGGATTAAGGACCCTAGCTGGACTCTCCAGTTACTGTAAAAATGATCTTCACCTCATAGATAAGAAGCAGACATTGACTCTAACCATAAGTATTTGAGTACCATAATCCCATATAGTTTACAGTATGGACAGCACAGGGAAAGGAGTAGATTGGCTCTGCTTTTTGACCTACCGTCTCCCTAGACCCAGTCTTTACATGATGTTTCCTTATGAAATACTTTATAATATGCAGCCTGATGTAACATATTGAGCTACCAGAAAACTAACTAATTAATTCTAACTCTCATTATATATATATATTTCAGTCCTCAAGTGGCCTTCTTTGGGAGATATGGCAGTTGGGGAAATATATGAGATAGTATGGATTTTTATAAGTAAAGGCAAGTTAAGGGATGGAAACATTAGGGAGACTACAGGAAAACAATAGGCAGGGGAGAAATTTATGTGCCTTTGCGAAAAAATGCAAGGTAAATTGCCTAAGACCTTTACAGGTCTAATTCTGCAACATTATTAAATTCAAAGGTATAGTGAGTTTCAAAAGGGGACATGACAGGAAAGGTGAGGTGAGCCGAGATACAAGATTTAATGAAATAAATCACATCTGAATGCCTAAATCCTGGAGATCAGTTCAGACTTTTGGCTCTTTTAATAAAAGAATTAAATACAAGAAAGCATCAGTTTTCTTACAAAAGCTGTATTTTAAAGGCTCATAGTTTTCTAGAAAAAAGTAAAGAACCTTGGATGAAAAGCATTATAAACTATGAAGAACTGGTATGACTACTATCAAAATTATTTTCTTTGGACTTTTGCACACAAAGTTTTGTTTGCCTAACTGCACAGGAGATGTATAATTTTTTTTTTTTTTTTTTTTTTTTTTTAATGGAACACATCCTGGGCTAACAAATTTAGAAGTCTGAGCTCAGTACACCTTTTCTGTTGTGTAAACATGCAAATCTATGTGACCAGCTTGTGGTGGTTGTAAATTTTCATCTGGCTTCCCACAGATAATTTTAAGTGCTTTCATTCTGGTTTTGGCAAGGGAGTTCTCTGTTCTTATGGCAGTTGCACAGCTGAAATAATATAACAGACCACTGCAAAAGCAAATGCTTAGAATGGATTTTCTCCTACTGTTCAGAAACAAAAGTGAAGGCCAGTGAGAGCAGTAGGAGGTCAACCTATCTTTATTTGATTTAATTCTGTCTGTGTTGTCTCCTGTAAAACCTAATGAAAACTCAATATTGTCAGCAGGGTGTAGCAAACTATTCAACAACTTGAACTTAGAAACTTCTAAATGATTGATTCTTTCTTCTACCTGCTCTGCATAAAACTGAGTGCCAAATGGATTCAAATTTGTTAGAAACCAAAGAGGAAAGATTCCCCTATGCAGTTTCCTACGTGTTTCCATATGATTTTAACCCTTAGAAAGTGGAAAAAGAAAGTAAATGAAATTGCAGACAGTATAAAAAATGCATCTTGGCACCAACTCCCAACATTATAGTAACGTTGAGTGTGTTCTTCTAATACTCCTGTCTATCTGTTTTGCCATTTGAAATTTTTAGCTTGAACCACCTTTTCTGTCAAATCATAGATTGAATCTCAGACTTTAAATCATATGAAAGATTTATGCTTTATCTCTTTGTTAAGATTTCTTTCACAGTTCATGGAATGTCATCACCTCTGGAGATTGCTTACTTAACCTAACAAGAGCAGCCACCTGCACTGAATCCCTGACTAATTGGGCATGTCTTTCCTTTATTTCTTCTTCAACACACACTAATTCATTGCATTAGTCAACATACTTATTTGCTTGAATAAATTCACAAAATATTATTTTTATAGTAAACAAAATATATTATTTAACTATTATTAATACCACCAGGGACTCATATTTTCATTCAATTGGTACAATGGAATGTGCAAATTTTTCTGACAGTTTTTCTGAAAGATTATTTTTGTTAGCTCCTGTTCTTCTAGATACCTAACTGGTCAGCTGGAAACAAAAATGCCACATTGCTTTTCCTGCAACTATCAGAAAAAACTACATAACTTTTTTTTTTTTTGTTATTTTTTTTCTCTCAGTAGAACATACTAGACTAAAACTAAAACCAGGATTGCTTGATCATCTTTGAAAAGAAGGTCAAACAAACTGACAAGGAATTTTGTGAAGGAGAAAAATCAATGGCTATTGTTGCTGAAACTGCTTATGGCTATAGCAGATGGACAAAATACTCTGTTAGCTTGCATGTGTCTGTCTGACAGTAAATGAAACATGGCATATAATTAAATGATGATTTTGAATTTGATTCTAAAGGATAATGTTTTAGATTAGAAAATGGAACAAAATGGATCTTGATAAAGGTCATACTGTTTGATATCTTCTGACAATATAGGTCCAAATATAGAGCTGGTAGTTGTTGGTAGCTTAGGTAGTAATACAGCTACAGCACTGTTTCATGATCACTTTTGTAACCTTGACTGAATAAAAAATTAATATCATGGCCAGATTTTACAAAATGACTTTAAGGAAAAAAAAATCAGTTTGTTATAGATATTGTAAGTTATTTTCTTTCTTAACTGCATTGTCAATGACCTTAACCCTTTTTTATCACCCAACAGAGGCAGTGACCAAACGTGGTACCTGATGAAGAAGGTCACAAAAAGATCTTTTCATCACCAGCCTTACTAGCGTGAGGTCCTTCAGGTGTGGTTTTGACACATCACAGAGTTTGTACTTTAGCTGCTTGAGTCACTGCACCAGCCTCCAGTCAGCTAGACCTTCGGATGGGAGGTGTATCTCTCCAGGTCTCAGGTTGCCAGGTATGTCTAATGACTTTATATGAGGCTCAGACAGACAGTCATTCCTTTTGAAAATGGTGTGCAGCTGTCAATGAGCTGTGTCATGAGGTGAAGGAACTATGGGAGTAAGTGAACAGGTTGTGCTGTATTTGAGAGAATGAGCAAGAGATTGACAGGTTATTCTCAGAGATGCCGCATTCTCGGGAGTCTCAAATCTCCACTGTTGTGGAGATGCAGATGAACTTGGAACCCTGTCAAGCAGTTAATCAAGGGCCTGTAGAACATAAAGGCTGGAAGCTTGTACCCAGAGGTGGTGGGATCCATCAGGGCTGGTCACTTTTTAAGCACCATCTCCTAAGGGCATAGAAGGAGGCAATTCCAAAATGTTGAAAGTCAAGCAGATGAAGCAGAAGGCTGGTTTGGCTGAGCAGGAATCTTCTTTTGGAATTAAGGCAAACAATCAAGGGGTATATCCAGAGAAAGCAAGGTGAGATGATGTGTGGGGAATACAGAGATGCTGCTTACCATTGCAAGGAAAAAAATTATGTGGCCAAAGCCCAGCTGGAGTCGAAGCTGGCCAGAAATGTGAGGGACAATAAAAAGTTTTATAAAATATGCTAATAGCAAAAGACAGTGAAGAAATATCATTCAGCTGTTACAGAATAAGGATGGTCACCTCACAAACAGGGACATGGATAAGGCAGAAATGTTTAATGCTTTCTTTGCCTCTGTCTTCTACACCGTTGATGGGTTAATGGGATCCCAGTGCCCTGAGCTTGGATGTGAGAATGATAAAGTCCCAGTTAATCCTGAACTTTTCCAGAATCTGATGCTCCAGCTGGATCCCTATAAGTCTATGGGATTCATCTGAGAACACTGGCATGAACCCTTGCACAAAGAGCATAAGCAGTGCCCTGAGGTTTCTGTTATTCTTCTCTGAAGAAGTGTAACATGACTAATATGAGGTGCAGTACACATGCTCTTTACTTCCTTGTATGGCTCTCAAAAATGTGCCACAATTTTCCCTTTTCAGAGACCTGGATTCAGAGAGGGAAAATAGGACCAGATTCACACAAGTGTGCAGGCAAGTATGTGTCTTTCCTATTTTTCGATAGTTTCATATCTATAACATTTTCTCATAAGTAGAATTCATAAATCCAATTTGGCAATGTGAGAGAGGAATTTATAACACACAGAACACTCCACAGGAGTGTTAGATTATGATAACTCAGCAGATTATGAAGAGCTTGTTAAAAGGAAGACTTTCGCTTTCCTAAAACATCCTCATTAGAAAATATTTTTTTTCAATTTTGCATCAAGACTCTTATTTAGTGACATGAGACATAATAAACAAAGGAAGATAATTGTATTGTTAAAAACATAATAAAAATTTACTAGCTCTCTTGTCAGCTTAGGTGTTTTTACTGACTACTTTAGTAATTTGGTTGTGCAAGTTATCCAAAATCAGGCTTTATTCTTCTACAAGGTAGCTAGTGGAGTCTGGCAGGCATTCACCATTTAAATTTAATTGATTCAATTATTTAGCTGTTGCAGTGTTTGCAGTGACAATGAGGAGAACAATCTCTGCATGAAGGCAACTGATCCACATCTGTCTTGCCCCTCAGCAGGGTGCCTGGTTGCAAGATACCCTTCTCTTCACCACAATGCTAGTATAGCAGAAAACAAATTTCAAAGGGCAGAGAGCGAGTGAAGAAGGAAATGGGACCATGACTCTAAGGCTCAGAAATAAGGTCACTTCTTGGCAAAAGAATTTTTGATCATGCTATGTGGTCATAACATTACTTATTCATTTTATCCAATGGTTTTTCAATGCAAAATGCAGAAGCAACCTCAGAGTTCTATGCTGTGATGGCTACACTCATGTCTGTACCAAAGTTACTCTATAGCTAACTTCTGTCTGTTTACATAAGCTGCAGTCATACAAATGATTGCAGTGTTGATTTATATTTAAGCTGCCTGTCTCTCCTCAGGCATTGTTTAGAGAACCTGAATGCATAACTCCAGGCTCTGAGAATCCCCTAAACAACAATGCTCAGGTAATGCAGTGTTCAGTGATGGGATCGCCAAGACTTGCAGCTCTAGCTCTGTACGACTAACCACAACTGATGCAAACAGCTCAACAAAGTAGCTCCTAGCAAACCAGCGTATCTACCTCTTGCTCATTCGTTTTAACACTAGGCCAAAAATCAGAGCTATAGTTCCAGAAAAGCACTGCATACCTGTCAAAAAAAAAAAAAAAAAAAAAAAAAAAAATCTACGAACAAGTAACACAGATCTAAAAAGAGCCAAGATATTTTAAATGGAGATGGTGACATATTCACCTTTTACACTACAGCATGAATAACATAATTTTTATTTTTCTGTATAAGGCACAAAACCTCCTTCAGCATTACCTTATTCTTAGCATCTCAGTGTTGTCACTTCTGAGGCCATATAACCAGCTGTATATGCACTCTATTGCTGGAAGCAGTACAGATTCTTGGGAAAGAAGAGCTAGAGTCAAGGATTTCCTCTTTCTAGGAAGATGGCAATCAATTTTAATTAAGAAAAGATAAAATAACTGGAGCAAGAAGTTGCTGTATCCTGTTTTTTTTTTTTTTTTTTTTTTTTTTTTGGACTAGATTCTAGAAGAAATTTTACAAAAGTCTAGTCCAGGAGGAGACAGAAATATTCCCTCCATCTGAACTATTGTATATTGTATGGTTAAATCTGCACAGAGAGACAGAAAACATTAATATCAGACATATTACTTACATAAATTTGAAGACAGAGGATACTTTAGAAAAAATAAATTGACCTCATGAAACCAAACACTCAGAAGCTAGGGGAAAAAAAAAAGGAAAAAAGACCACTTGGGCAACTGTAAATTGTTTATGCTTTATATGTTACATTATATGCCTCGATAGGATGATAATACACTACTGTTTTGAAAGAACTCTTGCTTCACTCAATACTTGCAGTTAATATCCTCAGTATTTAGAAAATTATCTGTTTCTCAAAGCATATTTTTATCTTACTCAAAATACCTGTTGGTATGAAGTCTCCTTCCTTTTTGCCCGTATGTTATCTGTTGAGGTGTTGAAATGTTGTAGTTCCAAAGGAATAGAGTGTACCCAGTTCAGTGAAAGTGAATACATCTTAGCTCACATTACCCTGAAACTTCCTAAATTTGCATGTACATGCTGATTTTTTTTCAGAAAGTCTCATGATGTGGTCAAGATGAAACAGAACCTCAGTGTTATATTACAAGCAAATAACCCAATAGACAATTTTATAAGATTACTTCATATTACATATCTCACCTTACAAAGCTGATCAAATTTAAAAGTGGTACCTTAATATAAAATATTTTTCTTAAAAAATAAATTTGGCACATTCCAGTTAACAGCTGAAATGTCGATTACAAGTTCCATAGCAGGTTTTTCTAGTCATAGTTTCATTCACATTAAAAACTGACAGACATAGGCACAGTAAGTTACACTGTCTTAAGAAGAACTTTAACAAAACCCCATATCACTTGCATATCTCTTCCTTAATATGATGTCACAGTGTTACAAATCTTCTGTGACAGACTTAAGAGTTCAGTTTGCAAGTTGAGCCAGAAGCCTAAATTCTAAATTTTATGTTGATGATGTGAGTACTTCTTAGGCTGTGATAGCTTGGTTTAAAAGCACTCAACTTTCATGTCTTCCCTAGTAAATTAGCCTTTTCCCGTTGACTCAGGTGTCTTGTGTCTTGGTAACCTGTTCACATTCCTCTGGTACATTTTGTGTTTCATAGCTTTTAATCCCAGGCTTTGATGCATCTTCCCTATAGCAGATCACCTCTTGCTACAAGTTGCCCTTTTGCAGAGCTAATGTGACAGCTAAAGGTATGTGTTGTGGGTGTTTGTAGCATTTCATCATCTTGCCTTTCAGCCATTCACCATATTTCAACTTGCCATAATAATAGCTCTGGGTCATCTTTTATCAAAATACATAGCAGATGCCCAAAGCTGTATTAGCTGACTTATGTGTCATTTTACACTGTGGAATACTGCTTTAAGGTCTCGGTGTCTAGGACCTGACCCTGCAAATTTGTGCCTGAAGTACATGAAATGAAAAAAAAAAACCAAAAAAACAAAAAAAGTCTGGAATTCATTGAGATGCTTAACATAGCAAAAAATAGTTTAGTTTTGTTTTGAGTTGGTTCCTCATTTGGATAAGTTGTTTTAATCTCCTCAAAATCTTCCTTGATGTTTACTCTGTGTGACTTTCTCATCCATCACTGACCCTTGAGGACAAGGTGGCCATAGTAACAGAGATCTGCAGAGATCTGTGCTTTACTGACAGTATTTGATACAGGTTTTCTTTCAGATCAGGGCCAAAACAGGACTTCTTTTTCTTTATGTTGATGCTCAAATCAAGGTTCTTAGCAATATAATTAAAATAGTAGTATTTAGTGTATCTTTTTAGATTTTTTTGCAAGCAATACATTGGTTGTTGGAAAGTGGTTGCTGGAAATAGCAGATCACTTGTAATTTCCTGCATCATACTGGACTTTTAACTTTTGGTTAGGTATAAGGTCTCTGAAAATTGAGTTTTCTCATTTGAGGACTTCTGTCTTTAAGTGCAGAAAGGAACTCTCTTATCAGCATATGGCATTTGTAAAGGAGTACCAGTCAAGCACTTTTATCTGCACCACAATAAAGTGGTATTGCTATTCAAAATTCCAGTCCTCATCAATTGTACATTATCATTATGATAACTAATTCATTTCCTGAAACTAACTTGTTGAAGATGACCTAATCAGTATAGATCACACCTGTTCACACTGGTTATCATAAAATGTGGAAGGAATGTTAACATCTTGGCCCATTATTTCTCAGATTTTACATCCAACTTGCATTCCAATATCTCATCTATGGAAAAAGTAATTCCAGATTTTTAATGCTCTTCTTCTAACCTGACTATTAAGTGGGAAATACAGCAATTTTCTAAAAGTAAACTTTCATAACCTAAGTAGATTTCTCTGTGATACTTAAGTCAATTTTGTAGTGATCAAGCCCATAGTACAGAAGTACCATGTATCTTTCAAACTTTTTGTCAGTATTGCAAAGTGGAATTATCCCAGAAGAATCAATTCAGTTCAGTCTAAAGAAATGGCTATAGGCATGTTCCTAAGCAGCTGATTAATACAGTGAATGGAACGTATAAATTGAGTGAGCTGCCACAAAAGTAGACTTCCAGAGGAGCATTCATTGGGTAGTCACCTAATATAGTCATCAGAACATAACTTGCTTGGCTGCCCAGTGTCACTCAAGACAGAAGCGAGTCTCCCTTTTGATCCACAGTATACCTGCCATGTAGATATCTCAGGTATTCTTGGGCCTTAACCTCAAGCTGAATCCATTCTTTGGGATCGGGGGAAACTTGAACGCTCCTGTAGTGTCAGCTGGGGAATACATGGAAAATACACTGACACACACACCCCTCCACCCCCAAACCCATCTCAAATTATCCTCCATGTAGACATTCAAACACCTTAATAAATCCTATAATTTTCAAATATTAATTCCATTCTTTGTTTCCATAGGAGTTTCAGAGCTGAGGGACAGTGGAAGAGCAAAAGAACACGGCTGGTTCTTCATGTTCTCCTGCTCAATGGTAGATGAAAGTTAGGTAATCCATAGGATATACTTTAGAGTAGGTAAAGAAAAGTAAGATAGAGAAAACTAAATTAAAATTTAAGATGTCTTCCTATATCTGTTCAAGGTATACTGGGACCTGTACCTGTATTTCACAGATTGCTAGACCAGATCATTATAACTTTGTAGGTATCTTTGCTGGTTTTAGGTGACAGAAGTTATAATCCAGCTGAAAGCATGCTAAGGGTTCACTTTTCAGTGACAGTGTTAATCGTGCAGGATATCACTCCCAGATACTTGCTGTAAAAAGGAGAGGGAGACAAGGAATGAATGCCGTTTGGATGCAGAGCGAGAAAACAATTTAATTATGCTTCTCATAGTCCGCTGAGAAAATCGAATAGACACATCAGCATAATTTAAACTACCTTCTATTTATCAGCACTTCCAGCCATCATTTTGCTGGCCTTGCCCCATTAATACAGATAACATTTTTATGTAGCTCAAAGTTCTTCTCTTGTTGACTCATGCTTTTTCTTTGAAGCAAAAATGAAATTAAGGGTTTATCAATATGGAATGTTACTCCACTCCCCGTACCTTATGCTTTTTGAGAGATTTCAAGTTTGCTGGAGGGAGATCTGAGGAGGTAGAATACTTAATAATCCCAGCCGTACTTTCAGCTCTACCCCTAGTACTACAGTTTTAGTGCTGTACTCCCCTACTACTTTATTGCTGCTTTATCAGCATCCTCAAACTTTACAAAATGTCAAAAATATTTTATGAGTTTTTGGCCTAATCAAAACAGCATAGCTGCCTCCTCAGCAGGAAAGTAAATAAATCACCTCATTTCTTGTCAGTTGTTGATCCTTAGAGGTCTCTCTCTTTGTTGTTTCACACACATTTTTGACACTTTTCCAGGTCTGCTTAAATTCAGTCTTGGGCCAGATACCAGGAATGTATCTGGACCTGCAGTGCAGAGACGAGGGAATGAGGGGAAAATATATAAAAATACAGAGTGACATTGCATCTCTGCGGAAGAGCTAGAAAAAACCATCTATTGGGGAGTGTAACCTAACCACATTAAATAACTAAAAAAAGATAGAAAAAAGAAGACATATAGCTTTCTTCCTTTTGTAATAGATAGCTGACATAGTTGAGAGTAGAAAATTTAGTGATCTGTCTCCACTTAAGTATCTACGATTTAGAGAGCTCAAGTTTTTGATATATAACTGTTTTTTTTAAAAGCTACCGTCTCCTTTTAATGCCTATACTGAAGGCTTTCTTCTGCCTTTTTGTTCTTTTATTCCTATTTTGTGCATTATTCTAGAAATTATAATAAATTATCTTAAAGGTGTTTTCCAGCCTAAAGGAGTCTTAACCCATATGAGTAATTCTATGAATACTGTTTCATTTGTGTTATTCCTTCCTCCGGTGCATTATGTGGGAAGAGAATTTTCTGTGTACTTTATCTCAGTGAAGAATCATTTATCCTGTCTTTTCATAATGCAGTGAGCTGTTTAGAAGAAAAAAAACTCAACAACCCAAACCCCATCTCTCTGAAATGGACTCCTGAACAATCATTGCTACAGATCTCCATATTTACTTTCTGTGGTTCAACCAACCTTCTCAGTTATAGAGATACTATCAGGTCTCCTGCTGTCATATGTAAATTATTACATATGGGCATCAAATTAGTCCTTTTTCCAGATTATTTCAGTGGCATACTGTCATTCTTGGTTGATCAGCTAAGGAGGCAATTAGTAGCAAAAGAACAGTGAGCACTATACAAGCAATGGCATCCAATCCATTGTCCTTTAACATGTTGATACAGAAGGTATTATATGTCACAGCTTTGAAATACTGGCTGGGAATACAAAATCCTTAAACAGACAAATAGATCTGTCTTGTATTTTGCTGAAGAAGCAGAATAAATCCATTCAATTTCTGATCTTCTGTTTCTGAGTTGGTCAACTTATTCTCCTTAGTCAACAGAGAGAAATAAGCACTTCATATGATGTATTTCAGCTGCCTACTTTACAGCTAAATATACTATGCCCTACAAGTGCCTATTACTTCTGATGAACTAGAATGGTTCAGATTATAAATAAATAAATGTATACATAAAATATACATTTTATCTATAAATATAGATAAAATATACACATTCCTGGAAGCTGAAGACATGATCTAACCAAAAATTGAGGTTGTTTGTTTTAGATGAAACAAGACAGGATATGCTCAAAAAAAAAAAAAAAAGAGAAAATACTGAAAGCCACAGGGAAAGGCCACATTCTCTTTTTCCTCTGACAGTACAAAACCCAGTGATGTTCAGTGATGTTCAATGCAATTAAAAGGAACACATTTATAATTTCTAGAAAAATTCTTCCATCAGGACAGACTGAGGAATATTCACCATGGCTTCAGAGAAATATTTAAAGACTCTTTGTTCTACGTGAAATATATGGAAGCTACCAAATAAAAGAAAATTATTAGAAGATTGGATAATGAAGGATATGGAAGAAGTATCCTCCAATGAGAGATGCTATAAACATGAAGTGATTTAACCACAAAAGTGATAGGAACACTTCATCTCATGTGCAACAGATCTGTCTATGACTTTCTGTATCCATGCAGTTCTACCATATAAAATGTCTACAGTAAATTAGAATAGTAGCTTTATAGAACAATTCAGGTTGGAAGGGACCTCAGAAGACCATCTGGTGTACCCTTTTATGGAAAATGGAACCTAGATGAAATTAACTAGCACCCTGTCCAATCACATCTTGCAAATCTCCAGTCGTGGGAACTCTACCATGTCCCTGGGGAGGTTGTTCCAGGGATTGATGATTTTCATTGTAAAAGATCTATTTATTTTATTAAAATGAAACCTTCCCTCTGTCTACCTGTTGCCCTTTATGTGTCTTTTTGTGAAGGGAGTCTCATCTTGGTGGCTGTTCTTTAAGTACTAGAATACTGTGAGGAGGTCCACCGAGGCCTTTTCCTCTCCAGGAGCAAAGGCTTAACTCCATCAGTCTTTCCTCAGAGGACAGGTCCTCCAACACTTCAATCATGTTCATGGCCTTCCTTTGAATCTGCTCCAGTCTGTCTGCATCCTTTTTGAACTATGGGGACCAGAACAGGACACAGTACTCCAGGTGAGGTTTGAGACATCCTGAGTAGAATGGGATGATCATGCCTCTATCTCTGCCAATAAACTGCAGATGCAGCCCAGAATCTGAATTGCCTTCATTGCTGCAGCAGCCCTACTGACTCCTGTTCACCTTGTTGTCCACCAGGACCCCAAGGTCCCTTTCTGCAAGGCTGTTCCCAGCCACAGAGATCTCAATGTGTTCTGGGCTCTGTGACCATTCAGTTCCAGGTGCAGGACCTTGCACTTCAGAGAATCACAGAATAGGTAAGGTTGGAAGGGATCACAGTGGGTCATGTGGTCCAAACTTCCTGCTCAAGAAAGATCATCCTAGACCACATTGCACAGGATTGTGTTCAGACAGTTCTTGAATATTTCCAGTGAGGGAGACTCCACAGCCTCTCTGGGAAATTTGTTCCAGTGCACAGTAGAGAAGTTCTTTGTCATATTCAGGTGGAACTTCCTGTGCATCAGTTTCTGCCCATTGCCTCTTGTCCTATCACTCTGCACTACTGAGAAGAGCTTGGCTCCATCCTCTTGACACCTTCCATTCAGGTACTTATAGATATCAATGAGGTCCCCTCTCAGTCTTCTCAAGGCCAAACAAGCCCAGCTCCTTCCACCTTTTCTCATAAAACAGATACTCCACTCCCTTATTCATCTTCTTGGCCCTTTGCTGGACCCACTCCAGGAGTTCCATGTCTCTCTTCTGAACACAGGACTCATCTTCATTGAATTTCACATTTGTCTTGCTAAGCTACTCTTCCAGCCTCTCTAGGTCTGTCTGTAGGGTGTCTGTCTCTCCCTTCTGATGTGTCCACCTCATTACCAAGTTAGATGTCACCAGCAAACTTGATGAAGGTGCTTTCAAACCCATCATCCGGATGATTTTTGAAGATGTTTAAGCACATGGGGGGCAGTATTGATGTTTATGGGAAGCCCACTTACAGCAAGCTGCCAGGCTGAGTAAAAAACACTGATCATCACCCTGAGTGCAACATGTTAGCAGATTTCCTACCCACTTCACAGATTCCTCATCCTGACTGTATCATGACAGCTTATCCAAGGGAAAGCTCTGTGAAACTGGGTCGAGCACCTGGAAGTCCAAGTAAACAACTTCCACAGCTCTTTCCATGTTGTCAGAAGATGCTATTTTGTCATAGAAGGTGATTTAGCCAGGCATGATCTACCCTTGGTAAACCTCTGTTGGATTCTTACAATAATCTACTTCATTTGGTTTGTCACAGTTTCTAGGAGGACTTATATCTACTTGATCCTGTGATCTGGGGTCCAGCTGCAGCTGGACAAAAGGTGTTCTGTAACAGCCCATTCTCAGAGAGGACTAGAGGTCTGGGGTTCACATATGACCTAATGTGTCACTAAAAAGAAAATAAATTTACACTGATCATTAGATTTAAACCTGATATAATTGCTTTGTGAATTTTAAATGTTTTCTGTATGATTTTTATGCAAATACCTTATGTATGAGATTTTTCACTAAGAGGATAAGCTTCCAATAGCATGCATAAAAGAGACAAGATCTTGAATTTTCTATTTGATCTCAGTATTTTAATGATCAAATATAGGTTCTCTTGCATGAAAGCACTCCACAACAGATCAAACACATTTTAAATGAGAAGCTGCAATTTACTGTGATCACTCTTTTCATTAACAAAAGACAAAGGCGTTAGGCAATTGACTGCTTTAGTTTTATTTTAGCCATATTTATGTACAAAAATGTTGATGTTTCTTGGAAAGCTGCATCTCTTAGATCATCACTACTGCTTTTTTCATTTCTTAGATAACTGCTAAATTCCCATCTTCCAAGACAGAACGTTGTGGCTGTCGTTCAGTGTGCCAAGATTAGCAGAGATTCTCTGTCATGCATCTTGTCTTTTGACAGCTCAGTTGTATAATTACTTACAAAGTCATTTCTGTTGCTGCAGCTGTAATCAGCTTCTACTCTCTTCTCTTTTATTCTGACATATTTCAGGGCTATCAAAAACCCATGCATCAGCCTTGCTAGCTTGGACCTCCTCAACAAAAGAAACTTTTTCTTAAACATATTGGAAAGCCTGCAAATACACTGTCTAAGGAGAGGAACTTCAAAAATTGTCATCCTTGTCACCAGCAACAGGACTAACATTGTCACAGTATAATGATAGGTGCTCCAATAAAATCCAATGCCTTTATGATATCATTCATATTTTGTAATAATTGGTGTCAGTCAGAGAGGGATTCCCACTGTGAGAGGAACTATTTCCAGAAGAAGAGCATTCCAAGACAATTTTTATCATTTCAGGAAAGCAAATATACAGCAACTGATTCATGTTTATCTTCTTCAAAGGTTACCTTGGATTCCTAAATACTAAGCTATATGCAACCAAAACATATTTACATTTCTTTGGGGGCCAAACTGAGTATACACTGTAGGAAATATTTGGTATTTGACCTTTTAGGTGACTGAAGATCTGAATTATCTATATCTCAATTAGGGTGGGAAGTCATGTAAATAATCTGGAGGGGAAAAAGGAAAAAAAAAAGAAAAGAATAGGAAAAAATATAAAGAAAATAAAGATATTACTCCAAATTTTTGCCATTAAACTTTAAGTCTATTACAGAAAGAGGGGGGGAAGAAGCTATTGATTTCCTTTTTTTCAAGACACCTGTACGTCATGATTTTTTCATCTACATGTGTTGAATTTGCATCAGTCACTGTCAGATTTTTAGCTGGTGTTTGTAGCTGTCTATTAGTTGTGGTAATCTAATCAAGACTTGAGTAGTGGCCAGGTGGTGAAGTTGCTCTTTATGCGAGTGAGCAAGGTATCACACTCTGCCTAGAGTTGAGAGCTTATTCATAAGAATTCAGGGGCAGGCTAACATGGGTGATGCTGTTGTGGGTGAATACTACAGGCCACCTGACCAGGAAGCGAAAGTCAATGAGGCCTTCTGTAGACAGCTCAAAGTAGCCTCACAATCACAGGTCTCGTGGGGAACTGGTATCTGCTGAAAAGACAAGGCAGCTTGGTATACACAGTCCAGGAGCTTACTGAAGAGCACGGATGATAACTTTCTAATACAGGTGATGAGGAGGAGTTGTACTGCTGAACCTGTACTAACTAAGGACTGATTGGGGCCATGAAGGCTGAGTACAGCCTTGGTTTGAAGTGACCATTAGATTGTGTAGTCCAAGATCCCATATGAAGGAAGCAGAACTATAAGTAGGGTTACAACCCTGGACGTCAGGACAGCTGACTTTCGCTTCTTCAAAGGCCTGTCTGGATTAGGGCTCTGAAAGTCAGAGGCATCTAAGAGAGCTGGTTAATATCCAAGAATCACTTCACACAAACTCATGATTGGTGCATCCTTATGAGTAACAAATCATGCAGAAGGAACAAGAGACCTGCATGGGTGAGTGAGAAGCTTCTGGCAAAACTCAGACAGAAGAAAGCTTATGGAAAAATGGACAAGCCACCTGGGAGGAATATAAGAACATTGTCATAGTATGCAAGGATGCAACAAGAAAGGCTAAGGTCCACTTGGAATTACATCTGGCAAAGGATGTCAAGGACAATAAGCAGGGCTTCTTTAAGTACATCAGAAGCAAAAAGATCAGGGAAAATGTGGGCTCACTGCTGAATGAGGTGGGTGCCCTGGTGACAGAGGATACAAAGAGTAGTTACTGAATGCTTTGTCTGCTTCAGTTTTTATGCTAAGACCAAGCCTCAGAAATCTCAGAGCCTGGAGCCAACAGAGAAAGTCTGGAGAAAAGAAGACTTTCCCTTGTTTGAGGAGTATTGAATTAGAGACCGTTCAGGCAAACTTGACACACAGAAATCCATCATCTTTGAAAGCTCATGGAAAATAGGAGAGATGCCTGAGGACTGGAGGAAAGCCAATGTCACTCTAGTAGTCTTCAAAAAGGGTGAGATGGAGACTCAGGAAACTAAGACCAGTCAACCTTATCTCTGTCCCTGGAAAGGTGGTAGAACAGCAAGTTCTAGATATCATCTCTAATATAGGAAAAATTACCTTTGAGGGTGACAGAGCACTAGAGCAGGCTGCCCAGAGAGGTTGTGGAGTCTCCTCTGGAGATATTCAAAACACACCTGGATGCAACACTGTGCAACCTGCTCCAGGTGAACCTGCTTTAGCAGGGGGTTGGACTAGATGATCTTCAGAGCTCCCTTCTTCAACCGTTCTATGATTTTGTGACCTTTTGACTGCTTAGCATCTAAATACTTGAGAAATAATAAGGGTTTAAGTACTTTAAGGGACTGTAACTTTGCCCTGGTGACTTCTGTGAGTTAATTATATTTCAACCTCTTTTCTGAATAAATAGTATTTATCTCTCCTTCATTGCTAAGTGAAAGATCTGCATAACTCACAGGAAAAAAAATGTAATTAATTTAGAATTGGTGAGCTCTGCACCTGGCATACTTATGAAAATGTGGGTGCAAATGCGCTCTATGGTACAAAATATCAGGACAAAACAGAGTGCAAGAAAGTAGATTTTTCAGTTTTATGAAACTAGATTAAGTACATTTGTATAAAAGATTGGAATTCTGATGCTTATCTATTGAATTTTTCTGGGCCTAAATACTTAAACTTGGATTTTTTCACCTTTATTTTTATGTTTCATAGATTCAAAAAATCCCCTCAAAGACATGTACACTGTACAGAGATGTGTTACAAGACATGCACAGCTTCCTATCTGAAGCATAGATGAAGTGGTATGTAGAGATGCTTATACCCTATTGTGGAAGGAGAGTAGGTATTAGACATAAATTAGGCATCTCTTTTGTGACCCAATATAAAAGGCGTGAATAACAGAGTGAATTGTCACTAAGTGATAAGTCTTCCATCAAGGTTAGGGCGAGAATTCTGTCAGTAGTTCTACCTTTTTGTACAAACTTTGGTATAAAATGCCCTGTTAGTTATGCCCTAAATGTTCTTTCACTGAAAGCAGAGATATGTAATAGAAAATGAATACTTCCTTATTTCCACCTTAAAAATGCAACAGTTATGACAAAGAAAATAATTTTTATTTGGAGAGGGACATACAGCAGTTACATGCTGCACATGCAGTTACATTCCTCAGATAAGGGAAACTGTAATATGTTTAGCATTTTCAAAATGGCCTGGATAATGGAATATCACTGAGTGTATTCACAAATTCTCAGTGTCTGAATTTGCAGAAAAAACGAAAATGATGTGATATCATTACATTTTTTATTACACTTCTCCCCAGCCTTTTTCCACCCACATGCCCCATGTTCATTTATTGTATTTTTCAAATAGAACAAAAGAAATTTAAAAAGGGAAAGAAAGCAAAGTACAATGCACAAGATTAACACTGTCAGAAGAATAGACATGCATGACTGGTTGTTGGCAGAGTCTCTAAAATAAAGCCCACATTTCTTCCATGTACTTATTTTAGTATGATAAATTGCATTCCCTTTTCCTTTATGATGCTTTTTTCTTTCAAATGTGCTAACATGTAAGTATTCCAAAAAATTTTAATTACATTTTGGCAGCTCATTGAACATAAACACTACACCCTCAATGGGCTTTTGGACTTTGCCCATATGACAAGACTGGCAGCCTCAAAAGATTCTTAATCCCCTGATGTTTACAGAATTTAATAATTGCATTTTGAAAATCCATTTTGCAGGTCATTCTCAAAGCCTACAATAAAATATGAAGACATTTAGCTTGTGTCTTAGCATTTTTAAAGCTGGAAATTTATGACTGAGGATGTGTCTTGGGGACAAAATTCCCCCCAAATCTTCCCGTTCATCTTCTAGTATACATTTTTTATTAAATTTTTAAGGGTGGGAAGGTCTTACTGTTAAAGTCTACAGTTTCTGCCTTACAGAAACCTGGAATTTTAGTTAGATGAAATATCATCCTGAAAACTGAAGTGCACTGAATGAAGAATTGTTTTGATTAATTTCTCTAAAGGAATGGCGCTTGGATTCACATCTAAATTAAATGAAATTTCAGAATTTGTTCATGTGAAATTTTGTCTCCAAATAGCAGAAAACTTTTGTCAGTGACTTCACCTGGCTGTATATCAAGCCTGAAAAAATATATACTGTAAGTTTTCAGCTACACACTGTATCAGAATAATCTCAGAGACCGTATTTAGAATCAAACTCCTCATTTGTAGTGGCTAGTGATCAAGAACAGGTTTTACTTAAAGAAAAGACTTTTTCTTATCAGTTTTTGAAAATCTATACATTGATGGTAATTGCAGGAATAGATTTCTTCCAGTATGCATTAGTAATCATTTAATTGATTTATCAGAGGCAATCATTCACTTATTATTGTGTTTTCAGAATTTGTGTGAAGAGATAAACAACAGATTATATTAACTTCAGATATAACAACAGTTGTAACCCCACTTAGAAACTGTAGTTTCACTTTTCTCCTCCCAGGTGACACATTTTTGAAATTATATATTCTTCCTGTATATATCATACCTCAGAATGAGTATGCTTATTCAATGCTGTTTTTCTGTATAAAAATGTAATTTCAGATTTATAGATAAGAGTTGGAGCAGCAAAATTCTCCAATGTCAGTCTGCAGTTTCTATGATTGTTTTTTATTATTTTTTTTGTTGTGAATATGCATCAGAAGATTATCTTACCTCTCACTTGCTAGCTTCTGTAATACTGCTATAGGCATTCCAAGTGATGCTAATTCCAGGAAAAAGGCTATCTCAGAACCTTGTGAGGGAAGTTAACTTTAATCAGGCCTATGAGACATAGTCAAGAAGTCTATTTATGAAAGTTCTTAAATATTAGCCTATAGGCAGAACTGCTTTAAAAATCACAACAGCTAAATTTCATCAGATGTATTTAATGCACAGGCTGTTCTCAAATACTTCATTAATACTGCTTGAAAATTAACTGAATTGTATTTTTTTTTCCTCTTTTCCCCCCTATACTTCAATAAAACGTTAAAACAGCTGTCGCATTCTATCTCACAGAAGTAAGAACTGTTTCATACCAGGCAGAGAGGTTCCAGCAACTGTATTGTCTGGGATTCTTTAAGAGCAAAAATATTCAATGTCAATTACAGTGTTTATTAACCAATGGCTGTTTTTCACAAAAGATGTTCAGTCTAGCAGACAAAACCTCAAATTAATGTACACAAGGAGATTTTCTTAAAGACATCTTTTACTGGATAATAGCTGTAATGAAAATTAAAACACCAGTACTAGTTTTGGGAGGACATTTTTCATGTGCTCTATGCAGCAGAGTTGGCTGCTAAAGCTATAATTTCCTCTTGCTCACTAGCCTGCTGTGACACTGACAAGTGAATGCCTCAAGCGACAATACCAAGAAGAAAGAAAAACAACGTTCAAGAGCTGTGGTTGACAAATGGTCATGTTTTTGGTCCCAAGAGCCATTCAGAACAGTGGAAGATGAACCTGAGTGCTTCTTGCCCACTATGGATGAAAACAATCGGGGATCAATTAATAAATGGTGCTATTTTCCACAGCTGTGAGACTGATTACAAAAAAGGATCGAAACATAGATCGACTTAGGAAAGACCACCTTGCTAGTTTGACAGGGTCACAAAACCACCAAGGAAGTCATTTATTATTTCTATTCATTAAAGAAAGGTTATAGTCATCTTTCTAATTACTTTTCTTAGTTAGGACTGCTACCTTTTTCACAGATTGCTTGTCCCTTCTACTGACCTCTGTATAAAATCAATAGATATTTGCATTCTCTCTTTTTTTTTTTTTTTTTTTTTTTTGGTACTCATTATGGTGAAACATGACACAGACTGAAAATAAAGCATGTCTTTCTCTGTAATAGCAGGCAAGGACTGAAAACACTGATGACAAAGGTTTGGGTCTTTTTGTTTGTTTGTTTGTTTCATTGATTCTTTCATCTATTCTTGCAAAATTCGTGTATTATGACTATACTTACTATGAATTTGCTACAAGATGCTTCAGAAAAAATGAAGCCACTATAATATGCAAGTCATTCCAAGAACTAAGATACTGTGTACAGTGGCTTTTTTCTTAAAAGTTTTAATTACTAAGAATCACCAAAGCATTATTTAAAGGCAAACACCTTTATCTTTTTCTTTACCTTCATGTTGAACTATGCAGAGATCCAAATTTTTTTTTAAATGAAAAAACGGACTGACACCATGAAATTTGGAGCTGAGTATGCATTAAGTTCATATGTTTTGAGGAAAAACTACTGTTAGCAGGGCAATTTTTGTTCATAGAATTAAGAATGGAGTGGAGTTTCTTATTTGAATACTAACTTTTGTCCATGCCCAATCTCTTTTCATAAGGTACAAAGTCACACATTGAGCCCTTTTCCCAGCTCTATCACCCTAAAAGTCTCAAAGATAACTACCACCTTTGTCAGGAGCCAATTTAGGAATCTTATTCTAAAAAACAATACTGGCTGTGGTACCCTTTAATAAAAACAGAAACGTTTAACATTTCAGGTAAAAGATCCTGAGTTGTGATCAGTATACACCAATGAGAAAGAGCATTAAATCCTAAATGGTTCAAGGTGATTATTGTCTGACTTTTTCAAGGGATTATATTTAACCAGTGATTTGAAATAATGCAGTTGGGGAAAGTATCTTTATTGCATCTCTGCCTTTCATGTCTGTTTTAAATACATATTTATAGTGATCATTTCGAATAGGGCAACTAAACAATTCACATCATTAAGAAAACATAAAGGAAGAAAAAATTCACAGTAGAAGGGAAACAAGGTAATATTTTGTTTTGAGACCAAGACTGACAAATAAAATCAGCTCTATTTTTACAATATATTTCTGCATGACTGCATAGATTTGAAAACAGTAACTGCTGGACACATGCATATTGTAAAGAGGTATTTGATTTATTAGTAAGAATGCTAAATACATCCTGGTATGTATTAGCAGAGGCATAGCTGGTAAAATAAGGAAATTGGTTATCTCCATTCATTCAGTGTTTACTAGTTCTATACATCTAGAGTACTGCATCCAGTTTGACCTTCCAATACACGAAAGACATGGAAAAACTGATGCAAGTACAATGTAGGGCCACTACACTGGGGGAAAGATGGGACATCAGAGACAAGGGTCATAAGTCGAATGAAAAGAGGTTCTCACTCCTTATAAGGATGAACCTTTTCCCCATAAGGACTCTCACTCTGTGACACAGGCTGCCCAGAGTGATTGTGCAGCCTCTTTCCCTGCTTGGGAGTAGATAAAACCCTGATCAACCATGTCTGACCCCATACTTTGTAGTGATCTTACTTTCCGTGGGAGTTTGAACTGGGGATCTCTTAAGGACCTTTCCAACGCTTACTATTTCATCCTCTGAAATAGCAGCAGACATTTAAAGTAGTCCTAAAAATTACGATAAACAATAATTTTAAATTTATTTCCCCCCCAAAAAAAGTCAGTTTGGTTGGTTTTTGTTTTGTTTGTTTGTTTTAGTTTGGTTTTTAATATAACTCTGCCTGTAACAAAAGATATTAGGCATAAAAATTGAAAGTCTACTTTACTGAGTTTGGCCATAAAATATTTATATTCAGAAAATGCATATTTTAACTTTATGTTGTTATCTCTTATCATGAGGAATTGTTTGTATTTTATTTGCTGTTTCAAAGGACTTGACATTTTATTCTCTTCCTGACCCAAGTTTATAATTTTGACAAATCAGTGAATACAGCTGTTCCGAAGGGATCTGATTCTGCTCTCAGTTATACTGGTGATGAAAATGCAGTAACTTGACTGAACGTAATACTTAAGAGGCATGTTATTTGAGAGTCTGAAAACTTAATAGACTTACTTTAGATAGTGGACATCTGAGATAAGAGCAGAATGTAATCTTCAGACTAGAGAATTGACTGTGACTAAAGGTATTTGTGCTATATAAAGAGAAAGTCAGGAGAACATTGTCTTCTCATTCAGTAGAAACCTTTATGAAAAGCTGATGAGTGAAGTGTGGATCTTTCTCTAGAAACTTTTTTTTCATGAGAAGAAGAACAGCAAACACAGCTGATAAAATATTTTTGGCAGTATGTTAAAATTGACACAGCTCTAATGATTTGTATTCATGGTATAATCTTAAACTAGCAGTAGCTATAATTCATTACATTTCTAATTTTACAGAGGCACAGATGGCTGTCCACTCTAGTGGTCCCAACATTAGTGAGTTAAACATGGAATAGCATGATTGATTAAAAATTGTAATCAGACATTACTCCTTGTAATTGTGATTAATACGAGTTTACTATTTCTGACAATAGTTACTTTTCTTCTTCCTTTTTAACAGAGGGAATAGAAAGTAAGTAGATTACAGGCTTAAAATCAAGACTTTAGGGACAAATGAACAATTAATTTTAATTTCAAGAAGAGAAAACTGCTGTTTGTACTTTATTTTTTGGATGGTTTAGGGATTCATATTATCCTTTTGATAACCAGGTGGCTGTTTTTTCAAGGCTAGCAATTGTTCCCTGTGGGAAAGTGACAGCTAATAATTTACTTGTATATTTTAATCTGTACCATTTTTTTTTTTAATGCTTAGTCTTTCAATAGTAACATGATTTTTTAAGGAATTTTTGCGCATTCCTTTGAAGCTAAAAACAAATTTATATTACCTAAGGCAGTGAAAAATTAATGGACTGATTTCTACTAATGTTCTTTTGCATTCACCAGAAATATAGTTAATGGGTTCTTTTGGCTTTGGATCAAGCAATTGTTTGTTTCTTACAGATTCTCATGGTCAAACATAAACCAGGTCTGTATATAATCCTTGACTTCCATGACTCTCTTTTCTTTTGAAGAGCTTGTGAAATTGACACTTAAATTGATATTATGTCTCTATTTCTTTATTTGGTGACCTATTGGGTTTACATCCAGGCTTTTGGTAGCAGGTAAGCTGCTGGGGTGTCTTCTTAAAAGGTGCCCCTGTGTCAAGCAGAGTTTCTTTCAGCTCCAGACCCAGCTAGAAAAAGCTGAGCCCGACAATGACAGTGGTGGTGCCTTTGTGCAAACATATTTAAGAAAGATTTAAAGCACTGAAGAGCAGATGTGCGACAAAGGAGTGAAAAAGAGTGAAACAGTCCTGCAGCCCTCCAGCTCAGTGAAGAGTGAAGAAAGATGGGGAGGAGGTGCTCCAGGCTCCAGAGCAGATTCTCCTGTAGCCCTTTATGAAGACCGTGGTAAGGCAGGCCGTGCCCCTGCAGCCCATGAAGGTCTACTGCACAGCATGGAGAATATGCCCTGGAGCAGATGGCTACGCTCTGAAGGAAGTTTCAGACCATGGAGATCCCACGCTAAAGCAGACTCCTGGCAGGAACTGCAGCCCATGCACCCCCTTGCACTAAAAGGTTTTCTGGCAGGAACTGTGACCCTGTGAGGACTCATGCTAGAGGAGTCTGTTCCTGAAGGCATGTATCCTCTGGAAAGAACTCATGCTGAAGCAGTTCTTGAAGAACTGCAGCCAGTGGAAAGAACCCATGATGGAGAAGTTTGGAAAACACTGTATCCTGTGAGAGGCACCCCATCCTAGAGCAGGGCAAGAGCAGGAGGAGGAAGGAGGAGGTGGGGGTTTTTTTTGTTGTTTTGTTTTGTTTTTTTTTTGTTTCCTAGCATGCTATGATAGGATAAAATTGTTGTTTATATGCTCAGTGAAACATTTTCTTTCCCCAACTTTCCTTCTGACACAAGGTCTAGTCTTTCAACAAGCTCTGGGATGAAGGCAGAGAAAACAAAAGGGGGAAGCTGAACAACATCTGGGCACAGAGTTCACAGGGAAGGGTTGCTGATTCACAGCATCTCTTGAACTGCCTTTGACAGATAGATCTTATGAAGCCCAAGGCAGAACATAGATCTACTTCCCTCGAGTAGAATATTTACATCTGGTCTCTTTGGTCTTGTTACCACTGATTCTCCAAAGGTGAAACAGGCAAGTATGGTTCTTTCCTTGGTTGCAGGGGAGTTTAGATTTTCTCTTATTTTAGTTTTAGTGATAAATCCTTCTTATTTTACTCTCTCCATGTCCCACCGTTGTTTTAATCACTGTGTCTTCAAGACTCATGTTTCTTTTTTTCTTCTTATATCACTATAGTATTCCCCATGTGATGCTCTTGTTTCTTTTTATGTGAGTGCCTTTGACTAGGTAATTGATTTTATTATAAAAAATAAAATGAAAAAAAAAAATGTTTCTAAGGAAGAACTCATAGAATTTACATTTGTAGAATTTAGCAAATAGATAGAATTTGCTAAAATTGACAGAAGCTTCTTTTCAGTTTGTTAAAAAAAAAACAAAACAAAAAACACAACCAAACAAATAAACTTTTCATCTTTATTTTCTCTTTAACAACATACACTGCATATTATCTCAACTACAGTTGTAACTTCAAATGGATGATTCTTTCGAAGACCAACAATTCTGCTAAATTCATTGCAGCTGAAGGATAGATGGTGAGATGTCATGTGAAGAGGAAATCTGGGTGTTAAGACTTCTCTGGCAATGTGCAACTTTTCCCAAAAGATGATCAGTCCTGTATAATTACAGCTGGTATGTGCTGTATCGCATGGTGTTGAAACCTGCTATCATGAGAGATGGTTAATTGGCTATTTGATTAATAGCTCTCCACTGGACTCCATCTGTAGTGAGATTTAGCCTACTATTCTCAAAGCTGGCTGAGGCACACTTCGCCACAGCCTACCTGAACAGCTACATGGAGCTGAAAAATCCTTACACACTTAAGAAAAATTATGATTTAGCAAAAGGTTTCAAGTATATGTAGCCACTGTCAGAGGGTCATTATTCTTATCGACTGACCTCAACGCCTTTTCACAATGGTACATTGTCTGGTTTCTCCTTTAAAGAAAGCATTTCCCTTTTCTTGCATTGTAAAGAGAAAAGAAAGAAAATATCCATAACAAGCAAAAATCCGCTCCAAAACCATAGTGCTAGGGAAGTTTATAATAGGAATCATGATGGACTGTTAGATTAGCCAAAATGAATGTGAGAAGGGTACTAATATGGAGCCAGCTGTAACCCCAGAAGCTATGCAATAATGATGTTGCCTGTGGCCCTAACCACTTTTTTATGCTACCCAGAGACAAACGTAGCTAAGCAGGCAGTTGTATGTGCATTGCAGTATACAGGTTTTGATAAGTGTTTTAACAAGCTGGCACATGATCCTAGTTAAAACTAAACGCAGGACCTAACAGCCACTAAACTGATGGAGGAAAACTAGAACTTGCTTGCAATGCATATGTAATCTTGGGAAAAATGACAATGAAGTAAAAAGAAATAGCCTATAAGACACTATTATCAGAAAAAAAGAAGCTGCAAAGAATAAAGCACATACATAGAAAGTATATAGATTATGGATTATTTTATTTTTTTGTTTTGTTTTATTTTTCTCTTTGCACCAGACCAGTGCTAACAGGTCTGTGAATGGGGGTCAATATAGAAAATTGTCACTTTTCTGTATTTATATTAGCTTTTTTAAAGAGTAAACAGAAGCATATTATAAATGGTTGTAAATTGCTTCACAGAGAAGTATCAGCAGTGTCCAGCAAAGTGCACCTACAAAGCAGGCTTTATAGACTTGAGTACTACCAACTAACTCCACATACCTATTAGCTATCCTTTTTAAGTCTATAGCTCTTTAACAACAAATCAAACTGGATTTCATACTGTTCCTTTAGAGTTGACCAATTTTATGAAGACTTTCCAAGAGACATGAATACTGAGAAAATATTTAGACAGGCACAATGGAATGGTTTAACAGAACAAGTCCTTATGGACAGACAGTTCAGAGACAGTAGCAAAGGCTAATCCCACTGTATTCAGCTTTAAAGTTGGATCTTTATGTTAAAATTGCATCTTATACCTGTAAAGATCTACCCCATTCATTCATGTAACAGCAATTCTGCTGTTTCTCACCTAATAGAAAACTGTACAGTGCTGCATACTTTAAACATACTTAGGGAAGATTTTCCTTCCTAAATATATAAGCTGCTTTGCTGATGTATACAGAAGTCCCAGCAGCAGTAACACAGGAAATAAAGCAGCACATCCAAGTGGATGTGAAATACTTCTGCGTCTGATGCTCTGTGAATTAGGCTGCAGATAAAATTTTGTACATTTTGTATCTTTAATGGCAAGTAATGTTAGAGTAAAATGAAAACTTTATTCTTCTGAAGAATCTCATCTTTCACCTGCTTCTCCCAGTGGTTAGTGTATTTTTGTGAGTATTTGGCAAGGTTGTTGGAACTTTAAAAAAATCCCTAATTCCTTAATCCCTGTTATCACCAGAAGAATTTTTATTCTAATAGTTTAATGTATAGTATAACATTTACTGTAATTTAATTTTTTAGTGTTTATGTATATACAGAAATATATGCATGCATATATATGCAACTTTACTAACCAAGGCCAAACTTGGGAAGTTTTTCATGTGTGCATTATTTACAGTACTTGTGGTCTATGTTATGTTAAAAGCACTGTTACATCTTGTCTCCATTTATCAATAATACAGCTTAACATATTGTGAACATAACTATTTTCAGCATTATTTTCCTGCCGATTATATATGAACCATGGAAGGATGTACAGGGCAAAGCAAATACTACAGTTGTTTCATCTTTTTTCAATTAAGCACCCCAAGGTTTCAGTATTTTTTACTCTGTCTTATGTGAAAAATTAGGCGCTTCTTCAATACAAGCAAAGGAATAGCTTACAATACTAAAAAAAAAAAAAAAAAAAAAAAAAATTGTTCTTTTCTTTGTGACTTTTAGATTATATTTTAAGTCAAGAAAAAAAAAAAAGAAAAAAAAAGAAAAAAAAAAAAAAACACCCCAAAAAATGCAAAAGAATAAAACCCCAGACATAATTATTTGCTGTCCAGAGCATACTTCAAATTCAGGTAAAAATCTATAGTTTTTTTGTCTCATGTATTTTCATATTGAAAATGTAAATAAATAATTTACTGGCAAATAAAGTTTCAGACTTTAAGTCTTTCTAATTTTCAAAGCAGAATTAGATTCTTCTTAGAAAAAGAAGGTATGACCTGCTTAATTGCAGAAGAAATTCTTATGCTTTTTTCTTTGTTGTTGTTAAGATTACACTATATTTAGTAATGTCTGTTAAATATCATACACATAGAAAATAACAGGTCTTTTTTTTTAAGCGCACACAGCAGCAGTAGATGTGGAGACATTAGAATGAAAAAGCAGGCCAAAGCAGGATTTACAATGTATACTTCTACTAGTCTGAATTAATATTATAAACCATCATGAAAAAACGGGTATTTTACAATAATTCCTGCACTGCATCAGTCATAACTATGATTGTTGTCACAATACGTTCTATGAAATCTCTGTTTTGTCTTCCACTGTCTGACAAAGCAACTTTTTGTATGACTTGATACTGATGAATTCCAATCTGAACATCTAGTTCTTAAAAGTATCTTTAAACCTCACTACTGGTTTTTTGTTTGGTTGGTTGGGGTTTTTTAAAGACAATTTTAAAATTTTAATCTCTTTATTTTGTGAAAAGTCATAAAACATCTTTACAGTGAGGCAATTTTCAGGTTTCTGACCCCCTTAGAATAACTGGTCATTATAATGCTTTTATGTCAATTAAAACATGAACTCATCCTTGTATTTCTCTCCTGACAATCCGTTTTTATTGGCTCCTCAAAAATGACCTGGCACTATAACTTGAGATCCAAATTTTTTATTTCTTTTATCCTGAGCTAGCTATGGGTTTCCTGATTGTAATTTCACTTATGGAAAGGAGATGCAAATTATATGTAATTTTAATGCTGAGAACTAAAGGTAGTACAATTACATTGATTGATGCTCCCACTATTTTGTATATGGAAACAATTTTTTATGGCTTTTTTCTTGTTCGGTTGGTTTTTTTTGGGTTATTTTTTCCCTTCCTGGACTCTTTCTTAACTCAGTCAAAGTGAACTGTTTTTGGAAGATTGAGAAGCATTTGTTTTTATTATGTTACATCTTTCATATGCTCATTAAAAGATCCTCACAAAGTGAAACCTTCCTGAGAAACCAGAAATACTGTAGAAACAGAAGCACATGAAAATGAATATATTCAAATAGTTCTAACAAAACTGTGTAGCATCATGTGAAAATGCAGTACAATAAGAAAAGAAAAACACTTTTTTTTCCCTTTACACAACTGCCAATCACAAACCAGTTAATGTGATGTTCACCATTACAAGTTGCACCTTGTCTGGCCGGGATGGTGCAAGCTTTCTTCATAGCAGCCCATCTGGTGCTGTATTTTGGATTTGTGGCTAAACCAGCATTGATAACACAATGGTATTTTGACTGTTGCTGAATAATTCTTGTACAGCATAAGGCTATGGCCTCCCAAATTAGGCTAGTGGTGGGAGGGAGACTGATAGGGGCACAGCTGGGACAGCTGACCCAAATTGGCTAAACTGAGATTTTATATCATGTAACATAATCAGCAACAAAACCTGTGGTAAAGGAAGAAGCGGGGGGAGTTTTGTTAACTAACAACGAAATTTTAAGTTCTCAGGCTCTGTTCTGATTTGGGAGCACGCATCTCAGGGCTGGCATGAGCTCCCCTCAGTGAAAGCTAGGCTGAGCTCATTTCAGCTCCAAGTGCCTGTTGTCTTCCCTGCTTGAGTCTGAGCTCTTCCAGTGCCTCTGTGGAAGGGATTCACTGTCCAGCAAACAAGAACCCCTTGAGAAGGCTGTGACGGCACACACCTCAGCTGCGAGCAGACAGAAAGCAGCAGCCTGAAACAAGAAAAAAATAAAGCAAATACCAAGACTGTAGAGGAAGGGAATACACCCATCAGTGGTAAATTCCTCCCAGTGTAGTAAGAGCTTACTGTGACACTCCTCACTTCTCATGGAGGAACATGCCACCCCTGACATTTGGGGAGAGAGCGTGAGCACAGCAGAAAAGGAACCATCAGGATGAGTAAATAAAACTATTTTAACTCTATTGCTGGTGAGTTTATTCTGATTAAGACTATTAAGATGAAAATATTAATAGGAATGCCAACTCCACATATGTGAGCTGAAAAGAGGTAACCCATCTCTTTTGGTTATAAAAAGAGCTAATAACACCTCTGTACCATACCATGAAATTCTGATTCCAGGAATGGCAAGAGAAACATGGTTCTGCTTCAAACACAGCAAAACTGGACGTAAGTGATAACATTCCTGCAATGAAAATATTTCAAAGTAACATTTCTGGGAATAAAATCATCATACAGCTGTCAACAGATATTTTTCAGGCTACTATTTACAACTGATATTTTGCCTTACTTAGAGCTAAACTGATATCTTTAGACTACATTTTTCTGGTAGTAAGAAAAAAAT
Source organism: Margarornis squamiger (assembly GCA_035222235.1). Classification (NCBI taxonomy): domain Eukaryota; kingdom Metazoa; phylum Chordata; class Aves; order Passeriformes; family Furnariidae; genus Margarornis; species Margarornis squamiger. The sequence continues at coordinate 16,716,467 of JAWWTY010000037.1, forward strand.
GTATTTCCAGGTAATATTGTTGTATTGGTAGGTACTTATGGAAAAAAAAAAAAAAAAAAAAGAAGAAACAAATCAAAAACCAGACCCAAAAAACCTACTGATGGGAGGGGGGAAAGTGCTTCCCTTAAGTACAATGTTTGTGAATTTCTGAAAAAGCACATTATAATTAAACAGCAGTCTGATATTTTCCTTTTAGAAGTTATTTCTTAGTCACTCACTGAAACTGTTGAGATTTAACTGTGTCTCTAAGTGGACAACTAAAGTATTCATGGTTTACATCTTGATTTAATATTTCAAAAATTACACCACTATGCCTTGCCATATCTTGCATTGGACTGCATTAAAACAAGACCTTGAGGCAAGGGATATTATAGATATCCATTATAGATGTAATATTATATCCACTATAGATGGATAATATATTATTGCATTACAAAGTAAAGGCCATGCCTTATCACACAGTCATAGTAATGCCTATCAACACTACAGTTATCAATTCAGTACATGCTCATGAGGCCAGAGTGGCTGGAAACATGAAATGTTTAAGAAAAGAAACCTAATTTAATACAGTTAGATGGCCTCTGAGTTTGTTCATTCTTGTTAATAAAAATTCTTTCTTTTTTGGGACATAATAACAAATAGTATATTAAAGGAGTTGTGGCTTGCATCCCTTCAGCTAAGGGTCTCACAGTATTTACTGAAAATACAGCACCTCTAGCCTTGTAGGTTTGTAATGGAAGTTCAGACATCTGTAATGAGTTAGAGCTCTTATGAACTGTTTTCTGTAGGTGAAAAAATAATGTATTGAAGCAGCCAGCACATGAAAAAACAATTAATGAAAACTCAACTTTGGAGTCCAGTGGAGTAAACCCATCAAATTCTAAATCATACCAACATCAGAATAAAAGGAGAGAAATTGCTTTGCCTGCTTGGTATGTTCCAGGTGCAGCAGCTGTGTACAATCCAAACTCAGTGACATCATGGGTGAACTGGCTAATTCATAGCAAGAAGAGTAAACCGACTGCACCATTCCCTGGCGATTTCTGCAAGTCAAAGAGCTGATTCACATTTCTTCCTGTACAACCTCCAAAATAAAGCAATTATCAAGATGTGCCATATAACTATTTCTGTGCAATAATTGAACTCAAATCTGTATTTGAAAGTTATTCATCTAATGTTTCCTCACCCACAGAGAGGCTGCTATCATTTTGAACAGTTCACTTTTAAGTTAGACACAGGAATTCAAATAGTTATCTCTTTATTTCTAATTACAGTGATTTAATGCAATATGGTTTTACTTATGAACCTTAAATTTGAGTTAAAAATTAGTCTTTACACAAGAAATGAATAACTGGATAAATAACAGTGCTAAAAACTGTATCCCCTTTCTCTGTAACCAGGACACTAGCAAAATATCAATTATTTCCCTCACACTCTGCCTCTTTTTTTACAACAACCTTTAAAAAGTCACATATATGTAACTACTATTTTGGCAGATTTTTTTAACATTTATTTATATTAGTTACAGATAATTCAAACTCTAAGTATAAATATTTAGCAAAACCATGATTAAACTTTTTCCTCTACAGCTTGCTTTTCCAAAGGCAGTTTAATCGCTCTATCTTCACATTGTGAAATGGCAGGACCTTTTTATATGGCCATGGGAAAGTAGTTTCTTTGTATATGTTATATTATTATTTTTTTTTTTTAATTCAAAATGATATTTTTAAAGAACAGAAAAGAAATTACTCATAAAAATTTAGCACCCAAATTTCAGAATCATTATCCAGGCCACTTGGACAGTGGACTAGGTCTTAGAAACCTAGATGCAACAGAAAAAAACATGAAAAATATTTTTCAGTTCTGTTTTGTGTTTGGTTTTTTTTGCATTAGAGATCTTTAAGTTCTTGGTCACTGCGGTGCCCAAAAAACAGCTTTTGTTTCCTACTGTTCTCCTTGGCTCATACAGCCAGGTTTCTTACCCAAAGGATACAAAGATGTAAAAAATTAATACATTTCCAAATTCTTTTGCATTAATCTTGAATGCACCTAAGTTATTTCCTAGAAATGCTTATGAAAGGGTAAGTTCCTACACTCAGTAGGAGTTAGACATCAATTTCCAGAAAGAGTGTATTTCACTCTTCTCTAGTTTCATAGCTATCAGTATCAAAAGTGGTAACAAATCTTTGCCTTCCCAAACTGAAACAGACTTTTCTTTTTTATACAAATGAACAAAGAATAAAGGTAAAAACCACTAAAAGGGATTTTTTCATGTTCATGGGTCAGAGAGCATACCTGAATGTAGGTGGAAAACTGAAATCCAGGTTTTTGAGGTTAGAGCAGACAGTTAAAATTTTGGGATTCCTACTTCCATACCTATAGGAAGCCAGTACTATCATTCACCTAGTCGACAAGATTGCTCTAAGATACTGCAACAAAGCCCAAAAAAAACCAACAAAAAAACCCCAACAACCCAAAAAACAAGAGAAAAAAAACCTAAGTTATTAAAATCCTCTAAGAGTTCCCAACATTTTCTTGTGCCATTATATGCTTCAAACCAGGAATTCAAGGATTTTCTGGCTTTTTTAGTGTATACAGAAATAATTTGGGGTGCCTCCCTCAACCAAGTAGCTGTTTTTCATGTTTCACAATGCTTAGAGACATTTTTATCACCTTCCTTTGGCATCACTCATATGACTCATATAGATTTAGACATTTTAGTTTTCATTTTACTTTCAAGAATGTCTGTTGACAAATAACTAAGAAGTGGTTCAAACTCTGCATGATTTCTACTTTATCATCTCAACTTGGATGAAGTGAAGACTGCACATGAAATATTTATATTACATACCAGAAATGCTTCCTACAGAATAACAGTAGAAGTATGATCAGATTCAGACCTGGCATGGTTCTATAGCACTTTATAAACATAACTTTCACTCCTACAACTGAAGACCAAAATCTCAGGCACTCAGTTTGCTGTAATATACCTCTTACTTAACTTACAGCAGTTAATTCTGGTATAAAAACAAATGAGTCCGTGTAAGTCAGACACGTGAAGCTTTTGAGAGGCCATTTAGAACCAGGACATCTATTGCCTAAGGGAATAGCAAGGACCAGCTTCTCTGTTAAGGACTGGAAAGCCAGTAGGGGTACCATGGCCAGCAGGACCAGAAGTCAGAACCTCATCCCACAGTACCCAACCAAGACAAGCAGGACAAAACCTGAGATGGTGACTCAACCCAGTGACCAGAACATAAGGTAATATCACAGTGATGAGCCAAGTCTGAGGTCAGCCCATAGGTCACAGTTAGGATCACATGCATCAGACCTGCCAGGCAGAACCAAAGTCAAGGCAGCCCATAGATCAGACTCCAGTCCCAGGGTCACCACAGCCAGGGATAGCTGAGGAAGAGACCAATAGTCCCCTAGCATAGCTCAAGGAGGAAAAAGGTGCCCAGGGCAGAGCTTAAATAGAGCTCCTGGGCCCATGGCTATGGTTGGAGGCCCCAGATGAGGCTGATTGGAGTCATTAAGGCTGATTAAGCACTCTGACACATCTACTATACATCCTTCTAAAATGTTTCCTATATGTACTCGTGATTGTAGCACCTGAGCCCTTCAAATGGACATTATTTGAGTTTTTTGTCAAGATTTCAGAACTCACTTTTTTTCCCCATGGAATAGAGATTGCGTTCTGGGGTTTTTATATATTATTAATTTCTGATTGCCCTATCCTTGTCCTGTAGCTGCCTTTTGTATTCTTTCTTCTTTATTCAAATTGAGAGTTTGCTATGGTTGTTGTTTAGAATATATAGAATGTGCTTGATAATCCATTCATTTTTTCCACGTGTTTTCACTGTGAATTGAAAAACCCTGGCTCAGTCCTGCCTGATGCACCAGGCTGGTGCTATGATACTGGCTAAAAGGCTTCAAGGATTAACATCAGTATTGGAGACATGCATGCAGGCTATACCACGGCCACAACAGCCTCGGGAATAAAGGGTCCTTTCTAATTGAGCTATGAATGTCATAGAACCAAAGAACATCAAGGCTAAAGGGAATTGTATTTTCCTGAGCAGTCAAAACCCCACAGGATACACAGAATCAGAGAGACAACTGACAGTAACTTTTAGATTTCTTGCAATTGCTGTGAGCCAAACAGCTGCTGCTGACAAACCAGGGAAAACACTGTCTCCCTGCTGCCCTAGTATTCCCTATCTCTGTTGTAAGGTACAGCTGCACAGTTCCTTCCAGGTGTAAATGAGTGTGCTCTGGATGTATTCTAAGCTTGAAGGATGTGGTAATTTCCAAACCAGGAGGCATGTTTCCAAGTTAGCATGATCTTGAGCTATTAAGCCATGCTGACAAACTGCACATAAAACACAAGTAGAAGCCTGAGGGTGAGAGTTGAGTTATTCCTTCCTTCCTGCAGAGGATCATATGGATTTACATCTAATTCTTCATATGTACCTTGTCTGCAGCTGTGTTGCTAGGACAGTTGTTTTCAGTGTTTTAAGGATGTTTAGACATTCTTCAAGTGAATTAATGCCCAGTGTCAAGTACAAAGACTCTTGATTCATTATATATAACAGGAAGGTAAAATGTCTTAATACATTACTTGCTTCAGGAATATAATTCTATATTCATCCTTAGGGGAGGTTTAAAGATGCCTAAATACATGGGTATTTTCTGTTCTCTCCTTCTACTAAACCATTGAATAGCAGAAGCCATTTAAGTTTTTAAGAGAAAAGAAAAAAAACAATTAAATGCAAATATTGAAAACAAAACATACTTAAAATGCAGTCTCAGATAATAGTAAACAAATATGAGAAATAATGTAAAGGATAAAATTGCTGTGAAGCACTTGAACAAACAAAGCAAGTGTTTATAAAATGTTTAACTGCTTTTGTAATTTAAGGTACAAGATTTATTTCTATAAAATGAACTTTATGAGTAACAAAAATCATTGTGGAAGGACAGCATTGCCTATGCTGACAATTTTATTGTTACACTCATAACATTTGGTGGTTTTCCTGAAGCTGTGAATTCCAACATTATTACATTTGGTGAGACCTTCAGCTTTAATTCAAAATAAAATAATAATAAAAAAAAAAAAAAAAAAGACAAAAACCAAAAAACTTACTGTCCCTCTCTTTTAGAGAAAAGCATGTATATATGCTAAATATTCAAACCCCAGAAAACAAATATGAATTATGTGATAAATAGATCTTAATAAATCTGCAGTTATTTTAATCCAGTCACATCTTTTTATAAGATCTTGCTTCAATTTCTGAACAGCTGAGATTATCACTTATGCACACGTTCACAATTTCTCTGTTTTGCCATAAGGTATTTGTAACACAGAGAGCTGAAACAAAAGCTTTGTGCAATGACTACATCATATTTATGCTCTAGCTTTAGAAGTTTTTCACTCATGTTCCAAAGTGTTTTTGCAAGAAAGCATCACTATTGTGTGTCAGAACCATGTCAGGAGCTCAAACTTTAATAAAAAAAATTTTGAAAAAAAACTTTCTATCGGAAAAATCATACACCCTTCATTCAATTCAACAAAACTCCAGGTCCACATCCTGTCTTGTTTCTGTCTTCTAAATGGCTGATTTTCGCCTTTTTTTTTTTTTTTTTTTTTTTGCAAACATAGGAAAACAAAACAAAACAAAACAAAACACACACACACACACACAAAAACCCCCCAAAAAACAAACAAACAAACAAACAAACAAAACCAAAAAAACCCCTGGTAATATTTGTTTTAATGCTTTCTTAATGACCACAACATGAAATGTTTTAGCAGAGATTAAACAGTTAAATTGGAACGGAAGACAAACACAGGCACAGAACTCTAAGACTGTATAACACTCCATGTGTCTTTGCTGTTATCATGGGACTTTCAGAGTCATCTAAAATTATATACTGTGCAAAATAAGACAATAGCACTATAGGACTACACGAGTTATAGTCTGTCTCTTAAATGTTATTTAAGCCCTGAGAGGACTCTAAACTCTACCTATCTCATTGAACTCCCAGCAGGGACAGTTGTATGTCAGGAAAGTTGAGACGGCCCCTCCTTCAGGCTTGGAAGGTTTGACCCGATAGCTCCCTCCTCTTAGACTTGTCCTTGATTTTCATTCTCCCTTTGAAAGAAAGTGTAATGAGTATTGCAGGGAGCTTAAAGGCAGCATTACTTTAGTTCCCATTCCTAAAGGCATTCTCTTTTTAATCAAGTGACCACTGAAGTACCTCAGCTCTTCGCGAGATGCAGAAGCACAAGACCTCCTACTTGCTCCTAAGACAGTAAGAGTCAGGCAGCCAGAGAGTTTGAAAATCCTGATATTCTTAGTAGGCTTTAGGAAAATTTATAATTTTGGACTGTACCACAGTACAGGCTCTGGGATTCCTGTTTATGCTAAAAAGTTTTATTTAGTACTTACTAGTGTCCTAGAAAGCATATCTATTTCAGGAAAGCTTTGAAACATTTTTCTGAGATTCTAATTCATAACATGTCTGAAAATAATAAGTGGGAAAGTCTGAAATTCAACCATTTGCTCCAGGCTTCTAAATCTAGTCCCTTTTCTTTTTCTTTGCCCTGAAGGCAGGCACGAAAACACCTTTGAGATTTTGGGACAGAATGACAGGAGGCAACAAGAGTTAGTCATCCAGCGTACACAGGTGCCTTAAGGACATATAATTCCTGTGTCTGAAAAGTTTTTGAAATTATAGGATTTTGGTTCATGGGTACAGAAACAAACAGCTGCGGTTGTTTTAGAGGAATTAACTCTAAACTGAGGCAGAAAACAAATTACTGTGGGATATTGCCACCTTCAGATGCTGAAGAAATTTTGCCAGATTTCATCTACTAGCCTGGCAGCTCTTAAATCAAAGAGATATTTTTGAAAATGTTACCTACATCCTGTTGTGACTAATGATAGCTAAGACTCTAGAGAGCAATTTGGAGGTCATCCTGTGCCTGCTGCCTCTAACTATGTCATCAGTCCTCTCATGGGGCATACTCTATTCTTTGGGAAATAGGGAAGAATATGTTGTGTTTGTAATGCTTTGAAGATGAACACCACTGTAGATTGACGAGTTTTAGATTACAATTACTCTGATTATACTTCTCAAAATGTTATTTATTTATTACAGAACTATCATAAAACTTGATATTCTGTTTTTGGCCCTGCTGATTAAAAGGAAGGCTAAGTATTATAAGTGGCTTTCCCATTTAGCCATTACTCTTTTCCCTCTGTTTTATATTTCAGATGTAAAAACTGGAAAGGCAGGATATGTTGCTCTCTTCAATATGAAACTAGTCTTGGCCATCATCTAACTTGTTTGTAGCACCCTGTACTAGCAAAATGAGTTGCTTTGGCAATTTGTAGCACTAAAGATTTTCTGCCTTTTTACGTTAAAAATCTCTTTAATCCTGAAGTCAGACATTCTTGCAGACATATTTGCCCAATGTAAAAATTTTAACAATCTATAATCCCACCATGCACTTCAGCTCCTGACAATCTTCTCGATCAATTTCTTTTTCAGTTCTGTTTTCTGGTCTCTACTCCCTCTCAAGAGTTTTGAATTTCAGCTAGGAAGGCTCTTTTTCTTTCACCTTTGACTGACAAGGAGTATAGGTGAATGACTGCAACAGTTCACTGAAACTGAATGAGGGGTTGTCCTGTGCTTTTCCCTCTAAGGCCTGATCATAATCAATGCACAATGCACAGAAGGAAACAGCTAGAATGGCAGGAACATTTTCCTCTGTCTTTCAGGAGGTAAGAACATGTTCAGCATATTTGGAATCCGAGAGGATTTTGGCTGCTGAAATCTGCTGAGAGTACACCATAGTAATTTTAGGTGGCAGGTAAGGAGCCCTCTACAATAGGAGCTCTGAGCTGAGACGTCTGTAGTCTAGTGCACACATACTATAAGGCTTCCAAACACATAAGCTAAAAACCACGTCAAGTCTTTCAGGCTGCAGATGACATTTCAGTTATCTAAATTGAAAATACGTGTATAGGTTACAAGTGTATTCTACCAGTATAGATGACTTTCAATTACAAATCTTGTGAAAACCAGTCACAAATAGTGATGCATATCATAGTTTAAGTCTTCTGCTTCGATTTTCAGCTAATAACAACAGAGTGACATCCTCTACTCAGAAGCACAAATGCAACAATTCTATATTGCTCTTGGAGAGTTTTAATGTACAGATAATAATTAGGAATTTGTCTTTTTATTACACTCAGCAATTATACAGTCAGTAAATAGCTAGTCAGCTAATAAGGCCAAGTAATGCAATGACCTATGATTTAAGACTAAACATCAGGAATAACAACTAACTCTCTTTCAGGATACACATACCTTATCTCCATTATCTGTATCTGTGAGGATGCTGTTTAGAGTCAGGCTCCTGTCATGTTTCATGTGCTGCAGTGAATAGAGGACAGCAATCTACCAAAATACAGCTGCTGAGTAAAGGCACTGCACTCTGTAAAGAGATGAGCAACTTTGCATACCTTCAAGATAGAGCCTGGATCTTTGAGTCCTTCCATGTTAAGTACCCTGACAGACAGAATCTAATCCTATCCTTCATAGAATCATAGAATCTTTTAGGTTGGAAAAGACCTCCAAGATCATCGAGTCCATCCGTTGACCAAACACCACCTTCTTAATTAAACCACAGCACTAAGTGCCACGTCAGTCATTTATTGAACACCTCCAGTGTTGAGGAGTCCACCATCATCCTGAGCAGTCCCTTCCAATGCTTGACAACCCTTTCATTGAAGAAATTTTTCCTGATGTCCGACTTGAACATCCCCTGGCAAGCTTGAGGTAATTTTCTCTTGTCCTGTCACTAGTTGTCTGGGAGAAGACACCAACCCCCACCTCACCACAACCTCCTTTCACAGAGTTGTAGAGAGTGATAAGGTCATTCCTGAGCCTCCTCTTCTCCAACTCCCTCATCCCCTGCTCCCTCACCTGCTCCTCATGACTTACTCTCTAGACCCTTCACCAACTTCACTGTCCTTCCCTGGATGTATTCTGTCACTTCAATGTCTTTCTTGAAGTGAGGGGCCTGGAACTGGAGTGGCCTCACTGGTGTTGAGTATGGAGGGACAATGATTTCCCTAAGTGACTGAACAAAGATGTTCACTTCTTTATAACCTTGAGTCCTTGTTCCCCCTACTTGCTGATCGACTATGGCTGCATAAAAAGGTTCTTCTGGTGGATGTAAAAAATAAATTGCTTTGCAATTTATTCTTGTGACTTTGCATGAATGGCCTTGTTATGGGATTGCTTGAGTCTCAAAATATAAAGTCATAATTTCATGTGTGTCTATGTATGCATGTTCTTGTAGCCACAAATGGTCTTCCACTATCAATACTTTTCCTAGTTCTACTATGGCTCAAGACACACAAAGAAATCCCATGTGATAATTAATTCTTTTAGGAATTCATATCTTTTTGCAAAAGAGACAAAATAAAGAGAAGACTGCCTCACAGGCTGTCATAGAATAGTATGAAGAGCATTACAAGAGCTGTGACATGAGTATATTTGATTGTGAAAATTTTTGGAGATCTGAATCAGGAGGAGGGAGAAAGATTTAGTGTTGCCCCATCCTTATTTCCTGTTGCTGAGAAATGAAACAAGGAGAAATCAAACCAACTGTAGAGCAACACGCTGTGAGACCTTATTTCCATAGCCTTTCTGGGTTGTCATATATTCACAAATGTGTGTTTCAAGGTATTTGATGCCAATCTGTGTATATTTCAAATCTTTGCTCTTTCTTTTGGGCTCTGCCTTGTATCTGACCATGGTCTTTCAGAATAAGACAATTGGTAATCCATTAACATCTAACATTTTGCTTCATATGCATTCTCTATCCATGCAGTAAATCAGCAGGTGTTCTTTGAATTGCTGGAAGACACAGAACCTTGTGCCTTTGTAGAAAGTGTGTAGTGAAGAATTTTCAAGATTTTCCTTCCAGGTGAACAATCTTCTTCAAAGTTTTATTCAGGCATTCAATCTCTCAGTCATCTTGAAGGCAGAATGTTCTTCTTTGCCTGTATATAAAACCGTTTCTTCTGAGGGGGAAAAAAAAAAAAAGAAAAAAAAAAGATATTCTGAAAAAAATCAGATTGTTGTATGCTGGAAATAATATGATTTTAACAATAGATGTGACTCTAATTTGGTTTATAAATATTATTTCAGATAATCTACCAATGCAGTAGAATAGCAAATACACCAATGTATGATCTTAAGTACCAACTTTAAAAAATTCTACGGATGACTAGTGTTTAGGAACAGTTTGCAATTACAGTATATAAATGTGTGCATTTTTAGCATAAGACTGGCTTCAAGTTTAGACCAGCTTTAACTTGAACATGCAATTCTGGCCACCCGCAGAGTTCCCACAGCTGCTGTTTTGTCTGGACAGTTGTTGATGTTTGTCATGAAAAAAAGTGTATCCATTGAAAAATAAACAGTGAAAAGCCTGTCATTAATATCTTGTAAGAAAAGTTTCTTTTATGGAATAACATGGTATTGTAGAAGAGAATTAAGATATTTGGGATTGTTATGCACCTCATTATCAGGAAATCACATAATTTTCTGATGAATGAGATGTGTTAAATTGTAATTCTAAACTGCTCTCCTGCACTGTAATAAGTATGCTTGTAATCTGTGCAAGTACTCTATATCATCATTTATCTAGACATCTGGTAGAGATAAGCACAGATGAGATAAGCAGCCAGCAATCACAATTTCAGTTTCTGGTCCATACTCCATTCCATACATAAATGGAATTATTCTCACTGATCATCAGACAATTTGCATTCTTGCTCATTTGAATGCTCTTATTGCTAACAGTGTCATCAAGAAGCTTTGATCAGATTGCAGTTGGAATCTATATATCCAAAGACAGCTTCTTCAGTTTTCCAAAGCCCATAAAAAATACAATGATTCTTTTTCACAAGTGGGATACAATTTGTCAGGTGCTTCTTCCTAAGTGTTCTTGATATCAATGTTCTTCTTGGTTTGTCTTCGTGAGTTTGAGTAGGTGTGAGGCCAATTCTGCTGTCTTGTCAACCACTCTCATAATGGCAGCTAACAAGCAATCAAACCTTAAGTGCTTGTCTGCTCACAGTGAAGTCTTTAATCACACTGAAGCTTGTTCACATCTTGTCTACCCAAAGGCAAGTTGATGTTTTCCTGGAATAATCATCTCAATAGCTAAACATATTAAAACATAGATAGGAAATAACTCCGCTAGAGTACCAAAGTGTAAGAGAATGGAATGTTTGTTATCTGTGGTGGGATATGGCCATGGTAACAATTTCACTTTCTCCTGAGAAATAATGGTCCTAAGAAAGTCGACTGCCTGTCTAAAACAACATTTTCCAAAGTTCCATTTCAGTCTTTCAGTGTTGTGGCACTGCAGAATAAACTATGCATCAGGAATCTTTTGAAGTGCAGTAGCATCCAGATGAAACTGGACGCGACAATGGTTATTGAGAATTATGGACGTCATTTGTTCATAAAGCACTTGATGCTGAAGCAACTTTGTATAATACATACTTAAAATAGAAAAATCCAAAATCCATCACGTTACAAATGCTGGGACATTTCTACTGCCTTATGTAGCATAATTTGTTGATTCAGTCTTGAAAAACAAAGCTACAAAACATCTTGACATTGTGGACTTCAACTGCTTCAGTGTAAGATGTTCAATCACCACTCCAGCTAACCTGGTTATAGCATGATTCAGTAGGATGATTGAAGTGTGTAAGATTTTAGCATTTATTTATTTATTTACAGGTGAATGTAGGCATATCTCTGGTACAAGCATCACTCACCTGCCAAATTTGTATATTTTGTACAAGAATACTGAAAAAAGGGACTGTTAGTGTGTTGCAACAACAGACTTAGTAATGTTTAATACAGTCCAAACAATCTCTTTTAGTTTTTCTTTTGAGAAGGAAGAGGTCAGGCACTTAAAGCAAAAAATCATCATCATAATCACCACATTTGAAACTGGAAATGTCTGAAATTTTAAACTGGTACATGAAGCTAAATGCGAGCTCCACAATGGGAGGCCGTGTTACTCTTAATAAAAGGTGGAATTTAGTTACCTAAAATAATAAATTGACAATTTTGTAAATTCTGCTTTTTGATGCTTAATGTTTAGTACTAAAAAGGCAAACACAATTAACTACTGAAACTCCACTCGGTAGATCAAACACACCTGAAGAAATCTCCTAAACTGAAAATCTGCAAATAGCATGTTAACTCATGTTTTCATTGAAAACATAACATTACTCATAAACTTACAGGCAATTGTATGTTATAAATCATCTGATAGTTTGCTTAAGCTAATAAACTTATAAAAATTGATTGATTTTATGTCAAATATCCAATAGTGGGACTAAAATATAGATGGAAGTTGAAAGTGTATGTCCAAGTAATTTCTCTTTTCCAGTTCTCAACGTGTTTTAAATTTGCTATATATAATAACCTGACTTATCATGGTTAACCAACAATTACTGAGTCTAAAGATACCCTTCACTGTCTTACCGATGCAGGATGGGTATTTTATTTTCTTGAATATGAGTGAGTGTTGTTGGGTCAATTGAATAATTACCACTGAATTAGTGTTTCTCCCATTTAAATGATTGCATTTTAACTTCAGGTCTGTAATATGTTACTGTTGTACAGTGAATTGATTTTTATAGAACAGTTTCATTTACTTGAAAAATGTCTAGTCTTTTAATGAATGTGAATTACAGTACATTTAGATTCAATTTTCAGATAATCTTTTTTAACTGTGCAGCATTAGTGTGTCACTATTCATTACAGAACATTTTAAGAAGCAGTTTTAATTATTTGGAAAAAATATTTTACGTGCTAGTGAACATGTCTTGTAATTAAGAATAATATCCATGTTTAAATAATGTTATTGCATTGTGCATAATTCAAATTTTATTAAATTAAGATACTTCTTTGCCCCTTGATGTCCTAGAATAGTTCTAATGTAGAAAGGTGTTGTTACTACTCCACTAAATTTATTTTATATCTTTTTGAGGTATAAATATTGCTGCTTTGAAATTTTCAGCTCTCTTTAATACAACTTCCTATTTTCAACAGATAACGTTTTGCCCCTGTTAGAAGTGGGATAGTGGATTAACATTGTGACTCTATATTAAAGGCTTTGGTGTCAAAATATGTGTCTGTTTTCATTATGGCTTCTAGCCTAACTTACTGTTTTTCAGATAACAATTACACAGAATCAGTCCTTGGAATATTTTTATCTATTTATTTGTGGGAAAATGATTCCTTACTTTACATAAGAAAAAAAAAAAAGAAAAAAAAGAAATCTGTCTGCTCTTAGGGTTTCTTGATTCTTTACCCCACTTCTGCATCTGGAGCATGATGACAACTACTGAACAAGCAGAAACTTGATGGTTCTCTTTTGCAGCCAAGGAAAGGGGTTAAATAACATCCTGGGCTGTTCTGATGACTGGCTGATTGGGAACAGGTAACTCACCTCAATGGCTGTGGAAAAGAATAGTGTTTAAACATTTCCCTCTACAAGGATGGGATTATCTTCCATTATTCTGCATGTAAGAGTGCATGTGGAAATTTGAGTTCCATCAGTTTAGAGTCAGTTTTCTACTGAACTGAAAATGAGAAATTTTCTTCAATCACATAAGCTCTGAGAAGTTTTACTAGTCAATTTTCACCACTGGGATATTAGTTTAATCATTTTGTCTTCTTTGATAGAACAAAGGTTTTCTGATTATATTTTAAAAGGTATAACATACACAAACAATAGACTTATCCATTAAATTTTTCATCAGATCACTATAAAACTATGTGGTGTGGTGTGGAAAATTTTACAATTACAAGAGAGATCCCAATATGTACATTGAAAGAAGAGTAGCTGCCAAACAAGGTTTTATCCTGCCTCTGAGATGCATTTTGATGCAATGTCTTTCGTATGTCTCTGTGAGATGTCTTTTCAAATCTAACATATTCGATATATTTTTTTCACCCCTGAGGAAATCTAGATTGGTTCTCAGACTTGTTTTTTAAATCAATAGGAATTTTTCAGCTCAATTGTAAATGGGCTAATTGTCCTGGGTTTTGTTGTGGTTTTGTTTTGTTTTTCCCTTTTTTTTGAGTTTCTTTTAGGTTTTATTTGTTTTCTTCTTGACTGGACATGGTGAAGAAGTAGGGAATTGTCTATAGTTAAAGCCACACAGAAAAAAGGTTGCAACTAGATTTCACAAATGGGAAAGAATATCTCCAATACCACATTTAAAGATCAAGTAGTCCCTTATAATTGTGATGTCTAGAGTTATCCATCAGTATAAAACCAGAGCTAGGCTAAAACACATGTGAGTTTAAAGATTCTATTTGCAACATTAGGAAAAAACCTCCACCACAACTAAAATTCCTTTTTCCAGAGAGTTTGAATTCTTTCTAGATTATTCCTATTTAGGTTGAGTTCAAGTAGAAAGACCACTTTCAATAATGGAGCTCATGGAATCCAGTCAATAGAATCATAATAAATACTGCTCTATTGCTGTCTTTATCTTACAGTGGAATATCTTCCCATTATTAAAATACTAACATCATCAGTAACTGCACAGCAAAAAAGATCTATACCAAAAGTGCAAGTGATATGACCACCTGCAAGATTAAAGATCACATTATTTTTTTTTAGCTGAGTTCCTTATTTTTAAGTCTCACTCCACCTATTTCTCAGTACTAGTTCAACAACAGCAATATTAAGAAAATATGATGCTCTTGTTATGAAATAAAATATGACAATTACACACTGAATAGCCTGTAAAAGCAGAACAAGCATATGACTTTTACCAATATATGGAGTTTTGACAAGGAGGAAGAAGTGTTATGTTGTAGAAGCCTGTCCACTTTCATATATCACAAAATTTGATTCCACTGATGTTTAATATCCTGGCATGGCAGAAAATCCCACTGGTAGCCTGAACTTTATTTATCATTCATTAAGTTTTTAACTAGGAAGTGTAGATGAGTGAATATGAATTTTTTGCTGTTACAAGTCAAGGGCTTTTCTAGATTAGTCAGATATCTTGCACTAATAAACTGTTAAACTTTATGTGGAGTAACAGAAAATCCTAATTTTCTTATGTAGGTAGTCTTCCCTTTGCTTAAAAAAAGATTTTCTGTTTAACACAAGATAATACTTATTTGTAGGACTCCATGATTATGAAAGAATTTATAGTTTTCACTAAGGTGGTAGCTGGTAATTTATTTATGTGTCCCTTACCTCTACAATATCAGCTCTGGTGAATAACAATACCTTCAGCAAGTGTTACGTTTCATTTCATACTGTTGTGCATTATGGCTTACTGCTAAAGGTTTTGACAAACAAGATGCAATGGTTTCAGGTGAAGTAGTCAAAGTCTTTTCTGCTGTTTCCTGTACACCTACCTGATAAAATATCAGTACTTCTTGCAAAGAAGCAGCAGCCAAGTGCTTGCGAACCTTTGATATCTTTAAAGGGCTCTCTTCTTTTTGTATCTATGCACTGTCCCTTGGCTTGTGCAGTGCCTTTGAAATGGCTAATCTCCCTCTGTGGTTACCTTATTGCCCTGCAATTCTCATTTTAGCAATCGCTTCCTCCAAGGGATGCCTACGGGAGCCACAGCTCCTTTCTCTTGCTGCTGGACAGGGCAGTAGTTTGGTGCTGCTGGCCTCTGCTGGTGACAGATCGGTCTAGTCAGCACAGAGGCACTTCTCTCGGGCCCTGCTTGCAGTTCACATGTTGTAGGAAGCAGCTGTAAAAATATTCTCCTTATATCCTGATTCTTTTGAGTAACAATGACAGAAGGAAATTTCCCCTCCACCATATATACTGTACACAAGGCACAGTTGGGTTAGATCTGAGTTTATCGTCTCCAAACTTGCTGATATGTCTGCAGTGATTGGAAGTACAATAATTTCCTTCTTTGAAGGTGAGAAAGTTACCCCTCAGGAAAGCTGTATTTGTGCTCACATGCGGAATTAGCTGTGCAGCTCATTGCCAGCTTTTCTTTGTGCTATGTGTCTCACATGGACAAGCTGTGCAGTACAACCGAAGCCTCAGGCTGTGCACGGAGTGTATGTGAGCTCCTGATATGCAGATCCATTTCTTGAAAGAAATCAATGGGTAAATCCTGTAAATCTTTGTTGGTAAAGAGCACTCTCTTCATTTTGTAGTGGCAATCTCACCTCAGCAGAAGTGAAATGGCAGTAGGATATCATACCTTAGGTCATCTCTGTCTCTTACATTTGCTACACTCTTATTTTAGCGTAGATGAAGTTTCATCCTGTGTTTAAAAAGATCTTTGATATTAAGAATGAAAGGGAAAGGCTTGTCTGTTTACATTTTTTTTTAAAATATGTGAACTGAGAAGATATTGCTATAATTGTAGTATTTCTCCCTGATTCAGCTCACTGCTGAACAAGTAGCCAAGTGCACAAGATGTTTATGTGTATGTACTGTCAGGTACTGTTAAAGCTAAAGCAAGCTTGTAAAAGTAACTGTAAGCATCTTTGTAATGAAGCTCATGGCATGGTTTTGTAACTAAAGCATTGAGATAAATGTTATAACTTATAATTTACTGATAGCTTAAATTCCCCAAATAACAACTTTGTAACTAAAATGTGCTGAACAGTTATTTCACTGAAAGCTTATGTTTAGATAAAAGGTGACAGGTGTTTAAAATGGAAAACAGGTGTTTATTAAACTAATTTTTACCATTTTCCATAATAAGTATCATCCTTATCATTCTTAAATGGAAATATAACTTTAGTTTTATAACTCAGAGACAACAGGAATGTCAGTGTTTGTTAGAATTTAAATCACATATAAAATAGTGTTTTTTTTTAAAAGTAATTTTGACAGAGAAGGCATTAATTAGACATTTGGTATTTTAAAACCTTCCATTAGAGATGTGATGCAAATTATTTGATAAACCTGAGCAATGTAGTTAAGTATTTGTTAAATTGTGGATTTACAACAGAAAAAACAAGGAAGCAAACAAAAACTCCCCAAAGTCCAGAAAACTACCTTTAAAAAAAAACCCACCCCAAACCAACCAAATAATAAAAACAAAAACAACTTCTCAAAAAAAGAATACCTTTCCAAAGACTTTCATGCACACACTATTATTAACATATGATATCAATATATGATAATTGAAGTTTTATATATGGGCTTAATTTCTAATCTGTCATTCAGGTTTAGCTGGAATGACAGGAAACTCCTTGGTTCTCTAAGAGTAAAATGCCTTCGAAAAATTGGCCTGCCTCAGGATGCCTCCACCTGCATGCCAAAATGAAAAACACATTAAGGATAGAAATTGTCTTGGTTATTGTTGGTTTCTAAAATTTGGACATATATAGGTGAGCTACACTCTCATAAGTTCCATTTTTAAGTGAAGGGAGATATAATCATAGAATATGATTCCTCCAGTAGTTTTTTTATGTCTGCCTTAAGATGAACTAAATGATGCCTATTCACATCTACTTATCTCTAATGTATGCAAAAGGAACTTCTGGCAAACTCCTGTGACGTAGCTGTTTACTCTGTGGATATTCATATCCCCACAGAGGAAATAAAATTTTGATGTTAGCTATCCTTCATAAAAAATATATATTGTGCTTCAAACCTTCATGGCCTTGTTCATATGTAGTGTATTGTGAATGGTACAGAGTCACAGTATAGTACATATATGTAATTTCAAAGTGTAATTATGATCCCTTCTGAGAGTTCCAGGAGAGTACAAAATATGTTGAAAAGTATTTACAGTAGCCCGTGAAACAGTAAAAAGCCAGATAGTTCCTGGAAACAAGTAAAATAATTAGATGTTTCCCAACTATGATATTTGGAATGGTTAAATATCATTCCTTCAGTTACCAAAGAATTAAACTTCGAAATGTAAGGGTTAACCAGAAGTAATTCAGACCAAAAGAAGGGCCATTATTAAAAAAGATGAAAAATCTTTATCTAAGTGAGATTAATCTATATGTGTATTGTCATTGCTAAATCATTTCTGCTTTGCAGTGCTGCTTTTATCATAATTGCTCCTTCTATGCAGTGTAATAACAGGGAGGGAACTCAAATCTTCTTGTTCTACTGGAGTGTATAAAAACAAGTATGTAAGTGTGAATAAGGGTTGACCAATGCAGAAAAACACCCAAGCCAAACCAAATCAAACAAGAAACCAATCAAACAAAATAAAACCCCAAAACCAAAACAGCAAAAACTAACATTTCAAATAATTTTAATACTTTAAAATATATTAACATTTTCTGATGTTTACCACCTGTTTGGAAATGTTCTTTGTTAATTTCTATTCAGTTGTAAATGTATTTCCTTGCTCTTCCTCTTTTTGTCATTAAAAGAAAAATAATCTTCTTGTCTTAGAACTTTTGCAGTACTGAACATTAATTTCAAAAATATCACCATAAAAAATGGCTGACCTTCTAAATTTGTCATGCACAGTAAGTACTTCTTGTTAAAGAGCACGCCTACAGTTAAATCCGTACAACAGTCTCAGAAGTCACTATAAAATGGAGTATACATTACTGGATGTGGTCAAAAGATGCATACCATCCTGCTTGGTGCAGTGCCTAGCAATTTTCCCTCTTGTGTGATAATATGACATGTAGGCCCTCATGACAGTTTGCTGCTTCAAGTTTAAAAGTTTCGCTTCTGAGTTACAGTTTCAAGGTGCAAAATTCTGAGAGTGAATAACACAAAAGTTGAACCCATACAATTCAGAACAAACATAGCACCCCCATACCTAATTTCAGCACTTTTAGCTTGTAGAGCTGAAAGACTATCACAGCACATTAAAAATGCAAAATATTCATATCTGTGAGAGTACAGGATTTATTTAAGCAGAGGAAGCGTGTTCCTGTCCTAGGAGCTTCCTATTTTCTGAATTAGCAAATGCTTAAAACTCATGTACATAGGGATGAAAAGGAATTGCAAATGTTTTTATTTTATTTATCGGAGCATTTAATGACCTTACCTGGCTATTATGTTTGTCGCAGTAAAAAATTTTTTGAAATTATCAGAAAATGCAGTTCTATGGAAAAAAGCTAGGAGGAAATGTTCTTACATTAATTTACTCACTGTGGAGAGAAGAGGAAGAACTAACAGTTCTGAAATAGTCACAGTTGCATTTATGCATTTTTCAAAATGAAAATTTTTTCACCAAGTGCTTTTCTTTTTAGTAATTTGAGATGAAAATATGTAATATAGAAATCAAAACATCACAAACAGCAGAAACTGGTATGTGAGGTACTGGGGATTTTTAATAATCAATTATTATTTCACACATTATTTTCAGCATCTTGACTTTCTGACCAAACTTGGTACAAATGAAAAAAAAAAAAAAAAATGGTTTTGCAGTTTGGCATGTTACCTTTTACCTATCACAAGAGTAGCATGATCCAGTTATTTTGGAAGGTCTCTAGTGTGTGACATAAATTTAACAGGTATTCTGCATGACCCACAGGATTCTTAAAGATCAAAAGCCTTAGGTTCCTCCTTGTGATACAATTCCTCCTCCTTTTAATTCCTGTTATTCTGCTTTTTGAAGTTATTGTAATTTATTTATTTATTTTTAATAATTTCATCCTGTCTGCCGAGATTACGAGCCTTTGGGAATAGTATTTCAGACACATCTTGTATTCTTCCCCAGTAAGGGTGCTTAGGTTAAAGCAGCATGTTCTAGGTCAATGCATTTTACCTGCGTGACTGGAAAATAGCAGCAGATGTGAATGATGATAAAACAAGATGGTCTGGCACTTCATGCGATCAATGATTATACAGAATTAAAAGCTTGACATATTTGATCAAAGGGAAAACACAAATTTATCGGAACAGGAATGGCCAGTAATTGCTGCCACCACTAGGTTCAGCTTCAGAGGGTGAAGCTACAGCTGCTGGCAACAGAATTAACCTTCACTCTAGAGGCTCTCATGATGATTTAGATTCTGTAAGAATAGCATAAATAATTCTGTTTAAAATAAAGCCCATGGAAATCACACTGTGGCAGTGCAATTTTGCCAAGATGGAAGTCTGCAATGAGAGAGACACAATGGCTTTTCAGAGAGGGAACAGCAGGACAGCTCATATGTGAGTGGTTGCACTGAGGCTGCCAAAAGAGATCTAATTCCATCTTTTTCCATCCAGGAAAATTATGTAGCACAAGAGGTTTTGTAAACTGCAGAAGCATTAATTCAGATAGCTTCCTACATACTGCAGGGGAGAATCTAGCTGTGTACTGGGAAAGGCTAGAAAAAAGTAGATATGTAAGCTAAACTCTGATAATAACTTCAGCATGATAGCACTTTTTAAGCACCTGATGTTTAACAGAAACCAGGACTTTTATGATGGAACAGAATTTGACATCTCAAACTTTTTAGTGATTTATTACTGCAGTTTCTATACCACCTTCCATATTCCAAAACTCAGCGTTGGGCTAGACAACAGCCCACTCTTTATTAATAAGGCAAGTTTGGTGTATAGACAAGTTCCTCTCCATAATCAGTTTATATTAGTAATTAAAAAGAGAAAAAAAAAAAAAGAAAAGAAAAAAGGGGAAAAAACCACCCTTTTTCTTACTGCTAATATACTAATTACTAGATCTTAATAAAAAATAATAATAATAAAAAAAATGTACTGTCATTTAAACTTGAAATATTTGTGTGTTGCTAAGAAAGTGCTAATAAAATGAATCAGGATGTGTCTGTCCAAAATTTCAAGGGGCAAAAAAGGAGGACTAAAAAACGGAAGGTCCTTTTTATGCGTGATCACGAATACCAATTTGTCTGACTCATTTGCATCCCTTTAGAGAGAGAAGAAATAAGCATGTTTTCTTTTGGGATCTTAGTTTAGAATGCATCCATAGGGGATTTAAGTCCCAACAGCACACTGGAACATGAAAAACAAATAGTATTTTTCATCTCAAGACAGAAATGCATCTTCATTTTTTTTCTGATGTTCTAAAGTAACATAAAGGTCACTGGATTTTTCATAGCAATGCAAATAACAAGAAGGCAAAGCAATTAACGTCTGCACTGAACAAGAATCAAGCACTGACATCTATTTTTCATTTACCAAAAAGCAAAAATTATAATGGCATTATGGATATTATTAGTAAAGAGGGAATTATTTGCAACATTTTCAAATACATTTAGAAATATTTTCCAGAGTTTTCTATTTGCTATTCTTAATTTGTTAAACGACTGGAAATTATTCCTAGCTGATATTAAGCATTTATACAGGTTGGCATTTGTATTTTCTTAATCTGGGACAATTTTCTTACAAATTATCATTTCACCATTCCAAGTAACATGGAGGTGACATTATGTGGCATCTTATGGCTTCATAATCTATTGAAATCTGTTAACAGTCTCTCTCTCAAAAAAAAAAAAAAAATAAAATTGACTTCCTATTGTTAGAATATTTCCCAGTCTAGACTTAATATTGCATCTTCTTCCTTCAGATTTATTTCTCTGTGAATTATCTCTGGAGACAGAGAAATAAAAATACACATGATTTAAGTTAGCATTCAAGCACAGGGATGATCTCTACAGAGAACATAATGCTTTTTCTTTAATTTAAACTCTAGCTAACAAGTTACACTCTAAGTACCTGAGCCCTTGGTATTGCAAAGTTCCCAACTTCAAACTCTTACAACTCTTGTCATCAAGGCATGTTCTGTTCTGAATTAGATCCTTGCTCTGCAAACAATAAGTGCAGAGGTTTTAATTTCTCTTACAGAATCTTGAACAGCCAACAAAACTCTTGTCTGAGACAACAGAAAGTGCACGAGAGGGCAATGGTGTTTGACTCTTTAAGACAAACTTGTCTGTTTGTGAGTTGTTAGAAAATAGGTCTTAGTCATCTTAACTGATAAAGCAAAAGGCAAAATATCAGCCATTGGAGGAAGGTCATAGATCCTAACTGGCTGTATCACACATGCTATGGAAATGAAATAGCAAATAAGCTTTTGAGCAAGAATGAAAGAAATTTCTTATTTTGGCTTTGTATTGTATTACTCGGTATCTGGGAAAGGTACAGTGAAAGCATATCCCAAAAAGGTTTCTACAGGACTAAGGAGTGATTTAACTGGTTGATCTGAGTGGAAAACGAATCCAGATATGGCAAATAAAGCCTGCTAGCCTTAGTGGAAGAGGCTCTAAATCCTTTAACAAGGGGCAAAAAAGCATCAAGGGAAATTAAGTCAGCTAAGATTTTAAATTCAATACTTAAGTGCTTAACTGTTTCAGGTACTGCTCAAATGCTGTCTTTTCATGGATCTAAATCTTTAATTACTAGTTTCATGTGATATTGATATTATATGTAAAAAAGTGCTATAAAATAAATGCTTTTGCTTAAGCAGTGCCTGATTTTTGAAAGTAATTTCTTACTGCATTATTTTGTACACTAAGCAAAGTCTTTAGTGACCAAAATAAATAAAGATTTTGTGGACATTCTAGGAGGGCCCTTATGAAGTTTTTAAAAGGAATTCCACAGTCATATTCCCTCTACATGTACAAAGTGTGATGATTTACATGACTGCAAATTTATCACTCATTTATTCAGGGAGAAATCCCTCAGTTTGATATTCTTATTCTATAAATGGTTCACTTTTCCATATTAGAGTTACATAAATGAGAAAGGAAACTGGTCTTGACCCTGAGTCTTAGGATCTTTTCCTGAAAACCTGGCATATTTTTCTGACCAATGAGAAATCCTGTATCCAAAATGAACTTGATCTTAAGGTGGTGTTTGTTTCTTTTTTTTTTTTTTCCCAGAGATGTGAGTATCATTTGGCAAAGGAAATATATTTTTACTTCATAACAGTAATGATTATTGTCCAAGTTTTTTTAATGCCAGAATTCATTTATTATTTTAATGGGCAGAATGTCTTCTCTAAAGTCTAATTAAACTTTTAATAGCAATCATTATAAATGTATTGATGAGTAATGAAGATTATTGTAGAAGACATTGTATTGTGCCCTGGGAATTCCCTATATCAAGAACAGTCACAGTATGGGAATATTTCAAAGGATTATTATAAACTTCCTCATAGTTCCTTTGCATTGGTGCCCAATTGTAATGTCCCACATTGATTGCTATTCTAGCAGTGTGTCTGAATGAAGCTGTCACAATCACTCTAGAACTAGCTTACAAAATTTCTGGAGCCATGTTTTCCAAACCTAGGGCATACGTTTTAGCCTTTGCAATCAATGAGGTCTCCTTGCATCCTTCAGTGTGAGAACATGAAAATAGAATGTGAAAGGAAAAAATGTACTGAGACTCTAAAAGCATATTGAGAACCTCAATTCTGATTTTATATAAAACCAACCCCAGGCTAGGGTCAGGAAACACAGTAATACAAAATGTGGACTTTGAACAATAGTTTCTGTGTCAGTGCGAACAACATGGTAAAAACAACTCTAAAAGCAAAACACAGATAATCAAAGAACATCAAACAAACAAACAAACAACACCCCCCCTCCCCCCAAAAAATAAAGACACCCCCCCTAAAACCCAGAATAAACCCACACCAAACAAATGAACTAAAATCATTAACACCTAGTCTGTCCCCCCGGCAAAACTCCATAAATATGTCCACACTTGTCCTCTCACTTCCTGAGCTCTTTAGAAGAGAAAACACCACATTTCTCTCTCCAGAGAGACAGTTCAGTTGACAGCTCAGTTATGATAAACACGTTGTATTTAACTCTGTTTGCTTACAAATGGAAATTAACATGCATTTTAGAGATTAAATACTCTTTGGTTGTTGTTGTCATTGTTGTTTTTGGTTTTTTTATTTTTTGTTTTTATTTTCTAGTGAAAATTATTCACCTTGAGGTTCTTGCCAAGAATTAAATGGACTAGAAAAAAAGGTCTTTCTTCAGTTTGTGATGATGGTTAAACTAGTTATCACTCTTTTATGACTATTCTAAATGATATCTCTCATTTTAATAAACACAAAAATCTTCCTTGGGTTTGATTCCATTGCCTTCTGACATTATGTCATTCATTAATCCCATTGGAAAGAGAGAAAAAGCCCATAAGAAAGATATAAAGGAAAAATGTGGGGGGTTTTTTTGTTTGTTTGGGTTTTTTTGGTTTGTTTGTTTTTTGTTTTTTTTTTCAAAAAAACCTCTTTTAACCTTAAGGGAAAACAAGCAAAGTAAATCCAATTTTAGCCATCCTACCCAGTTCTCTACTCCTACTGTTGAGTTTCTAATTGAAAAGATTTCCCCAAAGTACATGATATTAGAGCAATGATACAGGTTAGTTGCAGAATTTATTGGGTGGTGATATGGAAAAATTAACATGCATCACTGTGTAATTCCAATAATTTCCTATGACAATTCTATGAAACAACCACCATTTTAATGTAGAATAATGCAACCTTTTTTCCTTATCAATTAAGAATGACTTTTCAGAAGTCCCGCTGGGAGTCACATACCCATCTGCCACTGAAAGTCAGTATGAGTTGGCTTCCAGTCTTTCTATGGCCCCAGAAAAAAACACTGAATTCAATGGTACACCATCCCTCATCAAAAAGGATGAGAAGACAAGGCCTTCCATTCAACAATTTGCTAAGTTCTTAAGCACTCCCTGTCCTGGGTTTGAGATAAATAAGCATCAGAGTCACAGAATTTTGAAATATGATTAAGCGCTGCCTTAATTAATTGCTTGGCTTTTCTTCTAGCTTAGACACTTTGAAAGACTTTACACTGTATGTGTCTTTTTATGTAAGTATCTGGGAAAACACTGCAGTGTGTCCCATTTTTAGTTTCATTGTTTTTTATAGTGACACAGTTTTAGGATGTAACAAACATGTTTCTTTCACCCTTTAGTATTCTCAACTTTAATGTTATGGGCTAAATGAAAAGATAATATTTAAACTTTCTTAATGCCTCTGAAGTGCATTAAAAAAACAAACAAACAAACAAACAAAAAAGCCATAACTGAGATATCTTAACTTTTGTTTTATAGTCAAACAAAAGAAGAAAATTATCCCTAACTGAACTGAGAAAATAAAATATAAATTGGATAAATAACTACTTGGTTCTGTTCTGTAGTCCTTTCTTGTTTGAGAACTCTTTTCCTACACTTGTAGTTCTCTACTTTTGTTTTATACATTCTCTAAAATTGAGTTTGTTGCTGCTTACACAGTACTAAATTTTGTGATCATGGGCCTCTGACTGAAATTATTTCCTGGAATTCTTTTGGGAGCAGGAATCTTTTGATTTTCAATAGTTATAGTTTTAGATTTAATATTTAATAAGATATGTAGTCTAGGGATTAGTTATGTGCATAAATGAGAATAGCTGGTACTGGAATCAAATGCAGTGATTCATTGCAAATTTTATAACTGACACCAGTTTTATACTTTGTCTACCACATACTTGCCTTGAGCCCCCATCTTGTGCATTCCTTTTCTATCCTGGTCATTAAAATTATACAGCAAAAGAATACACAGTTTCAAGTTGACTTTTCACTTTGCCTACTTTCTCTTTCATCAGAGAGTGCAAGAAACTTTGTTAGATGAAGTTGCCCTAGGATTTAGCCGTAGTTCTTATGCCATATTTGGCATGTGATACAAAAGAAATGGCAGATGTGAAAGTTGATTAAAAAAAAAAAAGGGTCTGAAATTGAGACAATTCCCACTCTGGTAGTTAGGCACTGCACTGAGCCAGCAAGAAACACGCTGAGATTATGAGTTTGACATGTTTGGTCAAGGTGAAAACATTTGCAAATGCGTCTGCTCAGGAAGACCAGGGGGTGCTGCCATAAGTTTGTACTCAGGAGGGTTTGGTTACAGTTGCTAGCGGCAATATCACCAATCTATCTCAGAGCCCTTGCACTTATTTAGCATCAACAGCAGGAGAAACAGTGAGCTTGGAGATGACCTGGTACTGACAAGAGCACACAATTGCTTTTGTTTATAGCAAGAGGGGGCACTTGGTTTCCCTCGAAGCTAAATACTGGCATTCAAAAAAAAAAAAAAAAAAAAAAAAAAATTTTTTTAAAAAAGCAATAATAGCAGGGCCAGGGTTATGTGTAAAATGAAAGGTTATAGGTAAAATGAAAATGAAAGAATCTAGCCCCACATGAGATAGATCACAGAATTTGTTTCACAGCTTCCAGCATAAGGACAGTAAATCTAAAAATAGCAATTATTCCCTGATAAATATTTATTTTGGAGGTCTGTACAAAGGATGGAAATTTCAGCATCATGAGGATGCTAGACCAATCATATTCCTTTATATGGCTTTCAGGTGTACTGTAGAGACTCAACTGATTTGTTTGTGGTAGATAACTCACTCAGAATAATTAAATGAATAATTCAGATTAAAAATTTATTACAACATACACAATTTTAACACACGTATTCCTGTGTATTTGTTGCTTGAATGCGCCTGTGGTCCTAATTTTTTCTACTGTTTTAAAAAATTTGAATATTGGGTCATTTATATGTATCTATATAATATAAAATAGAATAGAGACTCATGGAATCATAGAACAGTTTGAGTTGGAAGGTTTCCCTGGAAGAGGTGCACCTTATGAGGCTCCTGGGTGTCCACTTCTGGAGCTTGTCCAGGTCCAATCCTTCAGGTGAGTCAACCACTCTGCTCAGCTTGGTGCCATCTGCAAATTTGCTGAGCATGCTCTCAATGCCTTCATCTATGTCATAATGGCAGTATCAAACAGTACTGACCCCAGCACAAATTCCTGAGGGAAACCACTTGTCACCAGTCTCCATCTAGACATTGAGCCATTGACCCCTACTCTCCTGATGTGATCATCCAAGCAATTCCTCATCCACTGAACAGTCCACCCGTTGAATCCATCTCTCTTCAATTTAGAGAGGAGGAAGTTATGGGGGACCATATCAAAACCATTACAGAATTCAGATAAATGGCATCTGTAGCCCTTCTGTTCTTCACTGATGTAGTCACTCCATTGTAAAAGGCCAGTGGTCTGGTCACACACAGCTTGCCCTTGGTGTAGCCATGCCGGCTGTCCCAAATCACCTTGTTCTCCATGTGCCTTAGCATAGCTTCTAGAAGGATCTGTTTCATGATCATCTCAGGCACCCTGGTGAGGCTGACAGGTTGGTAATTCCCAGAATCTTCCCTTTTATACTTCTTAAAAAATGGGATGTGATCTTTCTATTTTTTTCCAGTCACCTGGGACTTCACCTGACTGCCATGACTTTCAAATATTATGGAGAGTGGCTTGGTAACTGTCAATCAATTCCATCAGGACTCTGGGTGAATATACAAATTTCATTAAGTTCTGTTCCTTAAGTTACACCTAAAAGAAAATGTGGAAATACTTTTCTATAAAAATAAATAAGAAGGATTAACAAAGTTACTGGCATCCTTTGAGGTGGAAGTCTTTAGAATTAACACTTTCCTTTCCTTTTCATTGTTAACCATAAATTTCCTTTTCATTTTTCTTCATCTGTCGCTTTCTCCAGAGAAGTACAATGAAGATGATGAAGGGTCTGAAGCACGTGTCCTGTGCAGAGCAACTAAGGAAGTTGGGGTTGTTTAGCTTGAAGGAAGAGAGGTTAGAGAGTGATCTTACCTGAAAGGAAGTTGTAGCCAGATGGGGGGCAGTCACTTCTCCCAGTGACAGGATCAAACTGTGCCAGAGGAGGTCTAACCATGACAATTAGATATTAGGAAGAATTTCTTCAAAGGAAAGATGATTAAACATTGGAATGGGCTGCCCAGGGAGGAGATGGAATCACCATCCCTGGAGGTGTTTAAGGAAAAACTGTACATAGCACTTGGTGCCATGTGGCTGTTTGACATAGCAGTGCTCGGTCATAGGTTGGACTCAATAATCTCAGGGGTCTTTTCCAATCTGATTGATTCTGTGATCTCTTGAGTTCTTTCCCAAATTCCTTGAACTTCCTGACCTTCTCTAGATTGTCTCAACTTTCAGTTCTTTGTCTCCTCTGGGCCTGAGCTTATCTGTCTCTTGGATGTCTATTCATATTCATGATTATTGCCTCCATATGCATGTTCTTATTTGTATCCATATTCTAGATAGATAGGATCAATATCTAGTCTATTTAGGCATTTAGAAAAGAGAAAGAGCAATAATAAAATATTTATTTTAGTCAAGGTAGGAGTATAGCTTCTTTGCTGTCAGGTATGGAAAAACAATTTGTAGCCAGAGCCCAGTGGCAGGCAGTTCTTCAAAAATTCCTTTTGTACCCCTGAAGAGGTTTGTACATATCATTTCCTCCTGGAACACTGTAACTTATTGTTGATTTCATGGCTGGCTTGCCCTGACATTCAGCGCCAGGATAGAAATGGGTTACAATGAGGTTGTCTCTCATCATTGTGTCTATGAAACAGTAAAGTTCCCCATGCTACAAAGTTCAGGGAAAAAGGAACTCAATGAATTAATAAGACATTTTTCACCTTTTCTTTTTTTTTTTTTTTTTGTCAATTTTTCATACTGATTGAAGGCATGGGGTAAGCTCCCTCTCTTACCTCTGTTTGCAGCTTCTAGGTAGAATGCAGGCCACAACAATCAATTTGAGATGGTTCCAGAGATACATTTGATGTTTTATTTTTCCATTTATTAGAAACACCAGACTGGACCAAGATGAGATAGGGTACCTTAATTATGTTTTACAGGATGCTTTCAAAGAAGAATTGCTGAAAAGACCAGTAATACCTTATGGGTATTACATATGGGACATAAATGCAAGAAGAGGGGTCTAAATAGCTGTTTTAGAGACATCAATCAGAAAATATCCTACTCTACCAGAGTCTATGGTTGCTCCAAAGGAAGTGCTTAAATAAACTAAACCCTTTCTCTCCTCTCCTC
>JAWWTY010000037.1:16745730-16769392 GCA_035222235.1 Margarornis squamiger
CTCCACCGCCGCCGCCCCCGCTTCCGCCTCCTCCGCCCTCTCCTCTCCTCGCCTCTCTCCTTTTTTTTTTTTTGTTTGCTTGTTTTTTGGTGGTTTTGTTTTGTTTTGGTGTTTTTGTTTTGTTTTGTTTTGTTTTTTTAAATCCTCGAGAGCGTGGGGGGTGTTTTTGCTTGTTTATGGTTTTTAAATTTTGTTTTCTCTTTGCTTTTTTTGATGTGTTTTCCTTTTTTTTTTTTTGTTGCTCAGAGAAAAAAACTATTGATGCACCAAACCTTCATTGCGGAAGGTTTTTGGAACAGAACAGTATTTTATGCTCATGTTATGGTAAAAAAAAAAAAAAATCCTGTGCAAGAAGTACAAAATTCTTATTTTTTATAGTGAGTTTCACAGGCAAAAAGTATGTTGATCATCTGTTTAACTTATTTCTTCCTTTCTTGGAGAATTACACCATAACTTATAGACAGTGTTCATAAGGAGATGGGAAATGAAATTTTCTTTGAAATGAAAACAAATCCATTAATAGCATGTTAGAAAAGGACCAACAGTAAGGTGAGCAATGCAATCATTCAGTATGAGAGAGAGCAAGTTCAAAGCATAACTCTCTCAATCCTGTTTTTATTTTATTCTAAATTAATGATTTAGGTAAGAAGCAATGGAGCATTCTAGAATGGCATAATTTGTGTGTTATGTGTAAATTGTACAAAGTTGCATAAAGTTATAACCCTTAGTACAGAAGCTATATCCAGCACAGGTTGGAAATTGTAGTCTCAGCTAAGAGATGCTGAAGTGGAAAAGAGCCGTAAAACAGGCTAAAAGAGTCCTGGCTAGGAATAATCTGAATGTCAAAATCGTGATCACCTTCCCACAGAACAAGAAATTGAATGTTCACACATAAACAGTGGTCAAATAAATAAAAATCCAATTGCAAAGTTGGCTATTTGAGATAGAAATATCTAACCTTCTTTATTAGAAATTCCATTTAAGAAATATTTTATTTTAGGAGACTAAACTATTCCTTCATCCTGTAACTTTACCAAATCTTAATTTTTCAAAAACAAGACATTCTGTTGTGTTGAAAAATTCTTGGTTCATTTATTCTTATGTCCAGAAATGTTATAGTAATTACAATGAGAGTCTTTAATTGTGAAAATATTTTTTATCTAGGGTGTTAATCAAAAGAAATTATTATTTTTCCTGACCAATATAACTTACTAGTTCTTAGTAGAACAAGCCTTTTTCTTATCTTGAATTCCATAATTCAACTGTAATTACATAGAAAAAGAAAGTTCTTCTAACATAAGGTATATTCTAGAAAGAGAGAAATGAAATATAACACAATTAAGTCATCATCCAGAAGATATCTGGATCTGACTTTCACATGCTTTTGTTTGTAGTCCACATCTCTTTTTCACCCATCTGTATGAAAACCTTACTAGTTAAGTTTTCTTTAGGTTCTGACCTAGGTTCAGAATATATAATAATAATAAAAAACAAAGTCCCAACAGAGATAGGGAACCTTAACCATTCTTTAATCAGGTTCACATGCGGGGAATATTTAAGTCAACAAATATTAAGTAGAAATATATTTTCTACTTTTTACTATTTAAAGCAGTGTTGGAATAGATTTGCTGCACTTGAAATTAGGCATTTGTTCTGCTCATCACAAGTGTGGTTGTTGCTGTAGAAAGGCTCCAAAATGACTTTAACCAAAGCAACACAATTTAGAGCATTCCTGATAGTTACTACTCTATAAGAAGGGAAAACTTCTTTTCATGCAACCTGAGGAAAACAAATGAAGCTCTCTCTGAAGGCCTCATGTTTTTTGAGAGTGAAATATGGACAAATAATTTTTCACTGATTCTTAAGCTGGATATCTGGTAAAGATTTAAAGTTATCAATTCATATATTCAAGAAAAAAATAGTTATTGTATGGCCTGAGAGACCTCATACTTCCTCATAGTAGGTTGTAATATATATGGGCCTGGATAAATCAATGTTTTCAATGCTTGAATTCACTGTAATGATAATGAAATGAAAACAGAAATCAAGTTTACTACAATAAAAAGTAAAATATTAAAACAGCTAAAACCTTTGTCTTATACAATCAAGAGTAGGAAAAAAAAGGAAAAAAAAATTAACAAGCTGGCTATATATACTACAATAAATTATTTCAATATAAGGCCTTCAAATTTTTAACCCATTCAAGTAGATTAAATATGTCTGGGAACATTTCTGACCACATATGCACAGGGTGGCATATGTCTGTGCTAATAAAGCCTCCTAATCTCCAGAACGAGGGCACTGCAGGTAAACAGCTTGTTAAAGATAGTTTCTGGTATATCCTGGCTCCTAAATCCTTCCTGGAGATTGTTTAGAAAACTGCTATCTGGCACAAATAGGTAATATTTAATATTCATGACTGAGGTCCAATACCAATGAACAGTCACTGGCCTGGTTCATTTCCTAGTCGTGTATCAGTGGACTACTGTTAAGAGGTGTTGAAAGATAAGGGTGAAAAAAAAACAAGATAATCATCAGGCTTCTGTTTTCTAATTGAGGGTCTTCATCTAGATTGGAATTAGTTTTGGGTCCACAAACTGAAGAGGTTTGAAAATTATAAGGACAGACCTTGAACATCTCCTTGAACATGCTGGGAGACAGCAGCATTGCAACTCAGGCGATAGTGAAAGGAGCATACTTTGGAAACACACCCGTGAGCTATTCTCCAGTTGTTTATAAATTGTTCATAGACTGAAAATGTTTACTGTTTCAGTGGAAGTGTATTTTTGGCTAATAGAACTAAATTAAAAATCTTTAATTAATTACTTGATTTTAAATTGACTTAGTAGTTAAGTACCTATTTAACAAGACTGAAGCATAGATTTGTAGAAATAGGTGGTTACAGGAACTATCTATATGGTGTGGCATATTTTAAAATTCAATAATGATCAAAGCTCCTAAGATACTCTGGGATACAGGTTTTCGTAGCTGTGTCTTCTTGATGACAACCTGAGCTGCGGAAATAATCAATGTTTCTTCTGATCTCTGTGTGAAAGAGCGATTTATATTCTCTTTGAAATAAAAACTGAGAACAGGACAAGAAATACTGTACTCTTTATTGCCCTCTTTGCCCTATCTCACATATCAAAGAAGGTATTTTGCCTCAAGATCATATGCTTGTCATAGGTGAGACTGGTAAAGAGTCATAAGGGCTGTGTAAGGAAGCTAGAATGATTTTAATGCCTACAGAGAGAAAGGAAGGAAGCAAAGGGAAAGAGATGTACAGTGTGGGACTGCAGCACAGGTACACACTACTAGGACTAATAGGAAATGGATTGCTCACACCAAAGAGCTCTGGGAGCAACTAGAAAAGTCTCTTCTGGGTATATTCCATTTTAGCAAAATGAGTATAGAATATTAGGAGGCAGGTTTTTAAATGTAATTGCTGAGCTTCTTTGAAGCAGAACAGCAAGTTTAATCATACTTAGATTAACATAGCTCATAGGTAAGCTGATAGGAATCATACAGCAACATCCTCAACTCTGCTTCAAGATGTCCCAATACTCATTTAGGTCTCTTAGTATTCTATAAATATCAGTGTTGTTGACATCAGGAAAGTCAATATTTAGAATAAAGTCGTGAAATAATAGATTTCTTCCTTAGTCTTTGAAAAAAAAATAATGAATTAATAAATATGTGACATGTAGATACTGCTTGTGAGTGTCAGCAATTGGCAAACATGGAAGCTGTCACAAGGGGAACCTTCTGATGCAGGTTGGTTTCTAACCAGTGATATCCAGGTTCTCTTTATCCCTTGGTTGGAGACTTACCTTCACTAGAGTGTTGAGGTAAATCTTTCTCCAACTCCACCTTAAATTAGGATTTTGAAGAGTCGAAAGAGAATTTTATTCTCTAAAGATATATTTCAGAATCACAGAATCACAGAATAGGGTAATAGTGAAAAGAGTAGTCAAATAGGATAATAGCTATAACAAAAATATGTAATGACAAAAGTAGTCGAAGGGTTATAATGAATGGGTTAATATCAAACTGGCAACCTGTCACAAGTGGGTTCTGCAGGGCTTCATCTTGGCCTCTGTGCTCTTCAACATCTTCATAAGTTACTTGAATGCAGGACTGGAAGGGATACTAAGCAAGTTTGCAGACAATATAAAACTAGGAGGAGCTGTTGACTCCCTCAAAGTCAGGGAGGCCCTGCAGGGAGACCTCGACAAATTAAAGGACTGGGCAATCACCAACCATATGAAGTTCAACAAGGTGAAGTGCTGGATTCTCCACCTGGAATGGGGTAACCCTGGATGTTTGTACAGACTGGGGAATGAGAGACTGGAAAGCTGTGCCATGGAAAGGGATGTTCCGGTAAAGGAGTAATGTTTCTTGTCAGTGCCTTCTCTCTGTGTGTCCTGGTCAATGGCAAGTTGAATATGAGTCAGCAGTGCCCTGGCAGCCAGGAGGGTCAACTGTGTCCTGGGGGGCATCAGCCAAGCATCACCAGCAGATCGAGAGAGGGGATTATCCCACTCTGCTCTGCACAGGGGCAGCCTCACCTTGAAATGCAGGTGCAGTTTTCTTGGCACCACAATATAAGAACTATATTAAGCTGTTAGAGAGTGTCCTAAGGAGCGCAACGAAGATGATGAAGGGCCTTGAGGGGAAGCTCTATGAGGAGTGGCTGAGGGCATTTGGTGTGTTCAGCATGGAGAAGAGGAGACTGAGGGAGGACCTCATTCCAGTTACGACTTGTGAGGAGAAAAGTCACTGATCTGTGGTGACCAGTGACAGGAACTGAGGAAACGGCCTGAAGTTGTGTCAGGGGAGGGCTAGGTTGGATATTAGAAAAAGCTTCTTCACCCAGAGGCTGGTTGGGCACTGGAACAGGCTGCCCAGGGAAGTGGTCACAGCACCAAGTCTGACAAAGTTCAAGAAGCATTTGGACAATACTCTCAGGCAGATGGTGTGACTCTTGGGGATGGTCCTGTGCAGGGCCAAGACTTGGACTGTATGATCCTTGTGGGTCCCTTTCAACTCAGCATATTCTGTGATTCTATTTTGTGGAAGATATATTTCACCACCATTAGAACAAAAAGAATAAAGACAACTCAGCTCTGCTGGGTAAAATGTAACGGACTAGAAGAAGTTTGTAAGCAATAACCCAGCCACTGTGTTATCACAATTTCCCACTAGTTTTTACACCCAGACAACCAATTTCCAGTACCCTTCTGAGTCAGAGAAATCTAGACGTTTGTCTGCTTTAAAGTTTGACTAATGTTAAAAGATTTCCGGGAGGTCTGGAAAATTGCAGCTACCTGATTCCCAAGAAAGCAACAGTGTTTGAGAAGAAGTTGTGATGGATGTGCTTGGGATTGCAGCAGATCTCCAATACATTTTTTTCTCTTTTACATTACATATTAGACCTGACTGTCCATTTCCTATTCTCAGAAATCTCTTAAACATCTGTCTGTCTTACAGCCTTTCCCACACTCTGTTTTTAGGTCCCAAACCACTCTCCAGAAGTTTCTCTAGCTCCTTTATTTGCCCTTTTCCTGGCTTTTTGAATCACTTCCAATTGAAGCCCCTGCCTCCAGAGGCTCCCTGTCAGGACAAAGCAAACAGGCAGCCTTTATTTTCCTGCTGTACAGCCACAGGCCTTTTAAAGAACCATTACACATAGTACATGGCGGACAACTAAAACAGGTATGTAATTCATCTTAGGAGTAATTCACCTCCAAAATTGGGTGCTAGCCTCAATTTTAACCTAGTTAGTGATCTTTTTTTGTGTATGTATAACTGCTTAAATACAGATTTAATTACATTAAATACAACGTTCAGATTGTAAGAAGTTATGTACAGGGGCTGAAAGTCTTGTTCACAAGTCTACAGAGAGTTTTTTCATTAACCATTTGATTGATTAATAGAGTGAATTGGTAAACCAATTGAATGGCATACTGGTTAATTTAGCAATTACTTTAATTTATTGTCTGATTGGCCTTTACTGAACAACACACATAAGTAGAATATGAGTGTGTTTAGAGCTGCACAATTACATAAAATTTTTTAGAAATTATATGATTGACAAAAAAATACCAATAACATATTGTGCTAATAAGCAGTATTTGGGAGTGGGTTTGTGGCTAAAAGTATTCAGAAAATAGCTTCATAAGGATAGTCATCAGTCCTGATATCATGGACTCATTTAGTTTAATTTTGGGAAATGCTCCTCAACCCCCCTATTAATCATTAAGGTGAGACAATTGTGATAACATTCTGTGAAATTCAGAAAAGTCTTTTTGGTTTTTCTTGTTTTTGTTGTTGTCGGGTTTTTTTTGTTTTTTTTTTTTTGTTTTTTGTTTTTTGTTTTTTTATGTGTGTGTGCTTTGTTTTTGGTGTTTAGTTTTTGGTTTGTTTTTTTTTTTTTTTTTCAAAGAATGCCATTGAAGCACATACAAAAGGTAATGTGTTTCAGGGTGACATTGGAAAAATATGAGGAAATAGGACACATATTTAGCGTTAAACATTTTGAAAAATTTTCAATGTGTCACCTTCATTTTCAATAATTTTACTAATTTTTGCACATAATATTTTTTTAAACTTATGAATATAAGTTTTAAGACGTATTGGTTAATATAATATACTTCAGTCAAATATAATGCTGTCAAAAAGCAGTACCTGCACAAGACTAATGTACAGGAAAGCATAGTGTATAGAAGATATTTTATACTATGACTATAATTTATTTGTGAATATGCACCATCATGGTACAGTCTCTGAATCTGCAGTCAAGTGGTTATGAATAAAAGAAAGCAAAAATCCAGAAGTAAAAATATTATCTTCTTGCTATTTTTAATACTACTGCATAACACTTACAAAAAATAAAGGTTTCATTATGTCGGGGGGTGTAAAAGCACCAAACAAAAACATTGTCCCTTAGGTGAACAGTTTACAATCCAGGCACAAGGTGGATACAGGAGATGTATTCCTCAATATATATGTTTATACGTGAAGAAATGATGAGGTTATAATTATCAACAGTTGTGTCAATAAACAGTGGTGAGAACAGATTGTCAGCCAACAAGTTGTCAAATTTTCCATGGGAGTCATAGAAAATCCCAAAGATGGAACTGAAGAAGATATAAATGAGGTATTTGGGGGGAAAAAAAATAATTCTTTTCAAAGAAGGATACACCCAGATAAATATCTGTATTTTAGAGAAGTGAAGTAGGTTGACCCTGGCTGGATGCTGGGTACTCACTGAAGTCGCTTTCTTACTCCCCTCTTCAACTTGACACAGGAAAGAAAATACAATGAAATGTTCATGAATTGAGATAAGGACCAGGAGAGATCACTGACCAATCACCATCACAAGCAAAACAGAATCAAAGTGAGGATATTAATTAAATTCATTACTAACAGGATCAGAACAGGAAAGTGAGAAGCAAAATAATCTTAAAAACACCCACCCTCCACCCCTCCTTCCTTCCACATTCTACCTTCTCCCCTGCAGTGGTGCAGGGAGATGGGGAATGGGGGGGTATGGTCAGTTGTTGTTTCTGCCACTGCTCAGAAAGAGAAGTCTTTTTCCGTGCTTCCTGTGGAGTCCTTCCCATAGGACACAGTTCTTCATGAACTTCTCCATCTCGAGTCCATCCCATGGGCAACAGCTCTTCACAAAATGCTGCCACATGGGTCACTTCTCCAAAGGATGCAGTCCTACAGGCACAGGTGCTCCAGCATGGATCCCCCACTGGCCCACAAATCCTACCAGGAAAACCTGCTTCAGTGTGGGCTCCTTTCTCCATGGGTCAGCAGGTCCCTGCAAGGACCCTGCTCTAACATTGGCCTCCCATGGGGTCACAGCCTCATTCAGGCATCCATCCACTCCAGTGTGAGTCTCCTCCACAGGCTGCAGATGGATCTCTGCCCTCCTGTGGTCCTCCATGGGCTGCAGGGGCACAGCTGCTCCACCATGGGCTGCAGAGGAACCTCAACTCCAGTTCCCAGAGTACCTCCTTTCTCTCCTCCACTGACCTTGGTGTCTGTACAGTTGTTCACATGCTCTCACTCCACTCTTGTCTGGCTGCAATCTTCATCTGTAATTTTTAATTTCATTCCTATATATGTTATCACAGAGTCGTTACCACCATTCCTGATTAGCTTGGCCTTGGCTAGTGGCAGGTCCATCCTGGCTGACATTGGCTCTGGTAGACATGGGGGAAAAGCTTCTGGCAGCTTCTCACAGAAGCTACCTCTGTAGGCCCCCCACTACCAAACCCTAGTCAAGAAACCCAATCCATTAGGATTAGCCCATTGTATGACACCTAATAATTAAATTTTTTTCAAGAAAATCTATTAAGAATTTCTTAGGGCAAAGCACTTTTTTTCCAGTGGTTTTTTTTTTTTTTTTTTTTTCCATACTGATCTTAATTTTGAAATGTTCCTTCTTTCCAGGAAAGAATGTTGTTTAAATAAATGATACTATTTTATTAATAACTATCATATATCTTCCTAAAAAAATGTCAAACAAACAAAAACAAACAAGAAAAGTTCATAGAATGAATAAATAAGCTTTTCAAGTGGAAAAATCCTCAATTATAGAAAGGTTGGATTGGAATATGTTAAAAACCCTTCCTATTTACCTATCACTAATTCAGACAGAGATGTTTTTAATGGATCCTACTATAATTACTGTGCATTATGTAAAACAAACCCATTTACTTAAGATAATGACAGCATGATAAGATTCTCTGATGCTGAAATAATGGAAGTCAATTGGTATAATATATATTTTAATTAAGTTGAGGTTAAAAGCTTGGGAGGTGTCTGAGTAACTGACAATATTAGAGACTTAAGAGGCTGAAACAACCTTCCTACCTATATTGAGAAAGAAATTTCCACTATCATTTAGTCTAATGACTTGAAAAGATCAAAGGCCTCTCCTTCTTCTCTTTTCCTTGCCAACTATATATTTCACTAAATGTCATTAGATTAATCAACAGCTTTTTTAGTGTACCAGTTCTTGTGTTCAGCAAAAAACAAAAGAGATAATAAAGACAGGGAGAAAAGCCAATGATTACTTTCAAAGAACAAAGTCAGTCACCGTTGTTTAAAAAATAGGAACAAATTTAGCAATAATAAGTCTATTCTGAGCATAATATCTTGACTGAAGATAGCTCAGAGATTAAAAAGAAAATACATCAAACAGGGTCATAGAATTGCTCCTTTCTGCTCCATTTTTCTTACCTAGTAGACTGCTGTCAACAGGGGCCTCTAACAAGGATGGCAGCCTGAGCTATAGAAATTAAATTTTTCTTGCTCCAAATCTTCCATTACACAAAGGGGAGGACATTTTGAGTGCTTTTGTGCAAAGTAGTTTTCAGAAGAGAAAACACAATGTTGAAATAATAATAAAAAATAATTTACCAAACTGCATTTATATTTGAAACTAATTATCAGATTAAGCTGACTGCACCTAATGACAAAGGCAATCTTGCCTCCAATGTAATTGACACATCCTCTCATACAAGTAGGGGGAAAATACCATCGATTTATTCAGAAAAAATAGATCTATATTTAAAGTTGTCATATCTAACAAAAACATTGACTTACATGCATTATGGAGGTTTTTTATCTTCCTCTGAAATGCCTTATCATGGCCGTGGCTGGAAACAGACATGCAGGAGAGTGAGGGGTAGTGTATCAAAATTTGGATGTCTTCTACTGCCATTACACAGAGCAAGGCAATATGCTGGTAATGCGATATTCAAACAACCTCAAATCCGCAGTTCTCATTTACAATCATATGTTTACCATTTTAAGAGGCACCTCTTTTCTCTGGGAGAGATCTGTGAATGATATTTCTATGTATTATTCTGTTGAGATTTAGGATGCTATCCTCTGTAGAGTTTCCTGAAATCAGATTTTCAGAGGAGAAAGAGTAATATACTCTGAACTCTAATCAGGGTAACTATTTTAAAGAGTCAGACTGTTTTAGAAAGACAGAAAATTCACCTAAGACTCTTCCATTTTCACAAGAATTTGATAAAATAGAGGTGTGGTGTGCTTTAAAATTTGTATCTGTAATACAACCTAATACATATAAAATTATCCTACAGATTATATCCTTAGTAACTTAATTAAAAAAAAAAAATTGAATTCTTGTAATATTTATTTTATTATTATTATTTAATCTGACCTTAATTTGTAAACAGATGAAGTAAAAAAGTGTTCAGCTTCTGTGAAATGTCACTTAATTAGAAACACTGTAGATAACACAAACCAAATTAATTTCTGTGGAGATTTTATGACAAGCTGCATATGTATTTGAAAGGGTCTTGGAGAAATTAATGACCTACATGTAATCCAAAACACAATTCTAAACTCATTGAATTGAAACACCTGAATTCTTCTGAATATGCTTAATAAGGAAATGTTTCCACACACTAAAAGCACTTGTAAATGTTTCCTTTGCTTTTCACTAAAAAGCATATAAATTGCTTTTTTCTTGATTGTGGTATTTAATTAAATCAAACTTACTTTACTCCCATCTTGTAGAAGTGATTTAGATAAAATCAAATTTGTAATCTTATAGAATTTATTATTGAAAATAAAAAAAAAAAAAACACTTTTTTCGCCTCCATTTTTATGCATTTTTTCTCTCAGTAGATGCACAAATTAGAAGGGCAAGAACACCCATAGACTGAAGTTTTATGCATATTATCCTTCATTCCTTCTATGTGTTAGTCACAATCCAGGCATTAATCAAAATGATAGAAAACAGCGCAAATGAGATGGCATAATAATATAGGCTCAAATTAACACATTCACTTTAATATTCACTCACACAGAAAACCAGAAACTGTCAGATGATCCATTAGGTTGTTTAATGAGTTCTAGGGTACCTCTAAGCTGCATATATTACTAGACTAAAGTACCTTAAGCATATTAAAAGACAATATACTTGCTGATTCAGGTCTGACCACAGTTGGCCAGCAGACCCCTGCAGTGACTACATTTTCATTTGGGACCCTGGATCACTCTCAGCTTAATCCCCATTGTCATGATATGGGGCTGGTAGGAGAAGTCATTGACAGCTCTGGTGACTTCCAAGGGCTTCCAAGGAACTTAGCAGTTCCCTTGTGACTGAGCAGATCCTCTCTTTACTTACTTCATAGCAAAGCACTAATGATCATAGCGTATACCCATAAAGTGGCCCTGTGAAAGCCAGGGAAAGAATCTGAGAATTCAGAAAGGAAATGCAAAAACGCAGAGGTGCCAAGTTGGACAGGAGAGAGGAAAATCTTGGAGTGCACAACTGATGAAGTCTGGCCAGCTCCCTCTCCAACAGGATGACTCAGTCAGGAATCTGAGCTGTTTGGAAGAGATAGTATAGCCTCCAGGCTCTTCGGACTATGATACTTGTTCACAGGCTGAAGGATTAGGAATGCTGGATTGTTTGAAAAGACTTAAATCAATGCCAAAGAGATTTTTTTACTCAAGAACTCAGGAACTATGACTTTTGATCCTCCATCCCCCAATTAGAGGATTTTGCATATCTTTACTGTAAATTTTTCATTAAAATATTTGCCTAGAAATCTACCTGAATCTTTTTAAGAATCAAATTTGAATATGCTTCCTTTTACTCAGGGATGGATGTTTAGGCTATGATCTTTTTACAAAAATCTTTTGAACATTTGCTTGTTTTGAGTGGCATAGATTATATGGGGTTAAAAGTGTCAAATTACCTGATTTAAGCATAAAATACATCATCTTTGAAATAGAGCACTCAGAACCACAATGCAGTACAAGAAAGAGTAAAACTTTAAAAGGTAAAAATTAAGCAGTACGGATGTACAAAACGAGTTATACAACAAAGTTTATGTTGCACCAAGCAAGCACAAACCTATTACCCAAGGCAATAGAAAGCTGATTGATGATATCATGATGACAAATGAATTCTCATTTTGAATTCTGCCTGCTAAGTAATTAGTAATGTCATCAATATCGTTACTAGCTCTTCATTCAACTTCATCAGCAAGCTGTTCCCATTGCTCATTTTTCAGCTTTTCCATTCTGTCCTTCAGTCACAGGACGGATCTACACTGGGGATTGTTTCTAACAACTACCCAAGGGAGCAAGGAAAAAAAAAATAGTTGTCAGGCACAAACAGTGTATTGAAATTCTGAATTACATTTTAATAGTAACAGCATCATGTTGCTTTGAAGTGGTCACTAAGGTAAGAATTAGTAGAATTAGTGTCTAAGACATCTTTCTTTTATTCCTGAAAGATATTTAGAAAATTACATAATATGAAATAAAAATAAAATAAATGTAAATATTTAGTGATTACAACCAAGCAAGTGACTGTGGGAGAAAAGCTTATTAAAAATATCTTCTCATCTCATTTTCTCATGTTTTTTGTGATGGAAAGCAACACGGCAAAGGAAAGTGAACAAAATATTGCCAACGGATAGTTCCCCCCAAGCTTCCAATGCCATTTTTCAGTTAAAATCCTACAACGTTTATCTTTGCTAATGAATGCTGAATAAAATATTTAAAACACTCACAACTTCATCTTTGAGGCCAAGCTATAATCTGAGCATCAGTATAGTATGCTAGAAAAGGCCATTGCATTGCCAGTATTTGCAGTTTCTCATTTTCTCTACAACTACCTCTGTATTTTAACAGAATATGACTAAGTTATAGACACTCTTAATGTTTGTTGTGTTGTTGTTTTATTTTTTTTTTTAAAGTAACTTATCCTTTGTAATTTTTCATGGCATTAGCACTTTTCAGAGTTTATTTTATGCATGTCTACTTTTATATTAATTTTCTACTATGTTTTCAGAATTTGGAAAGAAATCTTGCCAGATATGCTTAATTTTTAAGAAGGGATTTTAGTACACATATGAGTTTTGCTCAACTGGATTTAAGTATCTTAGTTTAAATAAGTACCTTTCTGCACAGTTCATTTACAGATTTTGCTATTCAGAAGGAATTATAGCAAATGACTGAGCAAGGATGAGTCGGGATGAAGTAACTAGGTATCCACTTAATGCTGGAATTCATTTGAACAAAAAAACAGGTGACTTTAAACAAATGTAATTTTATTCCACAATATGCAAAACAGAAAACATGTTTCAGTCCAGGTAGTCTTCAGCATTAGCCTCCTTTCTCTGATCTTTTGTTTGTGCTCCAACTCTTAATCCCATTCTGCATTGCTGAACAAAGACACTCGGTTTTGTCCATAGATAGCCTACAAATAATTTCCTATGCCCAAGTTATTTTTAGATTGTCTAGTTCACCTGATCTTTCAGTATGACAGAAAAATATTCTCTTTTTTATGATATATAACTGATCTACTTGTGTCCAAGACAAAATCACCTAAAATGGTCTTCCTGACAAGTCTGAGTAAAACAGTGGCAAAATAAAGTTGGGGTTCATGACAGATGATCAACAAACCATAACTCCATCTGAAGTTCTGTGGTAAAACCTGTAGTGATAACTTTATCAGTAGAGAGGAACAAGAATATGGTGACACTGAGTCAGTTGCCTAAACAGACACTTCTGTGCTGTGCCCTCATCCCTGCTAGTCTGCTCTGGGGTCCAGCTGCCTCTGTGGAAAGGCTGGATGCCCAAACAGTGTTGGTTCCTACCACCCAGACCTCTGTGGCTGTCCTAAGAACCCTCAGGTACCAGATACAGATGTTTAAACAACAGAATTGGGCTCTCAATGTGCACATTATCAACTGTTGAGATTTCCTGGGAAAAAAAAAAAAAATAAAGAAAAAGGAAAATAAATCCATTTATGGCAATGTTTTTATCTGCTCTAACTGGCTTAACTTTTAATACCCTTTTAATGCCCTCTTAAGCCACCAGTACCTTGAACTTTTTACAGACTTTTAATGTCTGAGGTACTGAAGCAGGGAGAAAAAAAAGAGGATGTAGAAAGAACTTGCATGTTTTTTGCTTGTTTGTTTTTGTTTGGTTGGTTGTTTTTTCCCCTATAATATATGGGATCATCAAAATCCACTGCATGTCTTTTTTTTTTTTTTTTCCTCAAGGTACTTCATGGCTGTCCTCAATTAAATCGAATTCATTACTTCTGCAAAACACTTTTGAAATTGAAATACTTCATTAAAATTTACTATTAGGTCTCAGTGGTTTATTCCTTGCTTTTTGATAAGAATACAGAATGTTCTGATATATAAGGTTTTGGTTTGTTTTTAATAGGATCCATTTTCCCTTTTTTCAGACACCTTAATTTGATATTCAATTTGAAAGGCAAATAAAACAACTGTCTTAATTTAAATTCCAGTCAGAGGAAAGTCAAGTGAGATGACTATGTTCGTATTTAAAATATTGATTTTGTTTAATTATGATAACAAAAAATTTGTTTATTGCCAGACAACTGTATGCAATTTTGTGTTTGGTTTGTAGTAAGGAATTTTTTCTGTCAATTTACAAGTTCAGTAACCTGAGAAATGAACTAAGTAACAGTAAGTTTTAATGTACAATAATAGCATTTCTTAAAGCCTCATATACCATATAACTCACCAGCTTGTTAAAGAAATGGTATCTGCAGAAAACATTAATGAACCCTAAATTCAAATTAAATTTTAGTCTATTTTGCTGTAGTTAATGAATAACATGAGAAACTGACCTAAATCAGTGTTTCAAGACCCATTAAA
The DNA here is from genome assembly GCA_035222235.1 of Margarornis squamiger. Classification (NCBI taxonomy): domain Eukaryota; kingdom Metazoa; phylum Chordata; class Aves; order Passeriformes; family Furnariidae; genus Margarornis; species Margarornis squamiger. The sequence goes on from JAWWTY010000037.1 coordinate 16,760,436, forward strand.
AATAATTTTCAGTAGTTGTATTAGCCTTCAGTGTTGCTTATAAAAGATTTTATGTAGTACACTGAAACCCAGGAGTCATGGTAGCACCTTTTTGCAAAATGATAGTGATTTTTTTTGGATTCATTCAGATCATTGTATTCTTGTCATAATAGTTTTTTCCTTGATATCTAGTTTCTGTTTTTTTTTCCAATTTTTTTTTCCTTTTTTTTTTTTTTTTTTTTTTGGAGGGAGGGTGTTCTTTTGTGTGGGGTTGGTTTTAACTCTCTTTTTCTAAGTTTTTTGATTATGAGGAATGTACCTTATAGAGGATGATTGAATCCATCTTTTGCTGCCTCTCAGTTCTCCATTGACTTATTTCTTCAGAGAACAATTTCAGTTTCTTCTTCAATCTATGCATACATATATTTGTAACAGAAGTTATTTCCTTTCTGTGTTCTAGCATAGAAAGTCTTCAGAACCAATGATATTTTATCTTCTCTTTTTTTTTTTTCTTTTCCCCCTATTATTCAGCCTATTTTTCAAGCTGATATTAGGTTTTAGAAATGTGTAAGAGTATTGGGAAGAGCTTTTTCAGATTATATTTTCTTTTACAGGAGGTTTTTAGCCTAGAACTTATTTTTGAGCTCATTTTCCACTGCACAAGTCCATACATCATCAAGTTTCTTGTATCAAATGTTTTCTGATAACTCTGAATTTTCCAGATCCAGAATAATTAATATGACCAGACAGAAATAAAGAGTAGTACTATATTCTTCAGACCAGGGAGAACATGAGGAAAAACAATAAATCTTTTTCTTCTCTTAAATGTAGAACATGAAAGTTTAAAAATATTTGAAAATTGTTTTTGGTTATTGTTTCCTCACCCACAGAATTTCTTTTACATTTAAAATATTCTTTCATTCTTCCATTTACATAGCTAATATCATAATCACATGTGATTATGACATCAGCTATTATAGCTTTGTAATACTACTTGTTATTAACTATTTATAGTGGAATCTAGAGATGTAAGAAGATCAAAGATAACCTTGTCCTGGCTTTTAATGGCATATGATAGGAAGCAGTTGTAATTTAAAAAAAAAAAAATTGCATTCCAAACAGATGCTACATGGCATAAGAAGGAGAAAAGCTGCAAAGGGAGTGGTATAGTGGGAAATAAACCTTGATCTGTGTATTTCACTATAATTCAGCTATGATTGCCATCACCATGACAAAGCAATGGCAAATGTATAAATGTTATAGAATAAATAAGGTGTGTATCCAAAAATGTATTTGCTAACCTTAACATATTTGTGTAAATATTTTTAAAATTTTGGATGAAGAATCGAGTATGTCATCTCTGTCACTGATTATAAATTTTATGAGAAGGAAAGGAAACCACTTTTGAATATGAAATCTAGAAAAATATGCTAAAAATCACTCTATGAGTTTGCCATAAAATAACATGGCTGTTAAGTTCCTTTCAGTAGTTATTTTTAAACACAGAGTTTAAGAATTGAAAAAAAAATATCTGTAGGTAATTTGCAGACATTAAATCCTTCCTGTCTAGAAATGCATAACAATTTTAGAGAAGTCTCGAGCTTTCATGCAAGCAGCAGCTGGCTGAGCTGCTGGTATGCTAACTTGCATATCAGGAGTTACTTGAACCTTTTTTTACCGGTGACTTTTGAAAGGCATGAGAAGATAGAAACAGTCATATCGAAAAGCAAATTCTGCATGTAAGTGTGAAAGCTAATAAGTAAAAGTAAGACATGCTCAACTATTTTCTAACTTTCTTGTTATACATTTAAGATTATAAGGGAGATTGACACTAAAGGCCCCATGGCTGTTACCAGTCCTGCTGCAAGTTGCTAGCTGACAAACTCAGTGATTTGGAACCTGGGAAAGAGGGTCAGTCTGACTGAGACTTGGCTTGTTCACACATCTTTGTTTAGATGGGTTGACAAGCAACAAAGCAAATTTTATGGCAAATAAGCTTAAGTCAGATACAATCTCCTTTTTTTCAGCATTATTGGAATCCCCTAATTCCAGTTTTGCTTAAAGTGTCTGTTTAAGCTGACGTTAACTCTTATTTCAAAGGTCAAGACAGAAAGCTTTATAGTGTATTTTTCGTCTTGTCAGGAGTACTAACTCTAGCTTAATTAAAATTCACTGCTATAATTTGAAAGGGATTAATTTTAAACACATCCAAAGGGAAATAATATCTTTCTGGAAATTTCCAGAATGAAAGGGTCTCAATTAACTGAAAGGCACAATTTTCCCCTGCTGTTTTGAGTCAGGAAGTGCTTATAAAATATATGGAAATTTACAGAAGGACAAGTTGAAAAAAAAAAAGGCACTAAAAATTCATAAATTTTCCTTGTAATAGACTGCATTGTTTTACAAACTTCTTATTTTATAAAAATTATGGAAAAGAGAGATATAAATCCATTGTTTTTATTAAGATCAACATTTGCTTTATTAAAAAGTTATCACAGAATTTTAAACAGGCAACAATATTTAAACTGTGAACTTTCAGTTTGATTCAACTCACTTTGTTTGTTGCATGCAAGGCAGCAATTTCAAGATATATAAAGGTAAATAATATTTTTCTCTGCCTAAGAATCTATCTCATGTTTTCTGCACTACAGTAAAAACCAGTGTTAAGTTTACCCTAACTTGATCTCATTCCTTTTGAAACTAATCATGGTAAAACTCCAGGTGTCTTTGAAGAGACAGTTAGCCAATTTCCAAGAGAGCTTTCCATCATTTAGTCTGAATCACTGAAGTTTCTCAAACAAGAATGCCTCTGGGAGGAAATCTACTACCTAGCATTCAGAGATACATTCCCAACACACTTTCTATGATGCTGTGAATCTTTCATTACAGCCATGAACAACATATGTAATTTAGTTTTTGCAAATAACACTTTTCCCCCACAATAACCTTTCAATATATATGATTATACTACTTTCATTGTCTTAATAGAACATAACAAGTAGTCAAAACAAAAATGAATAAGTACATTCTAAACAACTATGAAGTTCAGGAATGTGAGGGGATAAACTAAAGTGCTAAAGGTGCTAGGGTGGAATATGAGCAAAAGAAGCAATGAAGCTTGGTGCTGGTAAGTGTCAAAAGAGATACTGGGGATACAAGTTGATGTGAGACAAGGGACACAGATGTGGCTCTGTAGTGGAGAAGATAGATAATAGCAGATATGGAATCATCTGGGAAAAGAAAGTTCTGAAAATTTCAAAGAATGTATAGGTTAGGAGTATGTGTGATAAGCACAAAAATACAGGCAAAGCCAAGATATGATGTGAGAATGGCAACAAATATACATATACATATATATATATATAAAAGAGAAAGATAAGGCTATTGCATGTTTGTTCATGAAAGACATGGCTGATTATATGTATGGTTTTAATGTCTATGTAATTAATTTGAGGTGGAACTTGATTACATAATAAAGACTGAGTAGTTAACAGCTGTTAACAGTTCAAGGCAGATCAACAGCCATTTCTGTCAAGTATTCCAGAAATATTATCCATCCTTTTATTTTGAAATGAAGTCAATTATTAAACATGTGATATCCATTATATACATTTTAATGGTATAAGAAACTGTGTAGTGGAAATTAATTGAAAATTTTAGATTTTTGTCTTGATTTTTTAGGCACATGAATCTTGTTGATAGATGACATGAATTAGCTATTTCCTTTCCTGTTTTTGAAGGCTCCCTAAAATATGATATCAAGATTTGACTGTGGGTCTCTCAGATCATTGAATCTAATCTTAGGTAGGACATTGATGCTTAAACCCAATGACAAGGATATAGGAGTTAATTGTTTATACTTAGTTGCATTAATCATTTGATAACCTCAAATCAAAGGGAAAGTCAGATTAGACTAAACAAAGTATTTAATTTTGACTTATCTCATACTTGTCTCCTAAATAGCTAATATGTAACAAACAGAATGCATGCAGGTCTCAAATTTTGTTGATCCCACTAAAGTTATAATTACTTTTTGAGTGATGCTATGAAGAAGATTTATGTATCCTGTGTGTTTCCTTTTCTGAAAGAGACAGAGGAGATGCCTGTGAAGGTCTGAAGTCTGTCACTTGAGTGATCTGGACATTCCATTATAGTTAAGACTTGTAAGTAAATCTCTCATTTCTTTACTTGCCAAGGATTATGTTGTGGAAGATGTCACACATTATCAATTTTATTTCAATTTGCAGGAAATATTAATTCATGGATAATACTCAACAAGGGCTTATGCTGATAGGTACTGTACAAGCACGTAAGAGGAATATAGAATTTATAAATTAACCAGTTGCTTCTTTACAGGACTATTTTGGTGACTACTGTTAAGAAAATATCAATACCTAAGGGATAATTACATGTATGTATGTAGAATTTTCACAAGCACTACAAGCAGGACTCACAAAAACACTACAGACTATTTTAAGTTCATTTGTGCAGACAAGCAAACAAACAAAAACTGTATATTTTTCTTAGGCATTCTAGTGACTTTCAAGTTTTAAATGTCCTTCAAAAGGACCATTTTTATCTGATAACTGGAACTGTCTAGATTTGTGAAGCTAACTTTGCACTCCAGTTCTCATTTTTTAAAATGCATGTCTATATTCTAGACATTTACTGGGAAACATCATAACAACTCTGCATTATTTCGACAATAATGTTTGAATTATTTCAAATATCAATAGTATTTGTTCTTTTTAATCACCTAAGTGCTTCTGAAAAATTCACTGCTGAGTTACCAAACTAAGCAGTTTAAATCCTCATACTAATAGGGTTTTGAATTATTTATAATTCTTCTAACCGTTTTAAATGGTCAGGAGCATGAAACTACTCATTCAGCAAAGAATTTGTAACTCACTGTGCTGTCATATAACAAGACATATACGGCAGAAGTTTGTCATTCGTTGAGAAATTTGTTTGCGATGTCCATTACAATTGTGGGGGTTTTCAAAGCTACGTCTGCATTCTCCTTCCCCACCCCCCCCCACCCCCCACCTCCCCCTTTCTTTTTAGTTTTTTCTGTATGTATACATAAAGGAACAGAAGAATAAAGGTGAAGTGACTGATACTTTCATATATGGCAAACAGTAGCTTATTTTGATCATCAAGTAGGTTAAGAGTATTTCAGACCTATCAAAGGAAAACTTTGGAGCCAGGGAAGCAACACTTATCATAGAGGAAATGTTTATTTTGTGTATTCAACTAGAGAGAGAAGGTAAAGGCATTCTGATGAATCATAAGACCATGAATATAGTCAGACTTCTCAGAATTATGTATACAGCTTCTTTTGGTGGGCAGAAGGACATTTCCTCTGTTTATTCTGCTTCTCTGTGAATGCTGTTGAGTGGAAATATGTGATTGCCGTACTCCAAGGAACAGGAGCAATGCATGTGCAGCTATGCTAACAATCATGCACTAATCTGCGTAGCAAACTGCAATTTCAATATTCTGTGGAAAGTTGAATTTCTTGCTTATATTTCAGCCAATTCATTAGTGGTATTCTCTGGTGTTTCAACAACAAAACTTGAAATTCCATTCGAAGTCCTGTGGTGTACCTGAACGAGCATTTTCTCTTTAAGAGATTGTATGGAAATGCAGTGTGTTTCAGTGACCACTAAAATTTGCCTTCAACACATTCAAGTGGTGAACCAGTGTAGTAGCATTAGCTTGCAGATGGATAATCTTACCTTGTGGTGGAGTTCCTTGGAGATCTGCTGTGTTAACCTCCTTCCTTTATTCCTCTAGCTTAAGCACAGCAACAAGGTATTTCTCCCTCTTCTGACCCCCATGTGACAGGCTTAACAGTTTGACAGATCACAGCAAAGGCATGCAGTTGTGATTGTCATGTGGGATCACAAAGTATGACAAATGATCTGGTTTTGTGCTGTAAAAACATATGGTACAGAAGTGTTATTGTGCGAAGGTGCAAACCAAATGCTGTGTGTCTGAGTCTTGTGCTCTTGTTGTGAGACATGATAGCTCTTTTCATAACACACAAGAAGGTTTTCTAATATCCTGGATTCTCTTCAGCAATACAGCAGTTAAATATCAGCTTACTGGCAAAGAGAATGGAATTAAAGGGAGAGCATAGTGTGAAGTGTCATATACACTGCATAGATGCACACATACTTCATTAGCTATGAGGGCAACTTGATTGTGAAACACAGTAAACATAGTCTAAAGCTAGCATATAACTATAATACCAGGTGTAAAAAGTGATTTCAGAGTTTGACACATCTATAAATAAATACTTATTAAGAAAATCTGAATCCTAAAGATGTGGTAATCTTTTCACAGATACTTTTTATTTATCTAGTTTCTTGAAATGATTTCAACTTGTAATGCCATCTGTCATTCAACCATATAATATTAACAAAATTCCACAAATTGACTTTTCCCAATATACATATGAGATAAAATTAGTTCCTAGATTGAAATGTCATATTTCATATGTCAGGTTTTAGTCTTTACAGAGTTTTTAAAGTGCAATATAACATCTAAAATTAAGGATATATAATGAAAATACTGACATTTTGATTTCTTTCTTTGATATTTCACTTTGTTGTTATTTAATGTTATTTCCTTTCCTCTTAGTATATGTACACTGTAAATTGACTCTAACTGAAATCCTTTTGCTTGTTTTAAAACTGTTTCTTTCAGGAAATAAAAAAGCATAATTTGCAATGCTTTATTTTAAACATAATGGTGGTGGGAAGGGCTATTCATATGGTATATGTTTTATATAAGTCAGATGAGAATAGCAGAGAACAGAACTGATAAATTAAATATGCTGAAATCCCTTAAGATCACCCAGGAAGAACTTTTAAACTAATTCCAAAATGACTAATGATGTATTGAAATAATTTCCTTGGTAGACAGAGGTGAAACTGTGGCAAAGACAACAACAAAGTAAAAAAAAAAAAAAAGGACATTATGTCCTTCTTTGTGTTCCTGTGGATATCTTCCCAAAATCATAGTTGTAGAAGGAAAGACAAATGAAAACCACAATGACATAATCATGGTTGTAGAAGGAAAGACAAATGAAAACTGTGATGTTATAAACATTGGTGTACTTAATGGCTCTATCTGGTAGTAAAACAGAGACTGAAGATATTCTGGTCTTGAATTTCCTATTGTGAAAAATATCATTTAGATTCTGCTCCTCTCACTTATCCAGAATTCTTCACAGCATCTGATTCAATGCAAGCACAACGTCCGCAAGGAAAATCTTCTGTTAGATGTGGATCAATTAAACACCAAGGACTACAAAAAGTTACAACATAGTTTAAAATGAAGGACATAGCAGAACAATGAGTACAGCTTTTTCAGCAATTAATCTTTGCTGAGAGAAACCCCATGAGTCACACTGATGGAACAAAGGACAGGGCAGAGGATTGCAGTTAAGGGGAGAAAAATGGTTACTAAACACCCTATATTTTAAGATTTCTCTTACTATGTTCATAGTGATGCCAGTAATTGAAAGGGAGTTCTGCTAAAACTGCTAAAGGAAACTAAAACTGAGAAGAAACCTTTACCAACCCAGCATATTACAAAGGTTTTTCATAGTAATTCCCAGAGGAAGATGTCTTCAGACATAAATATTATTAAAATGGATGGAGACACACTCAAGAGAGAGCAAAATATCATTCCTTATGTACTATAATCTAGCCTTTGGCTGCCTCTCACATATGGTACGTAAGATAGGAATATTTAGAGAAAGTCTATACCTAGATTTGTTACATAGGGACTGAAATGTTGGGTAAGGGTCCCTATAGCTTCAGATAAGAGTTTGTGCTTGTCCAGGCACAGTCTAGTCTAAAGAAATATGGCCATTTTTGGACTAAATATAAATTAAAAGTTGAAATGAATGGAACTTGAAAGGCACCCTTAGGTGCCCAAAAATGGATTTAAAAGCCTAGAGGTAGCCTTCTATTTTAGAAATGTTATAAATTATTTTGTTCAAGAAAATCAGACTGAGGCTGGCTTTTGCTACTTATTTGTAAGGAAAGCTGTTACAGTGGACTATTCATTATTTAGGAACACCTACAGATAACAGCCTGCATTATCAGTATGAAATCTATATTGCACGATCTGCAGGGGCAGTAGAGAAAAGCACGCACCTGAAAATCATGAATAAAAGAGCTGCTGAAAACATTATCCTTTTTCAAGGCATGCCAGGATTATCTTTAATTGCTTTATACTGCTAAGGGCTAGTCTAAACTAGAGAAGGATTGCTAACACATCAATCTCAGCAAAAGCTCTAAAAGTAGATGCAGCTTTTACTGATAAAAATATGTTTCTTCAGATGTAACATACACCAGGTTCTCACAGAAAATAAGCTATATGAGAAAGGGACTCTTTTTTTTTTTTTTTTTTTTTTTGTTCAGAATTGCCGTGTGTACCTTAGGTCCTTTGGCGGCCTAAGCAGTAGCATTAGAAAATTCCCAAATATCTATAGGTGACAATGTTGTGCTAGGCAAAGTTTCTAGGATAGACCCAAGGCATAGTTATCATAGTGACAAAGCAGCTTGGAATTTTCTTGGTTATCACGCACATCTTGGCTCAGCCTAGTGTTCTGTTTGAGTGGTCGACCTCAATTCAGAAACATGAGGAAGGCAACTGCATTTCCTAGGTGACAGGTCATGTCTTGAGTACTAGAGCATTTTCCCTCATTAACATATATTAGCTTCACAGAGTGAAAAAGACTTCCAAATGAAAGTAAATTTCTGGAGTATCCTAAAGATTTTGTTGTTCAAGAGGAGCAGTGAAAGAGATTGTGTGTCACCTCTAGGCTACATATGTATTGATTCAATTCCTGAACCGAAATCAGAAATCAGTGTAAATACTTGATGTAAACCAAATTAAAGGCATGCATGGAGATTTTTCTGTAAACTAAAAAAAAAAAAAAAAAAAAAAAACCTCAAAAA
>JAWWTY010000037.1:16769402-16799302 GCA_035222235.1 Margarornis squamiger
CTTTCCTGAAATCTAATCCTTTGATCTATAGTCTGTGCATAAAAGCTGAAAATGAAAATTAGGAAAAAAACCCCAAACCAAAAACAAAACAAAAACAAAACAAAACAAAACAACAAAAAACACTGTGATAATGGAAGTGAAACTTGCTTGCTCTGTACTGTCCTGTGTGCTTTTTTACAGCAATTAAGTTTACTTTATTTATGAATAAAGATTGTATTTGCAATGACCATTATATTTCATAATAGTGTCCTGAGTAATTTCATCTAAAGAAGAAAAACATTTTTATTACTGCCCTACGACATGCATACACATTCCTGTGTTTTTCTATGCATCTTCAAACTGCACAGTGTTTGGTGGTTTTCTATACAGCTGTGCAAAGTCACTATCCCATGTCCTTGATTACCTTATATGAAGGAAGAAATACCTAAATGATGAATGTGGTTACCTAAAGAAAACAATATAGAGTGTACTAAGTAAATATAAATTTGTGTAAAAGCTGAAGGAAGTGACAAGGTAGTACAGAAAAAAGCTAATATGTAATTACACAGATGGACATCTGTTTGATAAATAAGAATGACACCAACTCAAAACAGTGCCAGATTATCATACACAATTTCATAAATAATAAAGCAGAATGTTGTAATCGACAATGTCAAAGATAGTATTCAGATCAAGGAAAATAAAATGTTTGAGCAACCCAAACCAGACTGCATTAATAAATCATTATAAGCTGTAACTATAGCAGACTGTGCTGTAACATGATTGAGAAGGACACTGTTATTTCTCAAATAACTTGTTTCCCACTAAGTGGTGATATAATTGGGAAATGCTGACCCGCTTTAGGGTCTTGTCCAAAAGCAACAAATCTTAAACAGGTCAGTTTAAGAATCAAGAACATTTCTTTAGCAATATGATAATCCATTCAATTTTTAAATACAATGGAGCATTTCTGCAGCTTAACAGTGTTGAGAGTTTGAATAAACACAAGAATAGTGTTACAAAAAATGCCTGACAAAATATGGACTATACGACTATGGATGTAATTACATATAGATAAGTGGATCTGCCAGGTGTTGGCTGGTCATAATCTACACGAGCCCAGTTTGGGGGGTAGAAACTGAGACATTTATTGATCACTCACATTACAATATATAGAACCAAGGAGTGGGTTATGTTAATGAGGAGGTAGGACATGTTAATGAGGGGGACAAGCTATGTTAACTAGGACTTAGGAAATCCAGTCACTATATTTCATCATACAGTAAGCATTTCTCTATACCAGGACCACCTGAGGGGAACAAAGGGTTTCTGCATGTCTTGCAACATCTTGTACAGTCCTTCCATATCTTGCAAGGGGAGACAGGGTTAATATACATAGATAGCTGAAAACAGTCCTGGTCCCCAAGGTATCCTCAGGTGGGAGGCTCCTGTCTTAACAAAGGGAGGAACCCCTTTCAGTATCTGCTGCCCAGGGTTTGCTGGACAATCCCTTCAGGTCTCCTTCTGTTAATAATTGCTTTTCTTCCCAAAAGCCAGGTAAGTCAATGCATTAGTGTTATCAGGTGAAATACAAAATTTGTCTGTAAAATAGACTGGTGAAATCCAAAGATGAAGAAAACTTTGTAGGTCTTAGGAATTTCATAGCTCCATGTAAACTCATGGTAAAATCCTATGTAGCCTTCTTGTTGACTCCATCATCTTATGTTCACATGGAACTTGTAACCTTCTCCTAACTACAGCTGTAATAAATATTTTAGAATTCTGGATCATATTACAGAAAGGTTGAGTTGTGAATAGAGGTAAAGACATCCTTGGGTCTTCTTCAGAGGGCACTAGAACTGCTGAGTAACAGATCAATAAATATAACATAGACAAATATTGAGATGCAAAGAAAATATTTATAATTCACAATAGTTGTATTAGTATCTATCCAACGCAGCAGGAAAATATCCAGAGAATGACAGAAATATGCAGGTATAGAATACATTCAAGAAAAAAATGCCATGAAACAAATAAAAATATATTCTGCAAAATTTAGGAATATATAGTGCAACAAAGAAGTCAAAACTACTGAAAACATTCAACATGCAACAACAGCTTGTGGAACAAACCTGCCATGTCTGCAACATGGAATGAAGGAATCTGGAATCTCAGTGAATAGTTAAAAGCACATTCAAAAAACATTAGCCATTCAAATTCTAGTTTACAATATATAAGATTTCAACAATGCTAAATTCTCTTTGTGAAATATCTTACAAAATCTGCACTTTAAATTCATAATTATGAAGATTCTTTTTAGCCCAAAACACTGAAAAAAGAAAGTTACTCTTTAATTTACTATCACTATGTGTTTGGTTTTTTTTTTTGGTTGGTTGGTTGGTTGGGTTTTTCTTGGGTCCAGTCTATACACTTGGCAGCAGCAAGAATGTTAAAATAAAAGTGTTTCTGACATTTGTGTGGAAAAGTGTTTTCAAGGTCATACAAAGTATAAATGCAATCCACTCTCCATGTGATTATGCCAGAAAGACAATATCCTGTTCTTCACATTGGCAATTGGGAGGCTTCTGAAGCATGAACTATCATATTATTATCAATTCAAATCCATTTGATAAACATTCATTTTTCTAAAGTAAATAGTAGACTAAGAGTCTCTCAGCTTACTTCAGTGACTGTTTCTTAACTCTTAAAAAATATTGAAAAACAACTAGGAAAGGTCACAGTCCATATAAAACTTATTAACATTTTGCTCTTTATTGAGTTTTTATGCATGATTTAAAACTGAATTACCACTGCATAGAGCCGAAATGCATTTATGCCTTTCAGGAAATTTTGTACATAGAATTATATTTCATTATGAAATGCAGAGACAGTAGTACTAATGCTCAAAGGAAAGGAAACATGAATGTGAGTTCTGGTTGTATGTATTTATGCTTTCCAATTATTCACTTTTATAACAGTAATTTTTATTCATGGAAGGACAACTGTAACTGCTAACATATTGTTTCTTAGTTTGTTTTGTCCTTTGTTAAGACTTCAGGGGAGACTTTTCAGCAATTGACATGCTTACACAGCATTTGTTAAGGTTAATGAGTACTGCACTTCCACACTGTTGGAGGAAGAAAGCCTTTACTTTGCTAGACAATTGTTCCTAGATCATAGATTGTAAAGCTAATATGGGTCAATACGATCAAATCAAGTTATATAACAAACATAGGACTTGGAAGGCTAAATTATAAGAAATAGATGTATTTCCTTTTTTTATTTAATTTTATGCTTTTTTGCCTTTTTTTTTTTTTTTTTTTTATTATTCTTCTGTAATATTTGTGAAAGAAACTCAGTCCACTTATTTTACAAGTGGGACGTTATTTGAGTTAGTTTAACCAGGAGAGGTTACCTTTGTGGGATGAGAAAGTAACCCAGAACCCACAGCCAATTCAGAGAATTGATGTTTCCAAGACCTGTGTTGGCCATTTTTCTCTTCTTTGATTACCACAAAAAGTTCTAGTTCTGAAGCTGAGAACGGGAGTGTCCATAATAAGCTGTCACTGTGGGGTGTGCTGAAACCATTACGTACAATAAACAGTATTTTAAAATTGATTTTCATGACAAAATAAAAGGGAATGAAACCTAATAGAACAATTATCTGTGTCCCATTTGCACATAGTACCTACAGAATGACTCATTTATGGTAACAGGAATTTTTCTGAGAAAAGGTAACGTAGGAGCAGAATACAGAAACTTAATTTTATTTCTAACTTTATTGGATTTGGTAAAAATTTTATCTGAGTAAATGAAGATTATGTTAACTTATCTACTGTCAAGTCCACAGAAAGTCATAGCTTCTACTTGGATGACATAAACATAATTTCTTTAATGACTTGACATTTGTAAACTCTCTGAATGTTGCAAAATATTGCATGAGCAGGGGCACCTTTCACTAGATCAGGTTGCTCAAAGCCCCATCCAACCTGACCCTGAACACTTCCACAGATAGGGCATTCCTAACTACTCTGGGCAACCTATTCTGGTGCCTCACCACCCTCACAGTACAGAATTTCTTCCTAATATTTAATCTATACCTCCTCTCTTTCAGTTTAAATCCACTCCCCCTTGTCCTATCACTACATGCACTCATAAAAAGTTCTTCTCCAGCTCTCTTGTAGTCCACTTTAGGTACTGTAAGGCTCCAGTGAGGTCTCCCCAGAGCCTTCTCTTCTCCAGGCTGAACAGCCCCTATTCTCTCAGCCTGTCTTCATAGGAGAGTTATTTCAGCCCTCTGATCAGCTTCAGGGCCCTCCTCTGGACTCATTTCAGCATGCCCATGTTCTTCTTATGTTGCAGACCCCAGACCACATGGGGCCAAAGTAATGGCTGTTGGTGGCATTTTTTGAACAGTGTGAACATTGAAAATCCACAAAAGGTTTTATTCTGAATTTTCAAATTGATTAAAAAAAACACCAAAGCTCTTTTTTTTTTTTTTTTATTTTTTTTACTCTTAACTCACTGAAACTGTCTTCTGACGTTATATCTCAGAAATACTTCTTTTTAAGAAGATCAAATACACCTTATGCATTATTGAAGAGCACTACAGAGTACTGTCTTTGGGGAATATCAGGATGTGTTGTCTGACCTAAATATCTTATTTTATGATGGCAAAGAGGTTAAATTAAACTCTTCATTCTGTTTTCTTTTTCATCACCTTTCACATCTCTGTCCTTCCATTTTGCTCAGATTATTTTATCTTTCATGCTTCATTCCTTGTAGGGGAAAAAAAAAAGTTCTAATAACAAATACCACCCTGTTTACTCTTTGCAAGACAATAAATTATTTGGCCATGTCAATTCAAATTGGTTTAGTAATCTATGATCTAGGCACAATCAGGTATCAAACTGAGAGGTTTATTCTTGCAACATTGTGCATGTTCAATTCCTGTTAACCTGATTTCCCAGTCTTTCAAGTAAAATCTCTTTCCATTAGGTCTATTAATCCCAAAATTCTTAGTTCATGAACAACTTTTGGCCTAGAAATAATTATTCAGAAGAGGAAGCGTGGAGGTAGAATAAAGGTCAAATGAAATGTACAACCTATAATGAGAAATATCTTTGTATGCATAAGTAGTTTACAAGAAAATTATTAATAGATGATGTTCATGGTTTTATAGGCTTCATAGCATTGATAATATTTTAATTTCCTGTTTTCTTGTTAATGTCATCTCTAGGCAGAATCATAATGTTGTAGATGCAAGTACAGCAACTCTGAAGAACATGAGGCTATAATTTAGCCTGCATGAAAATTTTAGATGCATCAGTCAGTAAAATACCTTCTGCAGCTGCTGTTTCTGTTGAGGAGGAAAAATGTTTAGAACATGCTCTCCCTTCTGATCACCTCCAACCTTCAACCCCACAATTTAGTATCTCATGTTTATTCAGGGTGTGACTTTACTCATTGGATTGAAGGAGATTTGTGTAGGTATGATTCTTGGCAGTGCCCTACAAAGAGTTATGATTCCATATTTGACAGTGAGTCTATCATATCATTCCAGCTTGTACTTGTTTTGGGAACCAGACTTGAAATCCTGAATAAACAAGGAAATATGGAAAAAGGAATAAGACTTTGGTAAACTGTTTTCTTCTAGATCTTGTTTCAAAAATGGGTTGATCCCTAGTATACATATTTTGACTTTCCAATTATCTTTTGCATTATATCTATCAGAAAGAATTTTAATAGCTAAATTAAGGGTAAAAAAAGCATCTACTACAGAGCACTTATAGTGGAGAAAAAGGTTGTGTGTTTATTTGTCATGGTCCAGCAATGAACTCAATAACCCTCTAAATGTCTATTACTTTTATAATGAGAGTAGGAGATATGTTTAATTAACATCTTTCAAGTTTCTGAAAACATTTTCCTCTCCCTGCTGCTCCTGCCATTATTCTGTTTGAGCCAGGAACCCTTCACTGCCTGGTGCCATGTCTGTAATTGGTGTTTGATGGTCTCACTTCAGTCTAGTAAATGGAATTATTTACTTCTTAAGAAGCCCTTCCAAAAGGGACATCTCAGTGTCCTGTAGGACAGTGAAGATCAGCATTCTTAGAGGAAGGGTACAAGTGACTGGCTGAATACTGAGGCACAGCCAAGTCCAGCCTCACATTATTTTGCACACAGGTAATTCAGAAATTGTGACAACAGTTTCTGACACTTCCAGCCATATCAGCAGAGATAACCATCCTTTATTATTCAGAGCATCACTTTCTGAACTATTTTTTGCAGCCTGCTTTGATTGCAGTCTTCACTGGTTTTCACATTTATTTTGAATAAGTCTAGGTGGCGCTGAACATTTTGTATTAAATTGTTTTGGCAATGTAAAATGTGTTCTGCTAGAAGATAATCCATAGTTAAAAGGAAAGCAGAAAAAAATTAACAATATTTTAGTATTGGAACATCCTGTTTTGTCACTCTAGGAAATAACCTTCATTTTTTCTTCTTTTTAATTTACTTTGGAAATGAAATTCCTATTTACATTTTGACAAAATACTTCTAAACACTCTGAAAGTTTTCATTCTACAACAGCAAAACTATCTGAGTGAATTGTGTTTCAGGAATGTTATTTTTCAGAGGAAATTTATATTAAAAAAAAAAAAAAAAACAAAAAAAAAAAAACACCAAACCAAACCAAACCAAACCAAAAAAAAAAAAAAAAAAAAAAAGAAAGAAAAAAGACAGTGCAATGAAATGTAATGAAAACTCAGATTACTGTGGTATTTGCATTCTTTAAGCCTGAAAAGCTTTATTTTGGGGGCTTAATGATTAGAAGAATCAAAAAAGAACGTGCTAATATTAGCTGGCATTAATTTTGTTATATAGCTGGGACATGAGGATGAAATGCCTTCTCCAACTATTTAACAAGAGAGAGAACAGTTACTCTGTAGGCTGATACAGAGGAATTTTCAAGCCAACAACAGTTCTATTTCTTTCATGTGATTTAATGTCAATGATAAAAATGTAGGGGTTTTTTGTAAGTATGACATTTATGAGGAAAAATGCAATATATAATCACTCAATTTGGCATATTTGTAATCTATAAAAAAGAATAAAAATTAGAGACTGACATTTAAAATATTTTCATGTGTCCATTGCAGTATTTTCCAAATTGTTCTTTTATTATTTGTGTTAGCAATGAATTTGAATTTTAAACGGTAAGATAGAGAAAACCTTTCTTGAAGATTTCAAGCTTTCAGAATATTCACTATTCTCATTTTTCTGACTGCAAACACTTACTGCTAATGTTTATAGGCTTTGTGAATGGCCATTATGAAAACTAAATTATCAGAAACTGCCATAAGTTGTAGTGAATTGACGCAAAAATTTCCCTACTAAACTATGGTTAGAAGTTGGTACTTCTATGGAATGTCAATATCATTGTAAGAAGTTGTGACTGTACCTTCAGAGACACAGCCTGACTCTCCTGTAATTGAACGTGATGTGATAGCCAAGTTCAGAAACATTTCACTTAATTTCCTTTTCTTACATAGTGTCTGTAGTTTGGTTGTTCTTCAGTCAGAATCTGTCACTCTTCATGCACAGATACAAAACCTTTCCTTGAAAATAAGAAGATAACAGAAAGAATTTTTTCATTTATATAAGTTTTGAATAGGTGTTAGGGGTCCATCCTTATTTTTCTTATTAGTTTGGGGGTCGTTTGTTTCTTCATTTCTTTGTTCTGCAAATTCATTGAGGGAATTTAGTTTATTCTGAGGTAGACATTATTGGGGGGATAATGCCACCAAATATTTCCTATGACAAACTGGATATGCTGAGAACAAGGGATAAAAAAGCAAGAGTAGAAGGGCATGTGATATGTCATAGAATATACACTGTGGCCTTCTGCTGCTGCTTCAGAAGGGTTGAGGCTTCCTGTCATCTATCTTACCTGCCAGTTCTGTATGGATGTCGTGGACATCTTAGGGAAAATTGTCAGTGCTACCTACCTACCTGCTTCAACACAACTTAGTCCTACCCTCAACTTCTATTGACTATAATAAGAGGATAAACATCTACCAAACAACTAGGTATCTCCAGGTAGATGCCTAAAATTAGAGTGCTTAATCAGTGAACTGAATCACATTCTTATATTCATACCCTCTACTCTTAGTCTTTTCTAAGGCTTGTGGGAGTATAATAACAGAGTCTTAATAGGAAAAGACTGTTAAGGAGGTATAGAGGAGGAAGTAATAGGCTTCAAGAGTGGGACAAGGTTTCTGAAAAGAAAGCTTTTTAAGAGTTCAAACCTGATGACATTTATTCATCAAACCCTGCTTAGTACCAACCCACTTGCAACCCATATTTAGTTAGACCAGATGTGTGATATTGTGATATCAAGGTCTGGATTAGTGGACAATGAGCACAAAGGTGAGATTAGGTTAGAGTAGGATTTCTGCATCCAAACTTGAATAGGGAAAAGTAGAGAAGAAGGAGGTGTAGGAACCTGGACATTGGAATGGGGCAGTTTGAGGAAGAGAAAATAGAATTGCAGCTTCTTGAGGCATAATACAGAAACCAACTGTAATAATCAAGTAGCTAGTTTGCTGGCATTAAATTCTCTCCCAGTAGCGATTCATACTACGGTGTATAATATGTCCATAGAACAAAGGGCTAGATAGATCTCCATATATAATAACCCCGGCAGCACTTTTCTCCCTACCTCTGGATTTCTTATTCCAAGCTTTCCTTTACTTCAAGGCTGTCTTACTTCGAGAGGAAAACTAAGGTATCTATGTTGGCTGAGAAATAATCTCTATCCTTTAAATTTAGAAAACAGAACTTTAATTATGAAATATATATATATATGAAAGGATAACAGTTCTTAACCAAAATGCACACATATACATATATATGTATATATATATATATCCAGAAAAAACCAAGCAACAACACTCTGTAATAAACCCCTCCACCCCCAAAAGACAAGGGTTAACAGCAAACAGTTAAAAGGTTTTTTGGCTACCCCCAAAAAGAGGGGGAATGCAATTATATCCACAGACAGCAGGTGGTGATGTCGTGCCCCAGCCACTGGCCTCTCTCAGGGGTTACAGTTATATTTACGGACAGCAGGTGGCGATGTCTTGCCCTGCCAGTTGGGCTGTCTCTCAGACGAGATGGCAGGCACAGTCGTCAGGTCAGGTCCCGTGAGAAATCGTAAAGCAAGCAGCAGCAATCCCATCTCTGGAGGGGGCAGGAACCAGGCACTCTCTCTCTCTCTCCTCTTCTCTCTCCTCTTTTCCTCACAGCTGCCTCCGTGGTGCCCACGATCGCTCACGGATGAAGATGGTCGAGTTAGGGAGGGGAAAAACACAGTCCAGCTATCCAGTGGTGCCGGGATTTGTGTGTCTCCATCCTCACTCACCCCACCGACAGCTGAGCTCTTGACCTGTGCAGCAAAAAAAATGCAGAAACCCGCCCCCGGCGATTCCCCTCTGAGGAGCTGTCTTCTCCCCTCTCCTCTCGCTGGGAGAACAGAACAAAGGCTTTTGGCCTGAGGTTTCATGTCAGGATATGCATATGAATTGGTTCTTTTGTTAACCATCTTCACTGAGGTTTAGGGTGTCAGCTCCAAGTTTTTAGGGAGGAATTCCAAGAAGATACCAAGCTATAACTTGGTAGCTGAATATGAAGTCAGTTCATTCAAGGCATAGTATCCAAGATTCAGGTTCTACAAGTTTCATTTTTCTAGTGAAATGCTGTACGTTGTTGCTAATCTACGCTGAGTAGTAGCACACAAAACAGTCTTGTCACTGATTAAGAACAATTCAATATTTTCTAAAAATATATGAAAAATGCCTGCTAGTGCAGAATGGATTGGTTCTAAATTCAGAGATCAATAGTAAATAGGAGATCCATCATCCAACACATTAACAGACCTCTGCCTGGATTTTTTGAGAGGTTTATGATTTTAAAATTACTGTGTTGCATTTACTGTGCATTCAGAATAGATTGAATTAGGTCACAAGGCTGTAACATAAGAATTAGACAAAAAAATATGACTTATTCCCATCCTTTTAGTAATTATCTGGTGACAAATTATTTTCCTCTGATTAAAGTATCTCCTAGTAAAACATATCTGCTTGTAAAAGAAAGATGGTTAGTGTGATGTCAATTTGGTTGTTCTTATAAGGATATGTGGAACATTTATTACAATTAAATAAAATTACTTTTAAAGCTAAGAGCAATAGTCTCACTAGGATGTATGTATTCTGTCTGTTAAGCTTAAAAGGGATCAAGGCTAATGTTCAAGTTTTAAAGAGTGCCCACACTCCTTACAAAGACTTTAGCCTTTATTTCCTTACATGAGATATAAAGTTATTTACATAAAATGTTGGTGAGCAAGATTAATTTTCAATTACAACAGAAGACCAAAATTCCATGCAAATCAAGAGAAATTTTTTTGTGCCTCACTCTAACAGAAACCACTTAACTTAGGTGACAAGATATTATTGTGAGCACATCCCTTTAAAGATACTGCTTTGGTTTCTTGGACTGGTTTCTGTTTGGTCTTTTCATTTAGGTTCCTAAGGGGAGAGCAGAATCAGACTTCTGCATAATAGCTGGCTATGCTGGTAACAGATGATCAATAAAGGTGCAAGTGATCTCCTAGGCTTTCAGATTTAGAGTCCAACAAAAGCCTGGGATACCCAAATGCAGTAAACGACCAATCTTGGTGCTTAAGGAGAGCCAAATTGAATACAAGCTGTGCCAGGAGACTTCACAGTTTGGAGACTAAGGGAGGTTTTCCAATCACTTTTCCTGTAGGAACTATGAAACAGCTTTTCAGGTGGATCTGTCAAACAAAGTAGATAGGTCTACACTGCTAATTATTTTGATGCTCTTCATTCCTACATAGTACCCCACAAAGAAGGGTTCAAAGAAACTACATACTAGCTGTGAACAATTCATTGTCTCTTTTGGTAGCACAGAAGTTACTAACAAGCCCCAGATTTGATATTTACACATCACTCTAATAGTTCTCAGAAAAGATTACTTTCCATGAAGAGCCAGGATTTTGAAATTTTTAAAAGTAGTGTAACAATCAATGATTACAAGATTACAACAAAGTGTTATCTATCTGTTCAAAAGGATTTTTTTAAAAAATTTTAATTAAAAGCAGTAACACTGATCCTGAATTACATTTGCATCAAAACACTAAATTAAAACTTAGAAGTACATTACCAAAGAATAAAAAAATTAATATCTGTTCAACTGTCTGCATATGAATATATATGTCAGAAATATAAATATTTGAAATTAAATACTATTCATCTAGTTCTGTAGAAAGTTCTGCACAAATACATACAGAAAATATGCAGAATACTCCCTCCTTATTAATGTCCAAAGCACTTTAGCTTGTAAAATTATTTGAAAGAATTTGAATGGATTTTATTTGGATTTCTGAATTTGTTTACTGTTATGATCATTTAATTAAACAAAAAGCAAAAAAACAAACAAACAAAGCCTAAACAAACAAAAAAAAAGTTCAAAAAAATACAAAACCCACCTAGATTCCTTCATTCCCTCTTTTTAGTGTTGTAATAAGAAATGTTAAAAGAGAATTAACATCTAACTTATGTATGTATCTATGCAATTATCTGATAGGATGGTGTAAAGAGAGTCTTTCCAATGGTATTTAGTTTCAGGAAAAAGTTCAATAAGCATAAATAGAAATGCAACAAATTTTGATTAATCACAGGGAAATATATGTTTAATGTGAAGATCATCAAACACAGGAAACAGTTATTGCAAGTTGAGCAGTTTCCGTCTGCAGAGATATTCAAGACCTACATGGACACAGCTTTGAATGTGTTTTGAGCAGACGAGTTGGATTAGGCAATCTTCAGAGGCCTCTGCCAACCTCAGCTATTCTTTGTTTGTCATGCTTCAGGGATGGAAAAAAAAAATGAATAGCTGAAAAAGAGAAATACAGGTCTGTCAAAGTTCAAGCAGAATAAATAAAACCTATTATGAAAATGACTGAAAATGGGGGGGAAATAAAGCAGCGTGGGAAATCAGTATAACTCTTTTTACATATTTTGTGCTTGATAAATGGAATGTATGTATACATATTCGTAAGCATACACTTATTTTAATTAGGCAACACAAGGTCGCTCTCAAGTGCAAAGCTTTTCAAGTAAATTTGGAAGGACACTGTACATCACCTGGTCCAAAACTCTATGATCTTATCAGGTCTAATAAAGTGCTTCACTTCAGTCAGAATTTACTGTCTAAAAATTATTTTCAACTCTCCAAACTCACCAGGATGGTGTCTGATGTTGTCCTCATGTCAGATGTTGAGCAGTTGAAGTCCCATGCAAGTATGAGGTGCTTCCTCTAGTTGTCTGAAGAAGCTTTTGGTACCCAAGTTTTCCTCCTTGTCATCAGGGGTAGATATGTACAAACACAGTCACACTCTTACATAAAATTTCTAGCCACGTACCCCTTAGCTCCCTTTAATTACAAGAGTGACCACAGAGACCTTTAGCTCTTTGTTATAAAGCCATTTCTTTATTCATCTTAGTCCCAAAATCTGGAACTTTTTGTTCTATGTGAAAATTACTCATAAGCTAAGAAATCATGAAACCAAGTGTTTGCTGTGTTGCATCAGGTACACGTGACAAACGTGTGATGATTTGGAGGTAAACCCTCCAAACCAACACAAAATAGAAGGGAAAGAAATCAAATGAGGACATTAATTGTGTTACTTAAATTGTATATGATTTCCAAGTAGTTGGATTATAGTGCCCATACTGTTGACTCCTTTAACTTGAACTGAATACAGTCTTTTGATCCATTTTTTTTTTTTTTTTTTTAATAGCATGGTATTTTGTGGGCAACCAATACATCTTGTTAATTAGGCATTTGTGGCCAAATTCACCCTCTGCAGGAAACCCACTATATTTAAATCAATTCAGCAATGTGAATCCAAAGAACTTAGTACTGAGAGTACAAATAAAAATCAAACCTTCCTCACTCAAAGCATCGGGCTGCAAAAGTGAGGTTGAATATTAGTAACATTTACGTTGACTATATTCTGGCATGCATCTGTCCATCAATCCACTAGATATAAAAATATTTGTCATCAATTAGTTATTGTAATTCCTTTTGTGTGAAACACAGAAACTTATTATGATGAAAAAATAAAATTGAATACACCACTGCATTGTCCTTATTTATGACTTTTATTTTTCAACTGGTATTGTTCATCTCTCCTGGAGCATATATAATTCCATCCACTGTGTGAGAACTAGATACAGCAGCAGCTCTTAGCAACAAAGCTATTTTAGTATTTTGTATCTTACAGTGAAATTTGACCATGCCTTCATATCCTTTCTGCTGCTCCTTTACTAGCCTAACAAAATCAGTAATATGAACTGATGAAAATTAAGTCATTTTACAGGAAAGTTTAGCTGAAGATTGGAGAACATGGCTAAAGATAATTGTAAAGATGTTTTACAAAAGATTAGATAAGACCTCTGGAGATATGATACACTCATCCTTCACATGTGAGATAGAGTAAGTGTAATTAAAATTATTTCTGCCCTATAGTTTAATTATTTATCATGAACAGTTGTAATAATTATCTCCAGAGACTATTCCATTACTTCATAAATCTGGAAACAATAGCAACAAATCTGCCTATAACATTAGAACAAAAACCCCAGAATGAAACTAAAGAACTAACCTGTCCCTGTGAGGGATTGTACTTTGCAGGATGCCCAACTTTAAATTATATCAAATCAATATTGTCACAGCTTCTTTGAATGCACTACATGACTCAAAGGAAGAATCAGTGTCAGAAGGTCACAGGAGAGTAAGCTAGTGTTAAGCTACTGAGACAACATTTTAAAATTAGCAAGGGCTCAACTCTGCAGGTTGGTGAAGAAGTAATGAGAAATGTTGTGTGTTTCAAGCCCAAGAAGCTGGTGAGATTTCATAGAACATTTTATGTCTTTGATCATTTCAGAAATGGTCTTGAACAAGTCAAGAAATAAAGGACAATAAATACTCTGTTCTCAGTTATGTGCTATGATCAAATAGTTTTCCAGAGATGATTGATAGATAGATAGATAGATAGATAGATAGATAGATAGATAAATCCTATCTCAAGAAACGAGAGATCAAGATCTTCAAAGATCTGAAGAAGAGTATTACAAAATATGTATAAGTCTTTGGATGTAATTTAATTCAGGATTCCAGAGACAGTCTGTCTGAACAAAACAATAAACAAAACAAAACAAAACAAACAAACAAAAAAAAAGAAGTAGTGAACACCAACATGTAGACACATCTCATTTTGTTCTAACTCATTATTTCCTGAAGGACTGTGTACATCTTCTATGAGATGCGTAACACTCAAACAGATACAGCAGTTAGCACAGAAACAGATACTGCTTTATTACCACAGGTAGAGGCGTCACCTACTACTGCCAGTGTTGAACCTGGCAAGAGATCTTGGGAATCTCTGTATTAGATGTATTTCTGCAACAGCTCTTTGCATTCCTTCTCAGACTTCATCTCAGTGTTTGTGTGTACTTTTTTTCCATCCCAATCTGTTAATTGTTAAGCTGGCATTTCTAAGAACTGCAAAATGTTTTTTTCTTTTTTTCTTTCATTACCTTTTTTTCTTCCTTAATAACATTCTTCTAATAACATCCACTGGTTAACATTAGCACAAGGGGTCTAGATTATTTTCTGTCTTATTGCATAGGCTGTCAAAACTATAATAAAAACTATTATAAGTGGCATTTTCTTTAATTTCGTGATGCTATTAATGTTAATAGTAACATCATTATTATTATTATTACTATTATTATTATTGGTGAATTAAAATATTTTATTAATATGAAAATATTTTTGTGAAAGAGTCTATTGTAGGCATAATCATGATATACCAGTGATGAAAGAAATTTGTGAATGTTGTTTCTATACCTTAAATGTGTATAACTATTACAAGTATAACATAACATGTCATGGTGCCTATATATAATGTACTCTGCAGTAAATGGATTTCAAAATGCTTCTGGATAATATATCCCAGTATTATAAAGAATTACAGCCTTTTCTAAGAATTTCAAAGTGTCCAGTTAGACATATTCATGTAAGTGGCATTTTTCACTTCATTGTTTTGTCTACTTTTAAATCCTGTCATGATCTTCCATTTTTGACTGCTATGCATTCATTTTGAAACTAAAACTTATTGCCAAGAAATCTTTTATTTTACAGCTTTATTGCCTCTTTCCAGCACTGACCTTTCTGGGCTCTTTCTTGCCCTGAAGTTTAGTTTTCTCCCAAGAAAATGACCGGGAGTTTATAGTTTTTCTTACATTATTCTGGCCCACTTCATGGGTAGTTTGGATTGTGATGATTAGCCAGAGGGGTAAATTGGAGTATTGGATTGCTGGAACCCAATGCAGGCTGTTTGATATAGGACTTGATTCTACATCAAGCTACTGGTAGTTAGTCTCTAGGCATCTCATTGCACAGACATTCATTTACACTATGCTCTATTCACATATCAGGTCTTCTTGCTTCTGCTGAGGAAACTAGGAAACTGCTGATTATCACCAGTTCTGATTCTGTCTTGACAATTTTTTTTTTTTTTTTTTTTTTTTTTTTTTTTTTTTAATGGCTGTACTGGATTTATATGGCAAGGTTTTGGTACTGGAGGGCTGCAGGGTTGGCTTCTGTGAGAAGACACCCGCTCCCAGCCAGAGTCAGTTCCAGACAGCTCCAAAACTGGAACCACTAGCCACAGCTGAGCCCACCAGTGATGCTGGTGACACTTCTTTGGTAATATATTTAAGAAAGTGGAGAAACACTGTGCAACACCAGCTGAAAGGAGTGAGAATATCTGAGAGAAACAACTCTACAGACACAAAGGTCAGTGAAGGAGGGGGAAGAAATGCTTCAGGTGCTGGAGCAGAGATTCCCCTGCACACTATGAAGAAGACCATGGTGATGTAGGTTGTCTATCCACAGCCTATAGAGGACCACTCTGGGCACATTAGTCTGTGTCACAGTCTGGAGGTGCAGTCCTGATGAATCCCCTGGTGCAACAGTGGGAAATGTGCTGAAACCAACTGCAGCTCATGGAGAGCTTGTGCTGAAGCAGGCCACCCACAAAGGAATAGATTTTCTGTCAGGAACTGTTACCCCGTGGAGAACCAACATGGGAGCAGTATGTTCCACCAGGTATTTCCATTTCCATGCAAAGGACCTGCACTTCTGCAGTTCTTGAAGAAGTGCAACCTGTGGGAAGGACTCACCTTGGAGAAGATCATGAAGGACAGTACCCTATGGGACAGACCCCACATTGGAGCACAGGAAGACTGTGCGGAGGAAGGAGCAGCTGAGATAAAGCATCATGAACTGACATTAACTCTCATTCCCTCCGTATCTTCCTGTGCCACTCGGGAGAGTGGAAGTAGAGAAACTGGGATCAAAACTGAGCTTGGTGAGGAAGGGAGGAGTAGAGAGGTTTTAGATTTGTCCTTCTTTCTTATTATCCTATTCTGCTTAATTAGAAATAAATTCTATTAATTTTCCCAACATGAAGGATAAATGTTGAATATTGAGGAAAATTTTTATGCTAGGTTACTTAAAAATTAAGAGTGTATTACCAATAGGATGAGACATGATGTCTGATAGAGCACATATATCACACAGAAACATAAAGCTTTGCATCTTTTTGGTCATGTCAGATTAATTTTATAAGGACATGGAAAGAAGGATTTTCAAACATGTATCATATTGGAGTAATGCTTTGTCTCTGACTTTGGACAGCCAAAGAAATGCAATATGTTCTTGAAACTTGCTTTTGAAAACTCCAGCTCTCTTACCAGATTTTTTTTTTTTTCCTATGGCTTGAATAGAACAAATTATATTCTCAGCTACTGATTTTAATTTTATGTATAATTTTCAGATGAGTAAGAGGGTAATGATAGAGTTCAAAAGGGTAATACTCATATCACAGTTAAGCCAGGAAATTACAAACTGCTACTCTTTGAGTGCTAATTCTTTACTTATTAGAAAACACTCTGGATAAAAAAGGTCAGGTAGTGGCAACCATTCATAAATAGATTCTGACATGTTCTAGCCTTACTGCTACCACCTCAAAATTATTAAAAGGGAGAGAGCGACAACATGTAGCTCCTGCTATCTGCTGGTCCCACAAAGAAGTGCTTGGCAGGAGATCTGAGAGGTATTTAACTAAAAGCAGCTTTAAACTGACATTCTGTCCTTTGGATTTTTGCAACTACCCTTATGTTTATCAGGCATAAAGAAGTTGCTCTAAGAAGTCTTTCAAAGAGGTCAATGCAGCAGCTGAGAAATAGCAGGGTGGTGAAAAGGTTTTCCATTTTTCTAATTACATGCATTGCCTGCACCAGAGGAGTCTTTTGGAGGATTAGTCTAAAGCTGGAAAAACCTTTGAGATGATGAAGAGGCTTTTAAGATAGAATTTGTGTCCCCAGAATGTTCTCTGATCCATGGGACTCAAGTGGGTGTGACCCTGAACAAATCAGAGTCATGCTGACAGAAACATAGATGTCTAAAATGTACTAGTCCAGAGACGAAGCTTGTGGTTCAGTGAAGAAGTGCTTTTATTAGTACTCTCTTTGTGACCTGGCTTGTGGAGATAGAATGGTATGGAATGGTGTGATAACACAGTGCACACATTCAGTTATATGGCGTACATTTAGCTGTTACTTTTGATGACGTAAGGATGTAAAACATCTAATGAAAAGGAAGATGTAAGAATCTGATGAACATTGAAGTGCATTCACAATAGAAACAAACAAAAAAAAATCTGTTATGTGGTTATAAATACACAATTTCTGCTTCCTTCATACCACTTTGCTGCAATTTTCTATTTGCTTTGTTTGCAGATTCACTCTGATGCTTCATTGTACTACAACCAGCTTATTCCTATATGATTTCAAGTCTTTTTTATGTCCAGGTGGACTGACAATGTTGATAACTCCATTTACTCTTCACTGTGTTTAAAGAGTCAAATTGAAGCAAGTACCTGTGTGGGACTTCACGGTAATATTTCCTTCAGCATATGACCTGTGATCTGCTAATGTGTCCAGTCAGAAGAGAATATACTTAGTAAGTAAATAGAATTTTAACAGATGCGAGACTTGTCATCATGCCTTATAGTTTGGCCTTAAGCTATCACTAAAAATGACTTAGTGTTCCCAAACAGACCTTTGCTGAGCAACTGGAGAAATTCAAATTGTATAAATAGCCCACAACTTGCAAAATCATTTCTATTCCAACACACATTATGAGTTCTCTATTGGTCATCTAATCAAGAGAAAAATGAAAAAAAGTGGTTGCTTGAGCCACCAGAAAATGACAAATGGGAAATTGAAAGGAAAACAATTATTAAGTTCTTCAACAGAATCTGATGATTTTAGTTTTAAGGGGATTTGTTAACACTTTTTCTGTTTATATTTTCTCAACAACCAAGAATGTTGTTTAAAAATGAAAACACATATTTTTTAAAATTATATTTGTCATATGGAAAATCACTTACAAATGCTCTCACACATTTTATATCCACATTTTAGGTCTACATTTTAGATCCACAAGAACAGTTACTTCCTCAAAGGAGAACACCAGCACACTACTTTTCTTGGACTATGGGTAAATATTTCTGTGCTGCATGTAACCTTTATAATTAAAACTGAGTAACAGGACTTGAATCAGCAAAGTCATGAGATTAGTTTTAATTCTGATTTTTAATATGAGCCAAAGCAAAAAAAATAATGTGGTCCTCTGAATTGTATACTCTGGGTACCATTTTCAAAAGCAAGGGACTGCAGGGTCTACTTTCACAGTGTGTTTTTTTATTTCCTTGGTGGGTTTCAGTGAAACTTAGGGCAAGGATCTAAAACTATATTACACAAAGCAGACTTTCAAGAAAGGGACTGTAAAACAAAGGAACTGAACAGCTATGATAATTGAAACAAATTTGAGAGACTTTCTGTGTAACAATTCTGTGAGGTATTCTTACAGATATTTTCCAGTTGCTCAAACTAAGGGAACAGACAGAATGTTTTAGGGTACTGTCATAAGTCACTATTTTATTTTTTTTTTTTTTATCAAGGCCAATGTGGTCTCTTTAACAGTCAAGCTAGTCAGGGAATCTGGACGATGTTCTTTATTTTAAAGTTTGTTTCAAAATGTATTTGGTAATAAGTAAATAGATCAATCTTAGCAATGCATGGAGTTTCTTTAAAAGTTAACCTATATAATCCTGGTATTATCTGTCATAAGTATTACAGTACACCTGGAAAAAGCTAGGAAAAAAACACCTTCCGTACCTAGACAGAGGAAAAAGAATCTTATTTAATTGATTTTCCTGTTGTATATCTGG
The DNA here is from genome assembly GCA_035222235.1 of Margarornis squamiger. Lineage (NCBI taxonomy): Eukaryota > Metazoa > Chordata > Aves > Passeriformes > Furnariidae > Margarornis > Margarornis squamiger. The sequence continues at coordinate 16,788,829 of JAWWTY010000037.1, forward strand.
TTTTAGTTTATGCCTTAAATTTCTCAATAGGGAGATAAGCATTAAATGTGTGCACTAAGTTTTTAAAAGCACTACAAACTAGGATGCTTTTAAAATATAAATGTAAGTTTGAATAATGATAGGCAGTATAACAACCTCCATTAGCTGGAGAAGGAGCATCGGGATTGAATGAGAGCATTGAGGAACCATAACATACAGTAGGAATATATTTTATTACATTTCCCATTGGGTCAAATGTCTGGGGAACAGAAGCTAAAGACAGAAAGAAAAATTAGACCTCAGCCCCATGACAGCACATGACTGTTCTCTAACAACCGCTACTCTATCTGTGTTTTGGTTAAGACTCCCAATATGAGGTTATTCGCTTTCTAACTCTTCCTTCCTCTTTACCCCAAGAAAAAAATGAAGTCCTAAAAACTGTCCCAGAACATACCTTATTCTTGTGAAAATCAGAAGAGGAGACTGAAAATTTCTGTTTAAAATTGGACCTATGGCTTGCCTTCTGTATTGATTTTTCACTTTTTATATCATAGGGTGCGACTGAGATAGTCTGTGTCATTAGTCGCACAGCACTAACAGCAGCAGTAGGGATGTTAAGGGAGATGAGCAGGCAGGAGATAGGACTATCATGAGAAGGAATAGTAGAAAGGAGGCAGAGAGAAGTTAGTGTGCCTGCAAGGAAAGAAAAGGGGAAACTTGCAGGCAACTCTCTGTGAGGGGAGGCAAGAAGATAGGTAAAGAAAGAGAGCTGTAAAAGAAAACAACAGGGATTGTGATAGTCTGAAATTCACAGGAAATGGACACAGAGAAGGAAAGAGACACAGAAAGACCTGCGGAGTACATCTGGTCAGGGAACAGCAGAATCTTAATCCGAAATGCTGACACTGCCTTCCCATAAAGCTTTAACTTTCAAAACTAAGCAAGATGAAGATTAAGCTTTGAGTCTATAAGACCTCCACCTCCTCACTGCTTCCTCAGTGATTTTGGGAATAAACCTAGCTCTTGCTCTCTGGGCTTGTCATGCTCACTCTCCGAGATGGCTTTCCTAACCAAACAGTCCACAAAGATTCAGTGAGATGACAGGCACTAAGAAAGACACATAAGTAGAGGAAAAACATCTCTGAAAGTATGTTTTCAGGGTTGTTTTTTTTTTTATTTTAATTTATTGAAAGGTTTAGAAGGTAAACAATGTCTGTGGAATGCAAATTTTGTAGTCAGGCTGTTTCATGCAGCCCTTTAGAACTTTTTAAAAACCTTTTGCTTATTGTTTTGTTTTCTTATACATTTGAATCTTTTTTACTACTTGCCCTTAGATATGGACTGTCACCACCTCAATAATTTTTCATCTCATAGACAAGTGATTCTCGCTTCTGCTGAGCATATTTTTTTTTCTTAATTTTAATTCCTTTACTTCTTTTATCAGGCTAAATTATTCCTGTTCTTCCTTGGTGTTTATGGCCTCCAGATATTTGTAGTTGTTTATTATACTCTCCTCTCTTCCCTAACCTAATTACTTCACTAAACTATTTGTATTTATGCTTTTAATCTTTTCTAATAAATAAGTCTATTCATCCCTTTGATCATTTTCACAACTGCTCTTTGAAAAGCCTTTCTTTCAGAGCTTTTCATGACTCACAAACTGCTTTATTTATTTTTCTTGTTAAAAATTCATTTAAAATTTATATTTGACATCTTACCCATGTAAGTAACGGTCCTCTTATAATTCTTTTCATTAATTTTAATTACTCACTTTTTCTTGTATAAATTTTCTCCATATTTTCATGCCTCTTTTTACATACTTTCATCTGCTTGGCCTAGTATGGATAGTTCCCTTTTCCTACAATATTATTTTACAGTTTCTTACCATTTAGGCATCTGTTGGATATAGACAGCAAGACAGAAAAAGACACCCAATCCAACTATAAGTAATTTAGAATTTAGTGACAGAAATAATTTCTAGCATGTGCATCCTCTGTGGGCACCTGCTTACTTTGAGCTCTGTGCTCTCTCCCACTCACATCACCTGCTTTTGTCTAGTACTGGCTTCAATACTGACACTATTTGTGGAGTCTCACTTTGTTCACATACGTACTTCATCTCCCATACAGCACAGAGAATGTATTTTCTTTTTTGCATTTCAACAATGTGTCAAGTAGTTTTACAGCACCTGCTGACTGATGATATTCCACTGTGGAACAGTTTGGACAAAATTAAGGTTGAGTTACAGAGATATTTTTGCAAAAGGCTTGACACATTTGCTGAAATGTAAATTAACTTGTACTCTAATTTTACTGATTGACAAAACTATAACTAGTTGGTAAGACAAGGTTTTGTAAAATTTTAAAAAGCCTTTTGACAATTATAACACTTTGACTAAATGTCATTGTTACTAAATAGCAATTAAAAATGCATCTGCCCGAGTGTCAAGAGACATGAGCAGATCTTTAGGGAGCAGAATAGCTCAGCTAACTGTTGTTGTTAAACAGACTTCCGTTTCTGCCTGCCTCTAAGTGGGTGAAGTTGAAAAAACTTATCTGGAATAGAAACACCTGACAACATTGCGTTATGCAACAATCAACGTGGTGGGAGACATGGATTTGAGCTCAGGATCAGATGTCATTGCAAACAGGGAGCTTCTGTCTCCACCAAAACGGGAATTGTTCTGTTTCCTTCAGTCAGACCACAGCTCTTTCCTCTGAGCTGGCTTTGACGTAGGTGCCTTTACCCAACACTCTGCTAATTTTTGACTGAGTAAACAACATTGTGTGCCACTCTGCAGCAGTTTCTCTGCAGTTCTCTTCCCCTCCGTATTTCATATATGTTTATGGGGGAGGGTGGGGGGGGAGGGAGGGATGCAAATTCACAAGTTTACTGGAGGTGGGAGGTGACAGTTTCTGCATTATTGTCAAAATATATATAGAATCAAGCATACTGAAATCTTTAATATACTAATTGTATATTTTGAAGTTATGAAATAACAAAGCATATATATGTGTATATATATACATAACATTTTCAAAAGAAAAAATAATCTGCTTTATATTAAAAAAAGTTCTATAGTTTTATAATAGAAAAAGTTCTGAAGAGTTTAAAATAGTTTTTTATCTCATTAGTCTGTTATTGGAACAGGAATGATTGTTTCCTCCAAATTGCCAGTTGTCAACCAACAGAACTAACAAGATATTTTAATCAGTTCTACTTTCCCTTCATTTCTGTACTTCTTTTTTACACACCAGGCTTACAAAACACATACCTTAGAATATAGGTTTGCCCAAACATTCTCAAAATAATAATAGATTTAATTTTTAAAAGAGTTTATGCTTGGACATTTTTTTTCTAATACCCTTTTCATGCTGGCTTTTTTACATTTTTCTTACTAATAGTGGGTAAGCACACTGCATGTCCTTCCTTCCTTCCTTCCTTCCTTCTGAATTCCGAATTCCTTCCTTCCTTCCTTCCGAATTCCTTCCTTCCTTCCGAATTCCTTCCTTCCTTCCTTCCGAATTCCTTCCTTCCGAATTCCTTCCTTCCTTCTGAATTCCTTCCTTCCCCCTTTCCTCCCCTCCTTCCCTTCTTCCTCTCTCTCTCCCTTTCCACTTTTTATTCTTTCTCTCATATTGAATCTATGTTTTTTGTACTTATGCCAACTTGTTTCACTGTTTTCATGGCATTTATGTACACTCAAGGAAAATGACTCTTTCTGTAGTTGGCAAACCTTCCATCTATTGGAAGTGAGAATAGAAGTTCAATCTCTGCATTCCAACATAATGCAGTTAGAGATAGGACTGAAATTAAATATTGCTCCATCAACATGCAGGATAATATGGAGCCTACAAATTGTATGTATTCAGGCTTGGGGTGAATACTGATTCCTGGTCAAATATGTCTTCATGCAATGATCTCTACGATCAGGCACTGTGTATTTTTAGTGAAATTGACATCTCATTGCACTTAAAGCCAGATGAAAAGTACCATTCTAGTGTTGATTTTCCTTTCCCATATCTACCTAATTGTCTTTAAATTGCTTGAGCACAAACTTTCATAAATATTTCTAAAGTGCACTTGAAGCTAACAAATGCTTAGGAAGGAAATAGAATATGTTACTTCAGGTAATTTTTGAAGATAATAGATTGAATTTTTATTCAAATATTGTAGCTCCAAGCATTTTCACTTTTCCCAGGTGTGGTCCTTGGTATAAGGGAAGATTGGGAAGGGCAGCCTTTAGGCTGTTTGAGCAACTGTCAAACTGTGTCTATCTGTCAGAATGACTTTTATGTAAATAAAACATAATTGGAAAAAAAATTATTCTCGAGACTAGCTATATTTTATCCCTGAGATACTAGATGGATTACTGGCATTCTGAGCTGCTCACCTGGTATTTCTGGAGAAGCACAGATCAAATGTTGAACTGATATTCTATAAAAACTACGTGCTTTTAAAAGGTAGCCCTATAACATTTTTTAGATTTTGAAGTCATACCAAGTTTTGCAGGAACTAAATCATTTGTGGTTCCTTTTTCTTTAACCCATAGAGAAATGTATGCAGGTAATTCACTTTAGCATTTATTGCTGTTTTTAATTGGTCACAGAATATACAGAAATGCTTCTAGCATTGCTGAACTACACATTACATGAACCAGGGAAGAAATAGTCACTAAGAATGGTTCTGTGAATACACGAGACATCTGTGATGTTAAATTATATTTCATTATTCAAATTTTATTTTTGTTTTGATTTAATTGGGTTTTTGTCTTACATGATTTGCATGTCTACTTTCTCAAACTGTTTCTTTAAAAGAATGGAAACATTATGAAATATCAACTTTCAGAACAAAAAATATGCAGTTCTGTTGCTTGAAGAAGAAAATTTCCAATTAAAAGGCACCTGAAACACTGAAGTATGTTTTAAACATACCATTTGGTAGGTATTTCTAACACATGAAATCAGGACTCATGGTTATGTGAATTAAAAAATAGCTACTCGGTTTTCTGTTTCAAATATTTATACAATCCATCAGGCTTAAATCTAGGAAAATGAGTAAAAATCTTTCCCATAAGTGGTAACAATGTACAGAATTTCTGAAGCCTCTTCACCAATTCCTTCTAGTTTTTGAATAGACTAGTTGAAAAAAACCTTGTTGTTGAATAAGGAAAACAGTTATCAAATGACTGGCAGAAAAAAAAAAAATCAACAAAGAGCTACAAAATTTAAGAACTTTTATATTCTAGAGGAATTGTTGGTTTAGGAATTGAAATTTATTTTACCAGATAAATATGGTGCTGGAAGACACTGTTTTGTAGAGGTTACAATAACTACAAGTAAGTGAGTTGTATATTGAGAAGATATGATAAGAGAGGAGAAAAGTCACCAAGTTTGCAGTGCATGCCTGTAACTATATTTTTGTACTTCTCCAATGGTAGAGCATCAGTCTCTGCTTTATGTCCTGTAAAAGTGCATGACGTATGTGCTCAAGGACACACTGTTACTTCACTCATTTTGTGCAGTATGAATTGCTCAGAGGAGGTTCTTTCTTTTTTATACAGAAAGAATTCCCATCATATCTTCTCCTTCTCTCACTCTATTTAAGTAGTAGCAGCCAAAGAAAATCAGGTGATCCTACCTATGTGTGATTGTTCACATGGTCAGTGAGCACAAGGAATTCCATTACCTTAATGATCTTCAGCACTATGAATTCTGTTACACAACCAAAACAATAATTTCTGATCACAGTAATGGAAATCATCTGCTGAAGTTTCAGAATAAACAGCAGAGATCACTGAGCCTCATCCAGGTGCAGGAGGTAATGTGTGAAACCTTTTCACAGATAAGAACAAAAATTTCACAAAAGCACAGCTAGATATCTACTGGCTTTATGTGACAAGGTTTTGGTACTGGGGCAGGATGCATAGCTGGCTTCTGTGAATAGGGCTTTCCCCCTGTCAGACAGAGTCAGTTCCTGCCAGCTCCAAAATGGACACATCACTAGCCACAGCTGAGAGCATCAGGGATATCATGACATAAATATACATCTTTAAATATGTATTATGTCATATCATGACATAAATATACATATTTAAATATGTATTATGTCATATCATGACATAAATATACATATTTAAGAGAGGGTAAAAATCACCACAGTGATGGTGTAAAAGAGTGAAGTGAGAAAAATGTGAAACAGTCCAGATCAGTGAAGGAGTGGGAGGAGGTGCTCCAGGCACCAGAGCAGACTATGGAGAAGACCATGGTGCTGCAGGTTTTCCCCCTGTATTCATGGAGGGTTCCACCAACAGTGAAAACTGAGCATAGACTAAGGAGTTGCCACGTTTTTAGGAACTACAATTATAAAAAGAGGCTAAATAGATACATATATGTTTCACAGGGCAGCATGAAGGCAATTTTTAATTTCTCTCAGTCAAAACATAAGCAAGATCTCCAAATATTCTTTGAACTTCTGGTATGTCTCCCTGCAATGAAAATCAATTATCAACAAACTTCTTCTCCACTTCTTTGACAAGACAGATCAAAAGAGATGGACTTTCTGGCAGAAGTACATTTCAAAAATGCACACAATTTCAAAAAAAGTGACTTCCATCCAATTCCATGCATCTGTTATGACAAACAGACATTGCTGATTATCATTTGTGGTATTCCTATCTATGGCATTGGAATCAGTCTCTGCTAGACATAACCAGATGGGAAGGAAGTGCTTATCATTTACTATTCAGGAATGCTGACATCAACTGAATGAAGCTATGCACAAGAGAAATGCTTGCTGTTAAAATTCTAAAAGGTGTCTATAGTTGTAAGGTGTATATTCACACAGAACACAAGTGTGTTCTAGGGAAAGAGAAACTGACACTGCCAGTCACAGCCTGATGACTGCAGAGAAGATGAAGATCCCTTTGGTTGCAAAGCTGTTTGCAAGCCAGAAAAACTGACACAATGAACTGTCTGCTGATAAAAGTATTTGTACCTTCATCTGAAAAGCTGATACTGGAATCCTTCCCTGACTGGTTTCTTCAGGTCAGAAATTATTGTCAGTGATCCAATAGATGGACAGTTCAGACTGAAGAGATGGCCAGAAGAGAAACTGTTTGCCAGAGTAATTTCTATTCATTCTTCAGCAATGAGCAGACTGTGACAAAAGATTCTTCTAGTAAAGAAATAATATTATTCTTCCTGACTGAGCAGTCTAGACCCACTAGTAATCTTTCTGAAGCATATAAGAGCTTTGTACCCATGAAAGCAATTCCGCTTGTAGTGCTGTAGTGCAGGAATATGACTTTTTGCCGTTACTAGTAAAGAGCCACAGGCTCTGCCTTGAAGCTGAGAGTTCCAGTCTGAGAGCTGGCCTGGTTTCAGCACCTGCCTTGAGGGCAAAGACGTGTTTCCTCCTCTGCCTAAGCCTGAGCTGTGCCAGTTTCTCCATGGCAATGGCACAGCAAGCTCAGGGTGTCATTGCCCAAATAATGGGCAACTTACCACTGCTGATTGAGGACTACTGGTATAGCTGACCATAGATTCACAAAGGTATTAGAAGGGAGGATACAATACTAGTAATAGAGGGGACACCTCATTGCAGTTACAACTTCCTTGTGAGAAGGAAGAAGAGGGACAGACACTGATCTCTTCTCTGTGGTGACCAGTTACAGAACCTGAGGAAACAGGGTCGGGTTGTCATGTCAAGGAAGGTTTAGACTGGATATCAGAAAAAGATTCTTCTCCCTTCTGCCCAAAGTGGTTGGGCACTGGAACAGGGTCCCTATGGAAGTGGTCACATCACCAAGTCTGACAGAGTTCAAGAAACATTTGGATGATACTCTCAGGCACATGGTGTGACTCTTGGGTAAAGTTCTGTGCAGGGCCAGGAGTTGGACTTGATCCTTGTGGATTTGGCATATTCTATGAGTCTGTGATTAGAGAGGGAAGCAACTACTTAAAGAAGGGAACTGAAGAGAAAGAACTGTGGTAAATGTTAGCATGCCTGCTCAGTACAAGGGCCAGGGACTGACTTCTGACTGTAAACCACAATATATGCAGCAGTCTTACAAAAAAATCCAGAGAAGCAGAAAATCTTTGGGATCTCAAGATTATCCCAGTGACTATTTAAATTAAGGTAGACTTTTTTTTTCTTATCCAATGATAAAAGCACCCCAAATATTCCATGCCTCATAGAACTAGTCAGGTTTTGATCTTTAGTAAGAACTGAAGGAAAATACTAAGATTAAATAAAATAAATTTTCATTTAAGTCTTAAGCATCAATTTACAGAGTTTTCCTACTTCGTATTGCAGCTGACTGAGATTTTCTTGTGATGCTAACAATTTATTGACTACACAAAAGATTTAGAGATGTCACCAAGACACATGAAACACAATCAAACTTTAACACTAACCACTTTGATCAAGTAAGGTCAGAGACTTACACCTTCTTACACCTCCTAATATTTTATGAGGTGAACTTTTTGCCTTGATTTCTGAATAAGAGGAGAAACTCAAAGGACATAACATGACAACAGTGTCAGAAAGCAATTTTAAAAATAATACACAATAATACACTTGATGACGAGTCATGCAAAAGCCATGCAGGTTCAAGTTGTTGTGACAATTATACAAGCAACATTTTTTTTTTTTCTAAATACTAAAAAAAAAATCTAAAAAATAGTTTAAGTTAGGCTTTTGTTTTTCAGTCTCTCTCTGTCTTTGATTTGCACTGAAATTGATTTATTTAGCCTTGCAACAATAAAATAAATATTTTTATTTAAGAAAATATATAGACAAATTTAATAATACAAAAACATATCAATAATTACTTGTAAATTAATTAAGTTAAAGTAAATGCCTAAAGTGTTCTGTTGAAGCATTGAATATAAATATATATAGAAGAATTAAAGTCACTCTATTCAGGATGTAGAATTCTTCTGAAATTAAGTTAAAATCTAATAACAACTACTCCACTGGCAATTAGGAGTACCTCAAATAGGGTAAGTTAAAATTATAGAATTAATACCTTAGACTTTTATTTTCTATGACTTCTAAAGCCATTTTTATTCAACAGGATCAAAAAAATGTATTATAAGAAAATGAAGTCACATCAGTACATTGTTATGCAGCATCAGAGAATTCATTCTCAAACCTCTGTTTCCATCATTTGAGGTTTGCTCAGAAATGCAGACTGGTCAGAGCTAGTGTGAGTTTGTGGGTACCTCTTTATTTTTTGTGTTGTTTCTTGACACGGCAGAAAATATTTTTGACAGTATTCCGTAGTGAATACCATTTAGCCCCTGTGAGAATACAGCAGCACTTGTGAGGTCCCACTTAGTGTACAGAAAATCACAATCCATCATAGTAATCTCCAGCATCTACAGTGGAAAACCTCTTGAGGATGTATCTTGTAAAGTCAGCACTGTTTGTGTTATTAAAGCAAACCCAAAACATAGCCTAAGCAAATTGCTTGATACAGCTTTTCCCAAATACAGTGGTAGATAACAAAGACTTGTTTCCAATTATAAGGAAATTCTCTAGAACGTACTGAGAAAATTCTTTGTGATAAGTTTTTCAGTTTATATATTTTATGGCTTTTCATAATCCCTCTGTACTTTCTTCATACATTCACACAGCATAGGTATTTTTTAAATTATTATTTATTTATTCTGAAACAATTATCCTAAGCAGTCCCGTGTCTTTCTTTTATTGTTTCTCTATTTTTAAGTATTGATATCTTCTGTTCTTGAGAGTCTCTGGAAGAAAAGTCAGTTGGGAATTTGCTGGAATTCAAAACACTAATTTTACTCTTTACAAGACATATGTTTTCTGCACAGTTAACTGTTCACCAGCTTTTCAAATAGTAATAACATGATATTTAAAGTCACATGTTTCAACTCTACCACTTTGTATGGAATACAGTTTAGTGAATCATTAGCAAATACCTAAAAATCAGTCAACATAATAAAAGAATATGAGGATATATGCTAGCATTTGGTAGTGCCATGAAAGAAAATTTTCTGTGCTACTTGTTCTTCTTTGGTCACATATGTGCAAATGATAGATATTAAAAACAAACAAACAAACAAAAACAAACAAAAAGACCAAACCAAAACCAAACAGAACTAGTCAGTCCACGACGTCAACTCTCCAACTTGTGGTCAATGATCAAGGCAAATTTTTGAGGTATATTTTTGAATTTACAAATGTTGCTTAATTATATTTTAAGAACCCAAACAAACAAATATGCATTAACAAACACAGGTTAAAAACCGTACTCCACCATCATACTAGTGCAATCTTTAATTATCTATTACCATACTTGCTATAAACAGGTGTATGCAAAGCCAGAAAATAACCTAGACAGCAGTTTACTTTCTTTCCTAACTGCAAGGTTACCATCATATTGCAGTCTGTCCTAGTTCAGCAGATGGGGCCAGTTATCACTGTGTGGGGGTGATCAAAGCTATGTATTCTACTCCCCTCTATT
>JAWWTY010000037.1:16799402-16824578 GCA_035222235.1 Margarornis squamiger
AAATTGTGAGTCTGACTTATAATCTCTCTTGTGGAGGATCCATTTCTCCTGCTGGTTTACCTTTAAACCAGCACACAGTCTCTTAACCTCCAGCACAAATTTTAATGACTGCACCTGTAACACTCCAGCACCATGTAAAGGAAATTGTTTCTGTTCATTATAAGGCACTGTGCACATTTTCTACATAAGGAATTATGTGCAATCTCTATCAAGGAAATCAAAGGAACCAAGTGAAGTATAATAGGTTTGGGTTTGGTTGTTGTTGTTTCTTCTTTGTTTGTTTGTTTTTTTAATAGTACATAGCAAAGCCTTGCTAATGCTAATCACTGAAGTGTTTCTAAGGATCGCTTCCTTTGATGTTGTTATCCAAGCAAGGATCCAATAAGTTGCTTTTCTTAATAGGAGAAGCTTAAAGCATGACGTTGAAATTACAGGTCTTTCTTTTACTATAGGAAAAAAAAAAAAGTTCTGATAACAGATTGGTGACCACAACTGCATTTTAAATTCAAGGTAACACTACTGAATTAAATATATTTGTGAGATAGTTTCAAAACATACAGTGCACTGAAAATCGTTACTGATAGATGCCCCATCTTCAGCATAGTTTCATCATGGACATCCTTGTCTCTGTTAATAGAATTATGCTGATGGTTTTTGTAATCCCATTTAGTCCTTTTAAAGTTAACTGTTCTAGAAATGTAATGAGCTAAATCCACAACAGGATTTCAGTTTTACTGAATATAGCATCTCTCCTAAGGAACACAAGGTATCCAGTGACTCAAGAGTATATTATTAGGTGTTGCACAATTTAAAACTTTATCAAATAGCATTAATTATGCACAGCTTATTCAAGATTGCTCATATGGAAGGCCAAGTCTTTGGCTCTGTCACAGAGACAGTTGAACACATACTTTTTCTCAAAAATCTTAGAGAACATTTTGTACACGTTTGTCCCGGACTTCTATGCTCAGGTCAGGGTCATCTTCCTCATAATGGACAAATGAGAGGGTTTTTTTTCAAAGAAATGTTAAATTCACTGCAGACAATATTCCAGTGTTAATGCACCTCCTTAGAATTGAAGAAGATCCTTGCTTTTTCAAGACTTAGAGAATTTTTTTTTACAGACAGCAGATGTATTAACATATATGTGTTTAGACCAGGTAATTTCAAAAATTGTGGAAATTATGATCAGGGGAGAAAACTCAGGCTTGTTCTCTTTCTGCTTCCCTGTGTTTTTCTTCCACCATTACTGGCTAATTAGGCGGAAGAAACAAGCCCTCCTGTCAGTCTTGGAGGCAGCTCTATACTGGGAAAAACTTGTAACTGTTGTCAGCATGCCCCCACTTTCACTAGCAGGGCTGGTTTTTAAATTCTATTTAGTCTTAGATATGAGTTGGCCTACCTCCAGTTTACCTGTCAGATGAATAGGGGTACACTTTTTGTTGTTTGTGAAATTACTGAAATCTGACTGAATGTTCAGAAACACAGTTCTAAATTCCAGATATGTGTATAAAAAGGATAAAGTAGACATGTATATAATTACAAGGTTTTATCTCAGTCTTATGGCTTATTCAATCATTTGTATGACACCTTACATTTGACAACTTTTTTTTTTTTTTTTTTTTAAACAATCAGCAGTTCTGGAGGACTTTTTTGTCTTCAAAGTGCCTTTCAGATTTTGAGTCTGATGGTAGTCCTTGTTTTATGGACTTTGACAATTAATGATGCACTGAAAATAATTACTATCTATTAACTCAATTAAGAATTATCATTTTGAGGTAAGAATGAAAAATAACTACAGAAATATCTATATAAAAGCTCTCTGGAAGAGAAAGAAGGGAATAGCCTCACTTTAAGGGTTGACCACTTTTCTGACAATTTGTCCTGAGGATGGAGGTTTTCCATGTTGTTCTTCAAGCGAAAAAGAGATCAGCATGTCCAGAAATTAAATTCACTTAGCATGTAAGAATATGCCAATTCTGCACTTAGAAAGAGCAAAGATAGCAAGGAATTACGCAAAATTCCATGAAGTTTTTATGTTGAGGGCTAAACTGAAATATCTGAATTTTATTGTGTTGCAATATCAGCAGGTGATGTTTTTCCCTCAAAGCACATTAAAGTTTCCAGCAGAATTTCTCACTTTGGGATAGCTCAAATATCAGTCAGAAATGCCCACAAACTGATTTACCTATTGATTCTCCAGGGCATTAAGAAAATATTTCTTAGTCTTAAGTTAAGAAATGGCTTCCCTCCTACGTATTTGATGGATGTTGCTCTATTGTGTGAGAATCATAAGAGAAAGTGTAAGAAATACTTTCAGAAAATATATATTCATTAAAAAAAAACCACAAAACCCTAAACAAACAAAAAAAAAGTCAAAACAAAACAAAACCACAAAACCAAAAAAAAAAACCAAAAAAACCCAAAAAACAAACAAGCAAACAAAAAAAAAAAACCAAAAGAAAACAAAAAAAACCCAAACGAACAACAACAAAAAAAAACCCACAAAACTCAAGCAAACCTTAAAACATGATTTTACTCTGAATGAGGATAATTTCCAGTACTGCTAATATACCATAGTTTAACTAACCCCAATCACCATTATATCAGCAAAATACCATTTATGATCTAAATTCCTTTGTTAGCTGCTACAGCAGGGACTATATTGAGGTGTCCCAATACCCCAAATCATGATCTATACCCATGCATAATTTCTAAGGCTGCTATTTTCAGATCCAAGATTTTCTAAGATTGTCAAGAGACACAATTTGTGATATTCATAGAAAATACTTATTTCTTTATAACCTTATCTTTCTATTTGTCAGCTCAAGGTTGTTTAGGGTTTATTTTCTCCTTTCAGCAAAATTTCAAGAAAAATGATTCAAAGAGATAATCCAAATGTGCATTGTACAGAAAGGCAGGAGAAAAACAAACAAAACCCCCAAACAAACAAAAACTGAAAAAAAAAACCCAACCCAAACCAAAAACCCCCCAAACAACCCAAAACCAAAACTCTTTGCAAACATTACCAAGATTGGTTCAAATAGTTTTGCTCTTCTGAGAAAGAGAAAAATAGATTAATAGATTTAATTCAGAGCCCACAGTCAGAAATATTTATTATGCTTCCTTTCCTATCTGGAAATGCATCAATTAGTTAATTAACTATTCAGAGAAATACTTTTTTTCCCCTCACTTTCCACTCAAATTCTTCCCATATTTGAATTCTTTCTCACGCTACATTTAAAATAATTTTTGTCTCTACATTAAATGGGAATATATATTTGCATGAATAAAGAAATGATTAATAAACAAACATGATCATCGTTATGGTCTGTGTAAGAGTGAAAAAGAAGGGAGGAGAAAGAGAATTGTAAATTGAAATTATATTGCCATGACTAAAATATGCTTAACTGTCATATCAGAATGGTATGAGGGACTATGAGAGCTATGTAAATAGTCTGGCTTCATGCACAGTATTCAATAGATGGTAAAACAGATGGAGTTATTCCACGGAAGAAAGCAATAACACACTTTTCAATAATATATTCTTGTGTATAGCTTCATCTCAAAGTGATCTATTAAAGGTATTAAAATATTGGCTCATTACAAGATCCACGGGTTTACAGGTAGATTCTGTTAAGAATTAATTGCATGCAAGGTTGAGGTTTTGTTGTTTTTGTTGTTTTGGGGCTTTTTATGATTTTAACAAAAACGAAGTTCTAGCTGATATAATAAAACAAACAGGACACCTTATTTATCAGTGTGAAGGAAATGGAAAAAAAGTTATAAAATTTTTAGGACATTATTTTCTACATACATGAAAGAGAATCAATTGAGAATTATAGTGAGAGACTGGTACTTCCAGAGTGATCCAAGTGGAAGTATATTCAGATGTAGAAATTGTAATCCCTTTTATATCTTCTAATCAGATGATTTTCTTCAAAAGGAAATGCTGGTTTGCCAGCTCTGCCAATACTCATGAAACTAACAAAACCAACCAAACAAAAATAACTCATCTTTCATTTTAAATCCTGAAGACAGAAATATGCAATATGTGAAATATGAAATATACATGACTGAGGGTAAGAAGAAGAATATGGGTGCTTCACTTTTAGCAAAAGTTGTCTTACAATTTTGCTGAAGTGACTGCAATGAAAATTTCAGAAATTATGTTATATGTATTCTATTAACTTTGCCTTAAGGGATAAGGCTTGTCTTAGAGGATGGACAAATATTTGCTGATAGTCCTTTTTGCTATAGAATTATTTGATATTTAAAGAGAGTGAAGAAAAGGACAGAATATGAGCAATATAATTTAGGGACACATAAGTGCTTATTAATCAATCAAGACACTTGATTAAGAGCTCTGGGGATAAAAAGTCAGAAAGGATTCATTTAGTTCAATATATTTTTAAATTTTAAATGAAGTGTCAAACATTCATGTGGGACAGAAGGAAATTTCAGTATAAATTCATTGATATGTATAGATAACTGATTTTTCATTCAATGAAGAAAATTTGATTGTTTTGTTGTTTTGGTTTTTTGTGTTTTTTTTTTTTTTTTAATTCAATTCAATCCATATCAACACGTTTCTCATGCTGTTCTATTACGGTTTTATCTTTTCATTTCATGCATATGAAGAAAGAATACATGGTGGCACAGGTGTTTAATGGAAACAAATCTACTCAACAGAACTCTTAATTAACATCTTTATATAATCTAAAAGATCATGCTCTTAATAGTCAGAGTTGAACTGGATATTCTGTATGAATATTGTAATATTAAAAATATGAACGTATAAACCTCTTAAGCTGATTTTGTTAATTATGTCCCCTGCTTGTTAATACATAGATTGATGGGGGGGGGGGCGAGGGGAGAAGACGAATTAAAATTTATTCTATCTTAGTATTTATGATGAGTGCCAGTAGTATGTACACATACTATCTTGAAGAGAGCTCATGTTGATGAATACTTGAAGACGTAAATCTTTTTATTAATCTCATACTGCATAGCCTATAACAGGGTTCATAAGAGTTACAGACTCATTTGGTTGAGTTTCTACACTGCTGAAGGTTTGGGTTTTGTTTTTTGGTTGGTTTTTATGTTTGTTTGTTTGGTTTTTTTAACTCCTTTATTTAAAAATTGTTATAGAATTAGCATTTGTCTTGGTCCTCTATTTTCTCTTTTAATTGTAACTTCCCATGGAAATCAATGATGCCATTTAATGAAATGAAGAACTCTTAGCTGGATATTTTCTGGGCATTTGCAGAAGATTGCATGTTTCTCAGTGCATTTCAGTGGGAGACTTATGAGGCATAAAGTTTTCTTTATTTTTCCCCATGACTCCCCATCACAGCTCAGTAGATAGCATTGTGTGCACCATAGGTGAAATGTTAAGCCCCAACGTATGTGGTTTATTTGCAGCTAGTCATAAAGTAAATCATCTTTTTTTTTTTTTCTACAGTAATGTTTATTTACATCTGCCTTGGATTTGTGGTCTGTTTCTTCTTTTTTTTTTTTTTTCATTTGGTTTCTTATTCTTTCCCTGCTCACTTTTTCAATTATTTGTATGCACTTTGGGTTGTATGCACTCCATATTACCTATTTGGGGAACATAGTTTTAAATGTGTATTTTAACAGCACAATTTGGTTTGACAGAATGATTTGTAGTGCTGCAGAAAGCCATTCACCAGAGATCTGAAATCTTGTGCACAAACTCCCTAATCTAGCAAGCTTTAATTCGTAAGCTTACTGCTGTTCCTCCATTAAGGTAGTGATGAAATGCAAATCAGAAATTGTTCTGCAGAGCATCTAAGCTGCTAAAAAATGCAGAACTGCTGAAATTCTTCAGTACTGTGACATTTACAACATTGTTGTATCAGAGTCATCATTTGCTTTTAATTGGGAGGAGATAGAGGAGAGTAAGGGGAGTATTTATGTGCATGTTAGATTGATGGGAAAAGAATGAGGAAGTGAGCAGCGTTCTCAGCAGCCTCCGCTTGATTGCTATATCTCTTATTCACTCCCTGCTCTTTCAGATCTTGTATCCATTTCACAATGGCACATGTACAGTGTGAGGTAGGGAAACAAATGCCATCCCATCTTCACCAAGAGTTTGTTGGCTAAAGCACACTGCAAGAATTGAGTGCTCTGGGTTGGACATATCGCTCTGGTTGCCAACACTTGGTTGCCAACACAGCTTTGTCAGTACTTACATCCCCAAAAAGTTGTACCTAAAATATCATGGATCTCTTCTGTTACTGGGAAAAGCTAAAAGTGTCAGCTTTACTTCAGTGAATGAATTAAGTTTATGACACTTTATATTTGTTACTGGAGAAAGACCAAATAATGGCAATAAAGTTAAAGTTCAGTTAACGTTTTTCATGTTGGTCATGACAAGCAAATTGTTTACATTTTGTGTTTCTCATTCTGAAATTAAATTATGACCATAAGGAGAAATAAACATTTTGTTTAGGCAAGTGGAATTAGAAAAAATCCACGTTCCTTCGGGACATATGAATATGGAGCCTTTTTCAGTCTGAGGTAAGAATTTTATCAAAGCTCCTGCAGATACAGGGCCTACTCTTGATATCTATTCCATCTGAGAACAGATGGCAGCATCCATTATATTACTGATAAACAATTATATAAATTAATATTGTGTCTATGTAAGCGGTAACTTTTCAATAAAAAGAATTACACTGCCTTTCCAAAATGAGTCTAATAGATACTTAAAACTTCTTCCTTGTGGCAGATTCATAATTCTCTGAGTGGAAGTTAGACAGAGAAGGACATAGCATGAAGTACACTGGAGCCTGTCAAGTTTCCCTTCTGCAGACATATTCACCAGTTTTAAAGATTCTGAATTCTATTTCCTCAATCAATCTTAGTATAAAATAATCCTATATCATGTCAAACCTATAATTCAGGGATTATCTGTTCTACTTGAAGATTTAGATAGTTGAAAATAGTCATTTATTGGCTCCATCTTTATTGTGACCTCAATTAAAAATGTTCTGTCTATAATTAATCTACCCAAATGTATTATTATGCTTCTTTAGGTGATTGTTTGTTTGATTAGTCACTTTAATCAAAGTAATAAAATACACAGAAATGGTTTATTTTATCAAGTTGCAAGCTGGGTCATGAAATCTGAAAGTTTAGCCAACTGGATAAAATACTTTTGCCAGGAATTTGAATCTTTTTCCAGAATAAAACAATAGCACAGTTTTAACCCCATGTGCCCCTTTTCCCCTCTTCTTATGCATACAGACCCTGATACCTAGATAGAATACAATATTCTGTGTCAAAAACTGATCTTGAAAACTCAAACATCCATCTAAGGTTAGTGATATCTTATATTCTTACTCATTTTTATCTATATCTTTTTTTTTACCTTAATTTTAAGCACTCCTTAAGTAACTGAAACTTTTTTCTCCTGAATATGGCCATAGGTCCCTCAAACTTGAGATTGCTGAGACACGTGTTGTCATATGAGTGTTTCTATCTGAGTAGAACTCAGAAACTAGCACATCTGAGTGTAAAGTCCCTCAGGGGCTTGACCTCATAGCATTTTTCAGAGAATCCCTAACACATAATAATAAGTTTGGGCACTTCACACAACGCTGTAATCGATGCTATTTTCTTTTCAATTGCTGCTACTGTTTTCAAATGCTGCAACTTATTTTCATAATAGGATAGTGTTTAGTGCACTTCTCAAGAGGTGGAAGACTTGAGTTTATTATCACTTTAGTCTGCCAGGATTTGAACCCACTCCTGATGGTGTGACACACAGAGTGTGCTGTAACCAACAAGCTGCAGACAAGGATGGAGATGAGGAAAGCAAGAAGGGATTAAAAGATATCTTTTTTTAAAAGCTCTACTGCTCCATTGAAAGAAAGCAAATTCTTTCAACAAAGACAGAGAAAAAATATGAGAATCAGCATCTTTTTTTTATGGCTGATAAGTTGCCTAACTTTCATGTTAGGCAACTTCCATATAACGTCTAAGATTCAGAACAGAGTCCCTTATTTATTTAAGTTACCTTAGATAGACATTTCATAAACCCCAGAATCAGCACTAATGAAAGTGCCATACTCTGTAATTCCAACTATGGGCTCTGGATTTAATTTCTCTCCCATCAGTGTAGAAACAAATATATTACACTGTTTTTTTTCCTGTGCAGTTACCTATAAAATATACTATAACTGAGGAATCACTTAATTTTGTTGTTTGCATTAAAAAAAAATGAATCAGATTATTTTTGGTAAGGTTGGCTCATAGTATTTTAAAGATATTTCAAGAATAGCTCGAGATGATTAATCAGTGGCAACCACATTTTTGAACTTAAATCTGAAGTTTAATTGCTCTCTCACCAGATTGCATTGCTGATTTAGAAATCTTAATGCATACATAATATTATTCCCCACATTTATACCCCAATTACACTGACAATTGAAAAATCTGACAAAGGTTTTCCATACATTCTGCTGTTTTATAAATTGTCAGTAGGTGATTTGAAATTTCTCAACAGTATACATCCCCATCCCAGGGTTCCACAATTAGTCTTCCTCTTGTATTCCTTCCCATTATTTGTTCTTTTGTTAGCAAATCTGAGTGAAACCTGAATTTTTATACAGTTTTTGGTTAATATTACTCACAAATTTAACAGTTTGTTTGTTTAAAAGCAATATTCATAATTCAACAGTATGGTGACTGCAATGTTAGCGGCAGGTGTTTTCATCTTCTCATAGATGATACAGGGATGGGACTGTCAGGTAGTAGAATATAATGAAATAAATTATTATTAGGTGAACCTGTGAAGCTGCTTGAAAAACATTAATTCTGTGTATAAACATGGCTAGCAGTTCATGACATTTTATTTTTCTTGTGAAATGACTGAGTTATTTAAAAGGAAATAGTATTATTTTTCTGTAATAACACATTTCAAAACTTTCAAAAATTAATACTTTCAAGAGAAACAAATAAAACCCTCTTTTAAAATATTTTCATACAATTTTATGTTTGGGATTGTTTGTTTCATTATTCTTTTATTAAATCAGGTTTCTGGCATAAGCCAAATAGAATTTTTTTTCTCCTAAACCACTTTTGAGGGTGATATAATGATTCATAGAACAGTTTATGTTGGAAAAGATGTCTAAGGTCATTTAAATCAATCATTAACCCAGCACTACCAAATCTACCACTAAACCACGTCCTTAATTGCCACATCTACACACTTGTTAAATCCCTTCAGGGATGCTGACTCAACTACTTCCCTTGTCACACTGTTCTGATACATGACCACTTCTTCACTGAAGACTTTTTTCCTAATAACCAATCTAAACATCCTCTAAACTTAAGGATATTTTCTCTTGTCCTGTCACTTGTTATTTGGGAGAACTGAACAACCTCCACCTGTCTACGACCTCCTTTCAGGTAGTTGTAGAGAGTGAGTAGGTCTCCCTTGACCCTCCTTTTCTCCAGGCTAAAAACCCCAGCTCCCTCATCCGCTCCTCATAAGACTTGTGTGCCTCATAGGACAGCTTTGGTGTCCTTTGGACATGCTCCAGCATCTCAATGTCTTTCTTGTATTGAGGAGCCCAAAACTGAACACAGGATTACAGGTGTGGCCATTCCAGTGCCAAGTACAGGGAAATGATTATTGCCCTGGTACTACTGGCCACATTGTTTCTGATACAACTCAGAACACCATTGGCCTTTTTGGCCACCTGGACACACTGCTGGCTCATGTTCAGCTGGCTGTCAACCAGCACTCCCACATTCTTTTCCCTCAGACAGCTTTCCAGCCTTTCTGCCCCAAGCCTGTAGTGTTGTATGGGATTGTTGTGACATAAGTGCTGAACCCAGCACTTGGCCTTATTGACCATTGTACACTGGCCTTGGCCTATTGATCCAGCCTGTCCAGCTCCCTCTGAAAAGCCTTCCTACCCTCCAGCAGATCAACACTCCCACCCAGCTTGGTGTCATCTGCAAACTCAATGAAGCTAAAAAGTAGGAGCTGTTTCCTGATGCATGCATATAGGTGGTGTCATGGACAACTTGATATCTAATGCTTGTTAAATGTGACATCGTGTTTGAGGCAAATTAGTGTGCAACAGCAAACGTAAACATAGACTCTGCCTTGTGTCTAGCAGTTCAGTCTAATTCAGTGTATTGGAGTATGTTAAAAGGACTGTGAGAGAATATTGCCTGAGTGCTTAGGTTATAATTAATTCACTTGTTCCAGCTCTTCAAATAAGACAAAAAAGTATTGCAAAGTTATATTGCAGAGCAGGGAAATACTATTAAACCATCTCAACAATTTTAACACAAGCAGGTAAAAAGAAATCTTAATATTATTCACAGAACTTTTCGTAAATGTATAATAACAGATAGATGAAAGCGTAACTAGTTATTCCTAGAATTAATCCTGTGCTCAAAATCTTAGATATGAAAGTATGTAATGAACAAAGTAAAACAAATCAGTCTTTATTCATTACCATAGGATGAATAATCTGTACATACTAATATGCTGTTTTATGAACAGAAATCCTTCAGAAATTAACCTTTTGGGATGTGTTTATTGTACCTTTATAGGAAACTGTTACATAGTAACTCTTCAGAACACTAACAGATGAGTCAGCTGCCATTGGGTATCTACATTTCCCTTTTATTTTATTCCAAATATTATGGAGAAATAGACAACTGTTTTACAGTTTTTTTAATGCATGAGAAAAAAATTATTCCAGAAGATCCAATATATCACTTCCAGCAGGCTGAATAAAGTCAGTTCTATTAAAGTCCTGTAATGCTACTAACTAAAAGATGGTGTTCATGTATTCATGTATCTGCACGGTAAACCAAAGGGGTAACACAGTCAAATTAAATGGAAGCAGTAAAAAGTCTCCACAGACTGCATTTGCAGAATTACTTTCTAGAAGAAATTCTGTTTTCCTGCTTGAGTTCAAAAACTTCACTAAAGCCCACAACTTAGGATGAGAAAATGTGGGGTTTCTCCAAAGAAAGAGAAACCAGAAGCTCACAGTCACCATAGTACAGGCAGGTGTCTGGAAACTTAATTCCAAGAGAAATCAATGAGGCTTACATTTCTAACTGTTTATAAGGAAGTTAAGCTGTCTTATCAGGAAAGTAAGTCTCTAAATCCCTGAAACTAATGCACCTCAGTACCCAAGACTGTAGTCCTTAAATGCTGTTTAGCTGCCCACTAGTCTCTAGTTTCCTCCTGGGACAATCAGAACACAAAACCCCTCCTTATATTTTTCTCTCCCTCATCACCATCAGAGCCCCATAGTGGCAGCTACCACTTCATTTTAAGTTTTTTTTGGAAGTGAAGTTCCCTACTGCCTCTACATTCATGGTTTTCCAGCTGTCATAAGACATTTGTTATGCTGCTTGGAACCCACATTCTTTTCTTTTTGTCTGTATCAGTGGGGATTGATAAGCAGCTGCTGCTGCTGCTCTGGAAAGAACCAGTGAATATGTCTGGGCTTCAGTGACTGGGTATGTATTTTTTGTATGAAAAAGATAATTCACTAAACTACATAACCAGGCTTCGAATTGGGACCTACAGACTTCCCTTTATTGAGTGCCCTGCACTGTAGACTAGAGAATGATGTTCGTTTTAACTGCACAGTCAAAGAGTTTCAAATGGAGATATTATTTTCTTCTTCTTCCCTATCTTGCTACACAAAAACTCTTCAAAGCTTTTTGCTTAAAGGATTTTCCCATGATGTGGCTCTTAATTCCTTCCAGCTGGATGAGGAAATGTAGCACTCATCTCAGAAATCAGTGTTGGAACACTTTAAACTCTCACCATGCCAAATACACAGGAGTAAATACCTCCTCCCTGTGTTCTTTTGATTTAGTTTGTGGTTTTGGGAGATCATCAGGTGCTTTGTTTGTTTGGTGATTTTGTGTGTGTTTTTGCTTTTCCAAATAGCAATTTCCAGTTATTTAAATAAATCTGAGTTGGGAAGGATTTCTAGTAAGGCACCATGTAGACCACAGAATTTTTCCTGCCGCAGATGATACACTTCTCACAAGAGACATCTTCTAAAGAATAATGGAGAAACAAACCAACAAACAAACAGGTAAAACTTCCCGCAGCATCTGTTGCTAACCTCGCTCACTGAAATGTAACAAAATTAAAATGCCTTACAATTTTGCTGAACTCTGAAAATAATGATAATAAAAAAATCAATTTCATATCAAATATCAATATATTCAATTTTTACTTCTGAACTCTGACAATATGATATGCAACAAAATGGTAGATTTAAAGAAGTATTGAATAGTCATAATATCAGAGTGCCAGAAACTGTCTGCATAATTCCACACTCAAATAATTTTCAGAAGTGTAATTCTAAGCTATATGTTAAAAAACTATTTCAGTCATGTCACCCTAAACTGTCAGAAATCTTCAGGACTGCCATTGCCTCCAACAGTGAAGTACTTTCCATTCTCTTGAGTTGCCTCAGAAACGTCTATTCCCCATTCAGCACAGTTAACACACATTACTCTGAAATCTCTTTAAAGAGCCATAGTTTCAATAATATATTTGCTAAATTTGTACTATGTACATCAGGGCCTAAACTTTGCCCATGAGCATTTCTTCAAAGTTCATGTATCTGCAGGCAGAATTTGACCTTTTAGTAAGGTTAAACCTCCAGTTCTTTTGTTCACATTTTGAATTATTCTTTTTATTTAGAATTATTTCACCCATAATAAATTATAGGGACTATTTCTTTGAAAATTTTAAAGTTTTCTGTTACTCAGAAAAAATTCTTATATAGCCATTACAGTATCTGTGAAAAGAATTAACGTCTCAAATGGTTTCTGTTGCTTTGGATGCATTAGGTGTCTCTTTTACTAATACAAGTGTCTTTTAACTCCCACAGTTCCAGTGGTTTGGGTTTTTTTGTTTTTTTTTTGTTGGTTTGTTTGTTTGTTTGTTGTTTTTTAATCTTTCAAAATGTGTCTGAAACTTCATTACTGGTATATTTTATTACTTTTAATCTTTAAAGTACTCTAATTGCTGTTTTAAAAGTATGGCTTTTTCCCTCACCTATTAAAATGTCTCAACTGCAGAGAAAAACAGTGTTAGATAAACTCGTATTTCTGTAGTTAATTTATTTAGCTTTATTTGGGAGGGAAGGAGGTAAAGCCTTTGGAATATGCATTCAGCCACTGCACATTAGTGAGATGCACAACCTCACAATGCAGTTCATGGTTTCTTTTTGCAGCAGAAACAACGTGTGCTCCCCTTACACAAAGCTTCTTGCAAACTGTAAATGAGTTCTGGGACAGAAATGCTTCAGGGAAGTTACACATCTCATTTGTGGAGTATCCACCCTGTTTCTGTACCTGAGAGTGTAATTTTCAAAACACATCTGCATTAACTTTCAAAGGCATTTGTTTGTCCAAGACCAGATTCATTAGGCACAATGGAAAATCACTAGCAACCATAGTATGCAGAACAACAGCAACATAGTTCTGGAAGGTACATTACCTTCATGCACTGTTTAACAAATCTTTTTCAGAGTACTGATCCTGATTCTTAGTGTTGCTCAGGAGTTCCACTGTCTATATTTTAAGGCGAGATAAACTGTTTTAAGATCCTAAAATTGGAATACAGCTGAATCATTGCTATTAGAGAATATTCCCAGCTTCTTTGATATTCAACACAATCTGAAAAGATGGTATCTTTTGGTCAAGCACAAGGAATAGAAGAAATACCGCT
Source organism: Margarornis squamiger (assembly GCA_035222235.1). Taxonomy (NCBI): domain Eukaryota; kingdom Metazoa; phylum Chordata; class Aves; order Passeriformes; family Furnariidae; genus Margarornis; species Margarornis squamiger. The sequence continues at coordinate 16,813,165 of JAWWTY010000037.1, forward strand.
CTGTATTAGGTTTCTGGAACAGAATCTAGGCTAAGACAGTATGGCAATGTGTATGCAAGCTGAATGTTACTAGCTGAAACCTCTACAGTTCTGTCAATGTTTAGAGTACTATAAGGATGGGGGAAAACATCAACTTCTGCCAAGATTGCATTTTTCAGGATATGATTTTTTATCTTTCTAAAATTAGGGGTAAATGTGCTACTGAGAGTAATGGGAGATAATTAAAGTGTGTAGCCATTAATTCATTTAGGGAATTTCTCTATTCATTTGAAAACATAAAGTCTAATCTATAGTCATGAGTGACACTGTTGTTTTTTTTTTTTTTTTAATTAAAACCTCATTGACCCTTTTTAATCACTTGAAAACATATATTTCACAGAAGATTCATTACTACTTTATGTTTCTGACTTCCTTCCTAAAATTGTCATGGCAGCCAGAAGTATATTTCAGCCTTGAGATATATTTGTTCTGTTCCTATTTATATATGTGTTTTTAGTCTTGTAATTCTAAACATACTTTTCCAATTTACTCCTCTTTTGTGAAATGCCCCATGTATAGAACTCTGCAGTTTAAATACTGTATCCTGCCACGAATGAATTTTAATGATGTGTCAGACTTAGGCTGGCCCTATGTGAAAGGGCTTCCAGCCTCCTTTATCTGCAGCATTATTTGCTTTACTTTCTCACAACACTTAGTAACATTGTGAGCCTCTTAATTTAAACACTCTAAAGATGACACTGACTGTCAACACAAATGCCAATTAATTTTGCAATATAAAAATTATTTTAAAGAAGAAGTCAGAAAGCAGAAGACTGAAGATTTATGATTCAGCTCTGTGACATCTCATGGCCGTCACCCTAATAAGTTATCAGAGTTGCTGAAATATCAATTTGGCACATGGTTTCACTTGATTGCTTGCATTCCTACTTAGGGCTTATTACTTAATTCTTCTGTCATTAGGAAATTAAATCAATGATTCTAGCCAGAACTGGAGATAGCCTGATATTTATATTTAAATTGACTATTAATTGTTGGATCAGAGAGCCATTCTGAAGCCTGAAGGACCTGAATTGGATAATGAAAAATGTGGTAATATTCCTACAGAGGAGTGGAAGGGAGGAGCAAAGATAAAAATATGCCAGGGAGCAACTTTTCATCATGCAACTGTATTGATTTTCCTGAGGAAAAAATAAAATGAAAAAAAAAAAAAAAGCCAAACAAAAAACCCAAAAAAACCCCAAACACAAACAACCCAAAATAAACCAAAACAAAAACTTGTACGTGGTTAATTAACTGTAAAGAAAAACCTATAGATTTTCTCTCATTCCTGTCTTTGCTGAAAGAATCTCTACTTCGAAAAGAGTGTCTGATCTCTAAACTGTATTTCTCTCAGCCAGGGTACCATTAAGTAAGAACATACATTTAGTTGGTCACCCAATTCCCTGCTCCAGATAGGAATTAACCAGAACATAAAAGATAAAATTACAAAAAAATGTGATCAGATATCTACTAACACATAATTTTAAGACTAGAGCAGGATCATTTTTCAAAACAACTTCAAACAAAATAAGTAAAAGTGCTTCAAAAAAGTCATGTCTGGTGTGAGAGTAAGGAAGGAAGAGAAAAAAGGAAATCTATAAAATGCCCCAAATTGGCGATGTCCCAGTGTTAAGAATTTGTTAATACTGTTTGGCTGGTTGAGAAAGTGTCAGTGTAAGAAAATATGGAGAAACCTTTTCCCTCAGAAGAATTTTCTTATTACTGAAAATAGAAGGGGAGAAACTCTTACAGTAGAAAAGCAGGCAAAAAATATTAAATTAATCACACAAAAAACATCTTTAGTTGTTAACATATGAAATTCACCTATATAGAGTCACAGAATTTTCTCAGGTGGAAGGGAACCATAGGGATCAGCAAGTCCAACTCTGAAGTGTATGGCCCACCCAGGCATGGTGCTATTAGCACCATGCTCTAACCAACTGAGCAAACCTCAGAGTCCTGCACCTGTGTGCTATATGTTGGTCTATTTTGTCTTTTTTTCCACAAAGGAAATTATCTATATTACTGCAGAGTTTTACAAGAACTGTATTTTCTCTGTTGTTCTCAAATACACTCAATTCACAGATGTTGCTTCAAAAGAATGAGATACATCTCTCCTAATGCACTTGACAGACAAGCTGTGTAGATGCCACAGCCATTTGTACAATATTTGCAGATTTTTGTAGCTCAGTAAGATCTAATGAAATCCCTGATAAATTATAAGATTCCTATTGTTTCCAGAGATGTGTGCATGGGTGGAAAGTCATGTGAAAGAAAACCTGGAGCTATGACAGCTTATTTTCAAGGTAGCTCTGTGAAACCTTTCTTTGCTTTGGGGGTCTTTGTCCAAACAGTTACTGAATATGCCCAGACATCATGGCCAAATATTATTTAGAAGAAACAGTGACAGCACAAAAAAGAGATCCTGTTTTCTAAATGAGATACTGTTACTAAAACCTTACTGATTTACCTACAAGATTACTTATTTGAGGAGGGGAAAAAAAAAGTATTATCTTACTCTTCAGTCTGAAGGTAGGATGTTTTCCTTAAACACAGAACACACAGATTCTCCATCAAAAATTATGTCACCATATGTCAGAGCTATAAGTAAAAGGAGCATGAATACCTCCAGACTTCTGTGTACACCCAGGTGTTCTTAGAGCATCCGTAGCCAGGGAGATAGGGCTAATTCATCAGTGAAGCAGCTCTCTAGCAACATGGATGTGAACAAGTATATGGGGGAAGTGGAGATGAATTTCTGGTTTCCATGTCTTATTTGAAAGATACATTTTTGAAGTTTTCTTACAAATGAGACCTACTATTGTAGAAAGAGACTGTGGTTTCAAGCCAAATGGAGCAATTTCTATCAGAAGAACTCTGAATTTATGCCATTTCTCATTTGTTTCTGTGCTCTAAGTATTTAATATCATATTTTTCCTACAATAACAGATATATTGGACAGAAAGAAGATATAATTTGTAGACAGGGAGTTAGTACACAGGAAAATAAGTTGTTTCATGTATTTCATTAGTTGAGTGTGCTACCATGAAAACTTTGCCCCTTTTTATATAGGTATTTTTGCCTGTTTTCAAAAATACCTCTGTAATAGGGAAAAAAATTGAATTAGTATTCAACAAGATTAGATAGATAGATAGATAGATAGATAGATAGATAGATAGATAGATAGATATACAAAGAGACAGAGAGTCTTATCGTCTTTGGTGGGAAAACACAAAGAAATCCAGTATTTATGAACATCACATGAGTATGGGCCTCTACACTGAGAAAAAATTGCTCAGAAAGAAACACAGGGAATTCGATTGCTAGTAAAGAGGAGAGGTGACAGTCTCTCTGGGACATCAGATAGTCAGTGATCTCTTATTTTAAAATTTTTAAAACTGCTTAGTTTACTTTTTAATTTTTTGTTTTTGTTTTTGTTTTTTAAATAGTACTGTGTATTTAAGATCCTACCGATTATGCCAAATGCAGTGGGTAGTTTTAAAAACAAATAAACATCCCAGACTGAGAAAATTTCCAGTGTCTGAACCAATGTTCAGTGAAAAAAGTGGAATTCAGATCTCAAAGACAGGAATTTTTTAAATTTTTGTTGTTGTTTGGTTTGGGTTTTTTTGTTTGTTTGTTTTTTGTTTTTTTTTCTTCCCCAAATGGCACTGAAAAAAGCTTTTAAGCAAAGGAAAAAGTCTTAGAGCATGGTCTCATGGGGACACTGTTTGGGAACTGAGTCCAGTTTTGTGAATTGTACTGAAAACAGCACCAAATTCTGTCTGATGAACCTGTTTTGTTCTGATGCTATTTGTGTGATTTCTATAGCATGGGAAATTAGTAGACCACAAAATAGTGCACACAAAAATTTACCAAGCCCTTTCTTTTGCAGTAACATTTTGTCCTTAGTTTTAAGCTAGCATCACTACAGTAAGATGAAACTGTCATCTTGTGTTACCTGTGATAAGTTTTGTTCCTGTTTTTTATTTAATTTTCTCTATTGTCATTGTTTATAAAATTTCCTGAAGTAAATTACGTTGGATAAAAGTGAAAATCTTGAAGAACTGTACAATGACTGTGGAATTGCCATGGCACTCGTCATAGTGTATTTATAATAGCATTAGAAATTTGATTCATGTCTTACAGGTACAGATCTCATTAGTTATCTTTTAAATTATTCCACCTCTCCACAGATCTTTCACTTCTGCCCAACCAACTTTCATTCTCCACCAACCAAACACATCAGTTCTTAGATACAATATTAGAGGTGTCACTCTACTCTGGTAATTCAAACATCATCTGTCTTATCATATTTTCAGTTTCACAGCTTCCAAAGACATCTGGCTATCTTAAAGTCAATGGAAGTTAGATACATAATCTGCTTAGGTGCTTTTGAAAATCTCTTACATGCCTAATGACATATTTAGGTCTCTTCTGTAAAATGAACTCCTGATTATTCTGTATAATATTATGCTGTCTTGCACTGTAACCCTTTCATATGTAGGCTGTCCTTTATTAGAATCGTGTAAAGTACTGAGCACAAGAAGATAACTATTCTTGTCTGCACTACCATCTACGATTAGAGGACAAAGAAGCATGGAGGAGAAACAAAGGCTTAAATGATACATAGGACTACATAATTGCAAAAGCATATTATGTATTTAAAGAACATTTTTTTAAGAGCTTAATAAAAGAATCTTAAGTATATTATTGAGTAAAAATGCTACTGAATCATATCACTATACAAAGAATGAAAGCAGTGGGAGGTATCAGATGTACTTGTCTGGGATCAAACTATTAAAGCTACCATAAAAAAAAAAAAAAAATCACTCATATTTCCTTATTGAATCAGTTGATCAAAATCTGGCTTTAACTTCATCACAGAGAGACCATTTCACAGAAGCAGTTACAAGTATTTGATAAGTAGTTGTGTGCAAATGAAAAAAGACTACATCCCTTAGTCTATAAAGTTCTGGTACTTCAACCACAATGAATTTGATTGTATTTGAGTGAGTCTGTGCTGAAATTTGGGAGGGCACTTGCTAAGGGAGTAGGCAGAGTTACAAATATATTTAAATCAAGACAATTCCTTTTAATCTGGGGGGACTGTGAGAGTGCAAGACCTGATTTTAAACTTGACCAAATTTGGAATAGTTTTTAGTGCTTTGAAGAAGAAAAAAATAGTGCACTCAGCCATCAAGAGCAGAACAGAACAGTGCTATTAAAGCACTTACAAACCAGCACATTGACAAAGAAGACACTGTTTAGCTTCCTCCTATTCTGGAGCATGAAGATTTACCAGAATGTTAATTTTCTTGTTAAGTCTATTCTGGAGTAGCACGGAATCTTTTGAAGTATACATCAAGGCTTAAACAAAGTTGACTAAGTCCTAACTATCAATATTCCTTTAATTTTTGCCTTAAGATTTTTAAACATTTTTATTAGAAAGATGAATATTTAACTATCCATTTCTACAATTACTCCCAAAATGAACATGAATTTGTCGAGAAGCAAGATGAATTTGATCTACAACCCCTATAAACATGATAGTTAGTTATTACAATGAATTGTGAGGGGTTTGTTATGCCTGATCAACAAAAACATGTTTTAAAGTCTAAAAGTCATTAATTAGCTGTGTGGTGTTTTTCTGCAGTAAAAATCTGAATTAAATATGGAGAACAGAGAGGTTTTTATATGTTTCTCTTCATTTTAAAGTTTGATTTTGAATGACATTTCTGATCTGTGGACTTGATATTCCTAGGAAGGAAGACAGGTCCATTTGTTATATAAAAAAAATCTTGTTACAAGCAATAACAAACATACTCTGTATATGAGCTAAGAGTTTATAGTTGGGCTCATTAAAATTTTATCAGTGAATCAAAATAAAGTACAATTACTGTCATTACTGTAATTTGCAGCACAACTGTTACTGACTCAAAAAATCTTTGCTCTTGTAAAAAATTGCACATTCTTTCATCCTATAACTCAATAGGGAATTAAAAATATTTTTCTGCCTGTTGACAAACCCATGTATTAGAAGGATATTAATGCTTATTATAGAGTTAGTTAAAAGATAAAAATACTGAATTAAAAAAAAAAAAAAAAAGAAAATTCAGTCTGACCTTCTAGGCTTAATCAATTTTTGACCTAGGTATTTGTCTAAGAGTGAGGACCTATAGAAAAGTGTACAAGAGAATCTAACTAATACATTTAATTTTGAGATAAAAAAAAGACCAAAAGGACCAGAGGCACCCATTGGGCTTATTGCACTGCCTCTACTAACAGTGACCTATAAAAAAAAAAATAAATAAAAAAATCAACCGTACATTAATTAAACAATAGCTTGATGCCATCCTTGTTATAATCTACATGACTCCCTCTCCTCAGCTCCTCAACTGCACCAAAAACTTAGTATTCTCTAAAATGACAATGGCGGAAAAGAATGCAACCAAGAAAAATGGGTTCAAAGGACCTTTATGGCCACTGGAGAATAAAACTTGTCTCTGGATTTAAAATTGTGACTGTATATATCGAAACATGCATATATACTTACATGTACATTTATATAGGCACACATACATAGAAATATTTTGAGTTTCTCAGACACTTGTCAGAAGAACTAAACTATATATCTATATATATTCCAAAAAGAGTAGGATAGAAAAGCAGTTCCTTTTCAATCAAAGATTACTCTGTAATATATTTTTTGGTTCTGAAGAATATCAGTAGGTTCTCAGATACCATATTCTCTACATTACAATTCAGAGAAGATCTTGCATGCTTTCAAGTCAGCAACATTTGAATAAGAAAATATGGCACCTTATCCTGATCCATATTCCTGGTGTGAAATTGCACACCTGCTCATCAGTCCAATTTTGTGATTCATATCTATATACAGTTCACTGCTTAACAATCCTTTGATATGGTATGCCTATATATTTTAATTATTGTATTAAAATTTTAGCACATAGTTTGTTAAATAACTTGTCTGTAGCTCTTTTTCTGTCTCAGTGAAAAAGAAAAATACATCCATGGTTGTCTTTCTACAAGGGGGACTCACACAAAAGCAAATCTATTTAAGACAGTTTTTCATCGTCTGCCTCACTTTAACATTTAACATTTTTGTTGCTCAGTGTAAATCAAAATCTCAAAAAGAAGCTTGCTTTACTTTAAAACTAATTTTTTTCCTCTGGAACCTCTGACAAAAATGCCAAGTAGGCCAGTGTCCTTCATGTTTGCTTTCTCATCAGATGGAAAACAGATCACCTGTTATAAAATAGCTCTGACAAGTCTATTGCAATGTCAGCTTTTCCTTCTGCAGCTTTATTGTGAGAAAGATATTTTTCCCTGAAGTTTTAAAGGGCTCTAATTTCAAGTATGCTAAGAAGTTCCTCTCTCTACAAGCTCTAGGCTCTGACAATTTCTGAGGAGTATTTGCATATACTAGTTTATGAGCATGAATTACAACTTGCTGTTTCTGCTTTTGCAAGCCACCTTTGATCTTTTGTGTATAAAAAAAAAAGAACTAAATTTGAAAGTTTAAGCAGAGAAATAAAGAATTACACCATGTAATATTTTCTTGAGAATTTCCTTAAATTCTGATGCTTATCAGAAAACTGAACAAAATTAATTTTTGCATCAATTTTAACAATAGCATGTACTATTCTAATACAAATTATACAGTGCATGTGCATGTATAATGTATCCATGTATATGCATGTCTATCTATTTTATATTTAAAGAGAAGAATGAAGTCTAATGACAAAATATGATTTTCTGGACTACGTTGAAAATAAGTTTTAATGACCACTGATAAAATAGGCATAATAAAATTGGTGTATACACAAAGCTTTTAAATGGAACAATTTCTCTAAAAGTCACATTAGAAAATTTGCTGGAGAGATTTCACGAAATCAATTGTTATATAATCCAGAAAGAAAATAGAATTATTACTTTTATTACCCACTTACATATGTATGTTTGGTGATATGTTTATAATGTAACATTTGCCTATAACAGACTTCAAAAATCTGCAAATCATTTTTGATACAGATGTTAACATTAATGTTAACATTAACTGTGACCCTCAAAATAATGCTAAATTTTACAGAGAACATTGACACCGAACTTTTTATTTTGTATTGATACGATTCAAGCCTTGGAAGAGGATAGGACTGTGAGTATGGTAATGGGATCACAATGATTTTCATATATTATTGTTAAAATATCATATTTTATAAAGAAATCCTCAGAAAGATGCATTGTAGAATAATATTGAATAAGCACTGTGACAGCTAAAAAATTAGTCCAGTTTTAAAAATGCATTATTATTTTATAAGGCAGTCCCACTCTGTCCAACCACTAAGTAGAACAGATGTGATGGAAGAAGGAGTTAGACAGATTGACACATTTCTGACCCTTCTCATGTATTTCCTGAAATGAAGCTGTAATTATTATGCATGTTGCAGGTTATGCTGATGAGCTGATAGAAGAGGTTGTCAAATTATACAGCACACAATCACTCAATGACACAGTAAAAGAAAGAGTAGAGCAGGATTTTCAAATCTGTCTACAACACGTAAGTTTCCAGGCAAAATGAGCATTCTGGAAAGCCATATGTCACACTTAGGTAAATTAAACATGCATATGTTGTGGACAAGAAAAGATCCATAAAAAAATAAGGAGATGAACTGTTTGTAAGTTATCAGGTGGGATCCAGATCAATCACTTTGTTCAAATGAGAAAAAACTAAGATATATATATTCTGATTTTCAAACAGATACCACCAAGTCTACTCAAGAAGCTACCATATTATACTCTCTTCATGGTGAATAGAGGAGGTTATATAATGTGAAAAGACTTTTACTGAATAAAAAGCAGATAACTCCTTAATAAAAAAACCCAAAACATTATCTGATAAAATTTAAAAAAATAAATAAATGAGGATTTTAATAATTAAAAAAAATACCATTTCAAAAGAATCACAAGTTACTTTATAGTTAAAAGTAAAACTCACAAAATGTTTAATAAAATTACTGGTTCTGGCAAATCAGTCATGATAACTACAACACAAGAAATAAGTAATTAATCTTTATTGCACCTGGAAACTTATATTAGTATATTACAAAAACAATATTTTTTTTTTTCAACAGATCCTTTGGGTGGCAGCATAGTCTACCATTTTTCAATGATCCATACACATGTTCTGCTTGTTTTAGTGTGTTTTCAAAGTTCCTAGTGATCCATTATTCAATTTGGAAAGTTCTTCTCCACAAATAACATAATTGATGATAAAGACATTTGCATATGCTTAAAAATATCTGTCGCTGACTTTTTCAGAGGAGAAAAACAAAAAGAAGTCAGGAAAGAGAAGGACAAGAAACAAAGCACAGAACTGAACAATGTCTCTTTTATGCCATTTGATTTGGTTCAATAAAAAAAAACCCAAAAACAACAACAATAACAACAACAACAATAACAACAACAACAACAATAAAACCAAAACCAACCAAACAAAAACAAGGAAAAAAACACCCAACCAAATTCAGGTATGTACTAACTGATCCTCATAAACTTTTACCTTTTTAGTGAACAATAAAACTCACTAATCCTCTCCATTACCTTTCTCCCCACCGTCTAACTACTTTTTTATTATCTGGTAGTTCAGAAGTTACATCTCTATGTGACAAAGCTGTTTATCTGGAGGGGGAAGGAGAGTAAGAAAAAAAAAAAAGAAACAAAAGAATAGAATTCATTATACTTCTTTAATTTCACTGTGATTGTCCTAACCATCCATATATATAGATATAGATATAGATATAGATATAGATATAGATATAGATATAGATATAGATATAGATATAGATATATAATATATATATATTCTTGTTTATACTTTCACTCAGAGTAATTTTAATTTTATTTGCTAAAGCTTGGACAGATGTCATCAATAGCAGACAATAGAATTTGCTCCACTCTGTCTAATTGTTACCAAGGAAGGCATGTAAGTAGAGAGAACATAAACACACAGTTTCAAATTTAGCCAGTATCTTAGGCCTAAAGGCCTACTGATCTTTGTCTATCAATGTTTTGGTTTTCTGTTACCTTTGATAGGCTGCAAAATTCTTGCCTTCCAGTATTGAAACTCTCATTAGATGGCACTGTGGATGATTCAGAGTAAATATGGAACCACAAGTAAGCCCTGCAGTGCTTGGGTTTTCATCTCTAGTACTGGTCATACTTAGCTTTGATTAGTTAAGAAGTTCCTGCAAAACATCAAAAAAAGAAGGAATACAGGTTGCAAATAGCTTTATATACCCACCTATCTTAAACTATATACAATGACTATGAGCACTGTTTAAAATATGAGCTCATATAAATATATTGTTAAGAATAATTTCCTAAAAATGAAGTTTAAATAACTACACCACATGCCAGATAGAAAATGCAGTTAGTGCTAGAGTTAACTGAAAAGCTGTAACATTGTCATAGACAATAGAGTATCACTGCTCAGATCCTATTATAAAAATGTTGGACTTCTCTACTCCGAAGATTAAAAAAATTTAGCTGTAATCTGGGTCTTGTCTGACATGACATTTTGAAAGGAAAAGCTCAGTAACTTTTGTACTTAGCAGTAATAGGATAACATGCTACAGTAGTTACAGTAGTTGCCCAACACCCATATTGCTTAGCTGCTGCTTCCCCCCCGCCCCCCCGCCCCGTTTTACCCTCTATCCTCACCCTCCATTTTCCACAAATAACAGGCTTGGAAGAAACACGCAAAATCCAAACCCAAATAAACAAAAGAAACTCCAGTCTTCTCCAAAAAGAAGCATGTCAATGTGTGGTCATGGTCATCCTCAAAATAATTAGTTCTGCATACATACTAAAGCCTCTAAAACCTAAATATATTATCTTCCCTTCCCCTAATTTTCCTGCTGTCATGTTATAGGACCGTATTTTTGATATATTTTTTTTTTTCTTTAGGCTGAAAAGAAAGTCTAAAGGAAGCCCAGAAAAGGGTTTGGAATAAATCACTAATTGGAGTTCTACACTTAGCTTCGATAAAGCAAACTTAAAAACATTGTTCAGGCTGAAGTCTATGAAGTGTGAATTGCTTCTTAATACAAGAGACATATGAGTAATAGACCAAAAAAAGAAATGTTACTGAAGACAGAAAGACACACCAAATGTGATGCAGAAGTTAATGAAATCAAACAAATATGGATGCATATAATAAACCTCAGTCAATATTATGCACCATGTTCAGAAGGAAAAGAGAAAGAAAGAAATGAAAGGAGGGGCAGGGGGACGGGGAGGGGGAGAGGAGAGGAGAGGAGAGGAGAGGAGAGGAGAGGAGAGGAGAGGAGAGG
>JAWWTY010000037.1:16840405-16860024 GCA_035222235.1 Margarornis squamiger
CCCCCCCCCCCCCCCCCCCCCCCCCCCCCCCCCCCCCCCCCCCCCCCCCCCCCCCCCCCCCCCCCCCCCCCCGAAAGACGAAGATTTAGTAAGTCTTCTAATCAACTCAGAAATTTAAGTACTTGTGCTAAAATATTCAGAAATTTATCACATTTATAAGGAGTTTAAGGAACCAAGTTCTGACAAAGCTGAAATAAAGTAAAAGAAGGGATGAGAAATCCAAAAACTAATTAGAAATCAAACCTGAGAGAATTTTAAATGAGAGGAGTATACTTTCATATTAAATATATGAGATAGAAAATCACAGGAAAAGTTCTAGTGAAAGTATTAAATCATAACAAACAAAAGTGTCTTCTTTGATTAGCTTAGTTTTCCTCCCTTAAGTCAGTCTATTTCTACAATGAACTTGCCAGTGAAGAGCACTAACTTGCCTTCTGGATGAGTGTACTAGAATGGAGTTTAACTCTTGACTAGAGCCTATCGGCTTCAAATCCACAGTTTTATGTTCCTCAGCAAGAAAAGGAAAAAGTGTTTCCAACTTAACTGATATAGACTGAAGAGGACAGTCAAATATACAATCACACTTTTGAATATATGCAATGGTTTAACCCCAACAGCAACTAAATACCAGGCGGCTGCTGGCTGACTGTCCCCACAGTGGGATGAGCTGAGATAATAACAATTTAATTGAAGTTGTTTATTATTATTATTATTATTATTATTATTATTATTATTATTGTAAGTAAAACAAAGAGAAGAGAAAGAGAAATAAAACGTCAAGAAAAAGCAAGTGATGCACAATACAGTTGCTCAGCACCCAATGATGAATGCTGTTGCCAAGGAGTGATTGGCCCCTTTCAGAGAGCCCCCCAGTTTATATACTGGGCATGACATTCTGTGGTATGGAATATCCCTTTGGCCAGTTTGGATCAGCTTTCCTGGTCATGGTCCTTCACAATTTCTTGTGCACCTGCTCACTGGCAGAGCACAGGGAAATTGAAAAGTATTTGACTCAGCAACAACCAATACATCAGTGGGTTATCAATATTATTCTCACGCTAAATCCTAAACACAGAACTGTATCAGCTAGTAAGAAGAAAATTAACTCTCTCCCAGCTGAAACCAGGATAACTCTCCAAGGAGAATTAGTGAATCTTTAATTGTTTAGACAGTTGGAGAGAAAAAGCCTAAAGCTACAATTGTGGTTAATTGAAACTCTACATATTTTATATAGAAAACAAAATGCTGCCTTTGAAAAGAAAATTAAACTAAGAAAAGCAGAATTTACCTTGCACATCTGAATCTGGAAATCTAAACATTTGAGAATAAGATAAATTAGTACTCTATTCATACCAAACTCACTAGTGAGCCTCAAGTGTTCCTGTGATTGGCAGGGAATCCTGGGACCAGCAGATACTTTAAACTGTATGATTTACCACTGGTTATGGTGGAGCATCCAGTCCTGAAGTAATGTAACTTTGATTAGGAACAGTGAGTTAGGGGTTGATTTGCATTTCTTGTCAAAGGTCAAAGAGATTTTCTGAGTAACCATTATAAAACTGTCAGTGATAATCAGAATCAACAGTTGTATTAATATGTCTAACACTATGGAATGGTACTTAGTTCATTAAGGTTAAAATACATAGAAGTTGATCAATTTTTTCAGAAATCTCTAAACCAACTCTAAGGATGGAACATGACACAGCTGAGCAGTCAATACTTGCTTGTATAATCACTTTATGTACTTCTATTTTTAAAAAAGGCATTCACCCTCCAACATTTATTTAAGATATACTAATGAAGACATTCTGATAATTGTGCTAGTATAAAACAATGTATGAAGTGAAAATGTTAATATATAAAGCTGTCAATATCTCATGGTAAAATATTGCTCCAAGTATTATCAAAATTGCAGATATATTTAAAATACAATACATATGTGACAGTACAAACTGCCTCTTTTCAAAATATCTCCAACTTGCAATGTTTAAAAAACAAACAAACAAACAACAACAACAAACAAAAGGTATATTCAAATAAGAAAAGGCCAAAGACCACTATTTGGCTTTTAAGAGCAGTTCCTGTCATCAAAAGAAAGACAGGTTATGAAATTACTACAGAGTTAAAGTCCAAATGATTCAATAGTCATTGCTTTTCCAAATTGTATTTGCAATTGCGAAATAATTGCATCTTATTGTAGGCAATGAGGTGAAAATTAACATTAATGTGCATTGGAACAAGTCAGATTCTGAACTCACAACATTTATCAGAATTGAAAGGACACTAATTATGTGAATTACAAATCAGGGAGAATGTTATATTACAACTGAGATGGACATGAAGCAAGTCCTATAATGGTCTAGATAAGTGAAATTTAAAATTAATTAAAGTGTTTATTTTATTTGTTTCCTTTTTTTTTTTTTTTTTGTGTGTGTGTGTGTGTGTTAAGACATCAGTTGCTATGAATTAATGAGCCCATAAGGAAAGTCACCATCTGAAGGATCAAATAAGATATATTTTGCTGCAGATTGCAACTTTGAAAATTTACTGTAGCTGCTCCTCCCTTTGTCACTTTTTCTGGGCACTTTCACTTCTTGCAGAGATACCACAAAGTTTCTTTAGACACAAGTTGGAAGTATCAAAGTCCTAACATACATGATAGAAACTTCGGACAAAGGAGTTACTTAGGTAACCAACAATATGCTCACTACCTCCTAAAAAGTAGTTGGAGGGTCCTTGCCGGCTTGCCAATTATCAGGCAGGTTGGGCAGGTTGGCCTCCATTGCTCCTTTGGATGGGCTGATGCTGAACACCGCTGAGCTGCTGTCTTGTAACTCACTGTTTTTTCCTAGGATTTTATATATTTTTCTGTCAGTGTTTTTCATCTCTTACCCTTGAACAGCTAACTACCACTGTATCTTTGCTCTCTCCTCTTACATAGTTCTATTCTATGTATTTTCTGACAGTCTTTTTTCACAACTTGGCAATTTACATGGAAGTTTGAGTCAAGATTATGCAGTTGGACCATATAAAAATTTTATCAAAATACCAAAAACCTTGACTCACATACAGCTGGATCCCCAGGTCCTGTAAGTTCCTATATGTTTGGTAAGTATTTGTGACTTTCCATCTAATAATGTGGGGGTTTTTTTGTTGTTGTTTGGTTGTTGGGTTTTGGGTTTTTTTGGTTTTTTTTTTTTCAGTTTATATAATTTTTTTAGCATCCTGTGGTAAAGAGTTCTGCAGTTTGACTGTATTGTAAGTAAATGAAAGTAATTCCATTAAGAGTTGTCAACTTTTTTTTTCTGAATATTTTTGATTCCACCATGTCTTTTTTGAGGTGAAACAATTTTAACTATACTTTGAGAGATACTATGCCTTGTGTGTGAGATGGTGAAGCAACAGATTTACATTTGTGGTAGTAGGTAATGCTCCTGCTTATACACCTGAGAGACTTTTTCAAGATTTTAACTCTTGACCTGGAAGAGCATTGAAATTTATAATATTTAGGCCTATGTAGAAAAGAATAATCATAATCAAAGCCACCAGATAATCATGACTGACCTTGATCATCTGGAACTAATTCACAATGGCTTAAAGTAATCCTTTCCTACATTTCATCTTGAACTCACAGAAAAATGCTGATCTCTATTCATCAAGTACAAGGCATGCTCTGTCTTAAACAAGAAAGTTATTCCTTTAAAGCTACTCTATTTGACATTCTTAACACCATTCTTAATCATAAAACAGAACCCAAATCTTGTTCAGCTCAAACTGCAGATCAAATTATAATCTCCCTTTAGAAGTTTAAGTCAGAATTTAAAGGTCTCTTTTTCAAAATAATACTGCCTTTTTTATAAAAGTAGAAAAGTTTTTCTTGATATCTCTTTTGTTATTCTAATGTCTTCCTTATTGTTTTCATGCTCCCAGGCTTCTGGATACACCAATTAGAAATGTGATAAAAATAATTTAAAATTAAAAATTAATTTAGTCACATCACAATAAGAAGAAGGTAGATGTTAATAAAAGAAATTTTAATGAAACAAATCCTCTACAGGAATTGAACTCATACCCTTTCATAACACCATCAGTTACCCTATTCACAAGGCTACGTTAAGTGAGAAGCACAACAGAATCAGGTGCTGTATTAGCCAACAGAGGATGCTCTCTGATCCTTATGAATGTAATAAAAACATATTAAGAGGAGCAAAGTAATTAAAATTTTACATGTTGATGGAATGTAGATGAAGTGCATTCCCTAGGTCATTCCAAAGACTGTGTGTGTAATTTAATGACATTCAAAGGAATTACAAGGTAGGCCTGGTCCTCAGTGACAAAAAACACATGAAAAGAAAGAAGACTTCTTTTTTCCAGCTTCAGTTCTGTAAATTCTGTTTAGGATAATGATAGTACATGATATTAGCAGAGAAGATTTTCCCAAAATATTAATAACATTCCAATGTTTGGATTATTGATTGCTATAATGTACGCATAAGATATTTAAAACTACATACAGTTTCAAACTCTGGGAACATTATTTAACCGAGAAAAGAGTATCTAAGTGACATAAGAAGTCTCTTCCACTATTAATGCTTTTCTGTTTTTTTGGCGGTTTTTTTGCTTATTTTGCAGGGTTTATTCCCAATGACAGAGCTCTTTTTATACTATCAAAAATTACCTTATTGCTTTATTCACATTACTTCAAGTGAATGATTTTTACAATGATCAGCCTTTATTTCAGAGCTTGAATACAATATTAGCAAATATAGAAAATTAAGTGACAGGTTCAGAGATGAGTACCTGTACTTATAAACAATCAATAAACATCCATGTGGAAGACTGAGTGACAACATCAAAGTGTAGTATTCCCTCAGCCAGTAGTTTCTATGATGTGAATAAAATGTATATCTAACCATGTTACTCACATTATGATACTTTTTATTCTGGACTTTATGTATAATCTGTAAAGAAAAACAGATGCTTCCTAAGGCTGCTGCAGAGTTTACTCTACTCCTACCATTCTAGAAAATCTGTAAATTATTAGGCTGATGCCCACACTTAATTGAGATAAATTCCTTTGTCCAACCCACCCCTTCCTAAGTGGGTACATAAGCTTTTTGAAATACATTTTTTTAGGTTACAATGAGATCTAAATTATAAATCCAAAGTGAATCAATACATATCAATAGTGTTATCAGAATGAATTACTTACTCCAGCCAAACACCTAGCTATTAAAATCAGGTTAACTGTACTTTTACTAAGCAACCACATAATGAATGAATAATTCATAGTATAACATTAAAAATTAGGCTTGAATGTAGGTTATCACAATCACATTTCTGTTGATACCTTGATTTAAAACCTGCTACTAAGAGATAAACCTTGTTAGTGCATCACCCATATTACAGAATTAAGACAAAAGCCTTCTCATGCTTAACATTTTCAGTTAAAAATAAACAGAAAAACTGCAATATTATGGGTATAAACTGTTATTGATGTACATATTGATTTCCTAATCTTTGAAAATAACATTTTTCAAAGTGACTGCTCTCATCAGCTAAAGTTTTAGTGAGATTTTTAGTTGCTTTTTTTATCAGTCTGACAAAAGAGAGCATCTTCTTGCAAGAGGTCTTGGGAGATTTGATAAATTTTAATAGAAAATACTCATAAATTATTTCCCTTCTGTGGCTTTCTTGTCCTGGTCTTTTGCCTAAATTGATAATTATTGTTCACTACAGCAATTTAAAAACAGATTTCTTCCCTTTGGTCAGAGCTTTAAAAAACATCACATAGCTGTTGAGAACTCCAGTTCACTAAGTATATTATTATCAGTCATATACTTTACAGTCATGGTGGCTGTAAAGGCAGGTAAGAAGAGTACTCCCTACATCTTCATGACAGAAATGTAGATGTATGTTTGGCTAATAATTTTCCTCCATCCAGATTATAAATTGTTTTCAAAACATTTCAGATAAGAATGAATAAATTTTTCCTAGCAAGTGTTCATAAACAGTTTGGGGGGTTTTTGGGGATCTTTTGTTTGGTTGGGTTTTTTCCTCACGAAAGAGGATCATAAGCTCAGGGAAATCAGATGAAGGGAAGGAAAGTATTAACACTCACAGAAGTGTGATGTTGTGGCGATAACAGCAGGCAGACTCAGGTCCTACATAACATCAGAAAAAGCAAACACTTGGGACACATAACACATCCCCCCTTTTTTTTCACCTACTTTTTTTTTTGCATTCCTTTTTGGAAAAGTTGGGATTAAAGCTCTGTGTGAATATGACGGTGATTGGGTTTTTTCACCATAGTCACAGAATGCCTGTGACTGTAAGCACTCACTTTCTTGCAAATCTTCAGATCATAGCTGATGACAAAACTACATTTCCACTCACCTCTAGGTACATTGTCCTATTCTATATAAGCTAAAGAAATGTCTACATTTGTCTTAGGACAGAACCATGTTCTCATTTCATCTGTTTCTTTGATGAAAGGAGTCTGTGTATTATAAGTATGACAGAAGATTCATGGATGGAATTCCACTGACCTTGCTTTAGATACCACAGGGTTAATCATGTGAGTCACTGGAACTTCCTTTCCTGTCAAAAAACCCTCCTGGCGCTGATTCTCTTGGCATATCTTAGGCAAATCATGAGAAGACACGAACTGTCCTTTGATGTATGCAGGGTCAGAAGACAACTTAAGCTGCAAGTTTCCATTAGACCTCGTTATTTCCTGTGTCTTCCCATTTCTTATGCTCTTTTTACCCATGTCAGCAGGCCTTTCCATTATGCATAATTCTTTGAAAACCAGGTAAGCAGTAATCAGCCCAAGAGACAATGATTAATCATCTACCACTGTTCGTTATTTAGATGAATTTGGAGCAATAATCAGTCCAGCAGGGGACATGTGGTTTTAATATCTGAGAAGGGGAGAAAAACTTGTTGCTAGTAGTACTAAGACTTAAAAATGATTAAGTTATATATCTAATTTTTTTTTGGTAAATGTTTGTTTTTGGAAATAAAATAGTAACATTTTCCATTAAAGTACTGGGTTTTAAATAGATAGAGCACATGACTGCAGCTTGTCCAAACTAAGGAGATTTCTAATATATTATAACATCATTTTTTTAAGCAGCTCATAAATTTAAAATTATAAGGAAAGCCTACCCCCAAAACATGGTGGTTTTAAAATTATTCAATATCTCTTTGAGAGAGTCTATATGTAAAGTATTTATAGGCAATCCTACAATTGAGCTTGCTTCATTATGCTTGAATTATCAATATTTAGGAAAAAGACAAACATGAAAAGCAAAGTTTATTAATATGGACATACTTCTGTCACAGCACAAGTAAATGTATTGATGAAGGACACTTCATCCTTCCATTAGCTTACACAGTATCCACACTGCATTGATGCGTATTTGTGATCACACAATTCTGTATGTTCCCTTTCAGTACTGACAGAGAACAGAGGAGAGTAATGGTAGTACTAAGACTTGCATTCCTTCCCTGGAGTGAAGACTACTGAGCATTTGTTTTACTTCTACTCCATTGTCTCCAGGCCCATGCCCAATGTAAGGTAACACCATACAGGAACAACACTGCAGTAGTATCATGGTGACTGCATCTCATCCTGTATAAAATTGTTGTTGTATTTAACTAAATATGTCTGCAAATAAATTACAGTAAACAGAGCATGCGAGGCAAAGTCAAGATAAATTTTTGTCTGTATATCACCACCTATAGGGCAAGAAAAGCTTCTCTGCAAGTATTTCTTTTCTAGCATGCTGATTTCCCCAGCAATGTACTTTTATTAGAAGCAATTTTGAAGTAAACTGAAGCCAATGTGCGGATTATGGGCAACTGGTTCTTTTTTCAAAAGTGCTAACATGTCTATTACTGTGCCAATGGCTTTCTTATTTTTTTTTTTAATTAATATTATTTCGTTTACTTGTTTTTCAAAAAGAAGAAACAGGTCTGTTATATATGAAAACTGATGGAAATGATTCACTGATGCTGCATTTTTTCTATTTTTAGTTAGAGGCACTTATAACAGGTTTTAGGAAGAAGACACGGAGGGATAGGACACAAGGCAATATATTTATTTTTCTTATTTGATAGTTGTTTAGCATGTAGGAGATGCATGTTGGTTTAAAATATTTAAATTCATAGATTATTGAAGACTAGTTTTGGAACCATACCAATTTCAGACTTCTAATAATAGAATAATTTTTTTCTTCAGCATATATATTTTTGCTTTTGGTATGAACTGAAATAATAATTTCATATAATTGTCTTCATTTATCTATGGTTAGGTGATATTTTTTAGAAAAATAAAGAAAATTAAATCAACAGAACTATGTACAAAGTATCATAGTGAGAATCAAATTTATATGACATTAGCAATTATACATTTAGTTTGCTATGTTTGGAAAGTATTGCACTGATACATTTAAATTTTTTTGTGATATCAGAATTGTGCTCACCAATGACCTGGCAATGTTTTCATATTTTTTAAAACAACAATGATTTTTTCTCAACAAATGACTAGAAGTTCTAGCATAATGGAAAGAACAAATAAGAGTATTTTGCGAGTTACTTCTGGGGTATGAGATCTGTTGTCTGCCATATGGGAAGCAAAGGGCACATCCCCTGCTTTTCTTGTAGCTTATTCCCTACTGCTTCTGTTTTGGGGGATCAGATGTCCTGTTGCCATTTTATCTTGTTAATATTCCATAACATCATAGGTACTGTCCCATGTAAACTTAATAGCTCAAACTTCAGGGGATTCATCTTTCTGCACAGTGTGTAGGGGTATTATCTCTCATTGACACAGCATGAGATTCTTGCACACCATTGCCACCATATAAATATAGGTACGTTTTAGAACTTGTTATATTTTGGGGGTCTGATTTACAGAAGGACTAAATAACTGCAATGATAAATCTATCTAATGAAAAACACATTTGAAATCACAGTATGTGGTTTGTAATAGAGTAAACTTTACAGAAAGAGCTTTCTAAATGTCAGTATTTGTTGAAATATACTGAAGAAATCCTTTGGGAACCACAAATAGTGTTGTATTTTTCAAAAACATGCAGGATTATGCTTATAAATACTTTTTAAATTATGATGACTGTCA
Organism: Margarornis squamiger; assembly: GCA_035222235.1. Taxonomy (NCBI): domain Eukaryota; kingdom Metazoa; phylum Chordata; class Aves; order Passeriformes; family Furnariidae; genus Margarornis; species Margarornis squamiger. Next base: position 16,849,551 of record JAWWTY010000037.1, read on the forward strand.
AACTGATAGCATGCTTGCAGCTCCCTTGAAAATTGTGTTTTCGACAGTTGGTGCTCTCTAAACATAGCAGAGATTTAGTTGAAACTCTTTCTGGATGGAAGACTTATTGTTACTTCCAAGTTGTGTTTATTTCTTTCTTTGGTGGTTGTGTTTGGTTTTGGTTTGTGGCTTGGGTTGTTTTTCGGGGTTTTTTTGTGGTTTTTTTTTGTGTTTTATTTCAGTTTAAAGAACAAGTTTGGGTTTTGTTGTTGTTGTTGTTGTTGTTGTTTTGTTTTGCTGGGTTTTTTATTTAAAAAATAAAAGATAAGGAAAATATTTGATTTGATATCTAATAACTAATCATTATTCACAGAGATTCTTTGGTCTTCTAGGTCAGTTTTATCAGAGGCCATCTCCTTTCCATCCTACGCAATCAGAAGTGATGACACGAACCTTCAACATGTCTGTCCCCCTTTATCAGGGTTGAGAGTGGGCATTGCAGCACAGTGAGCTCACACTCCCTTCAGCACATAGCCCCTAGATATATGCTGGCATTCACTTCTGAATCTGTTTATGACGCTGTGACATTTTTCAGCTAAGAGAATTCCTCCTTTCAGCCTCTCAGACGTTTGGCTGACACAGTGTTTTGGATTTAGTATGAGAATAATGTTGATAACCCACTGATCTTTTGTTTGTTGCTAAACAGTTTGTTTTTCAGTTTGTTGCTAAGCCTACCCTAAGTGAAGGATTTTTCAGTGTCCCATGCTCTGCCAGCAAGCAGGTGCATTAGAGAGATGCACTCATTTCAGTGAGAAGCATGATTTAACAAGAATATTTTGGAAATGTTCCTCAGCTTTGTAACATGGGGTGCTCCAAACCATCCTTTTGACGTTGCTTAATTACTTTCTTTTCACAATTAGACTTTAATTATTTATCTCATTACCTTTTATTTCAGAATGTTTTCTACATTTTATATGTGCACCTTTACGTATCTATATAATTAACTTCTGTATCTGTAAGTAAGTATATACAAATGCAAAGTTGTATATAAATACATATCTGGAGTATATCCATGTGTGAGTATTATTTTTTATAAATATTTGAGGTCTCCTTTATACATGTGTATATATATATAATTCTTTATATTTTCAGATATGAGTACTTCCTGTTCTCAAGGCAGAAATATGGACATTCAGAGGCTGCTCAGAGACCAAATGGACATGACAGTTTCAGAAAACGGAAACTTGCCAACCACAAAGTCATATGAAAAGATGTGGAGTATGATATTGACAAAAGAGGCAGCTGTTGTGTATGCATTCCTTTTCTGCCACTCTTCTCAGTAAAGTGGAAATTGTAGCTGGTCACAGTAACACTGTGCAAGCACAAGGTAGTATGAAAATATTTGGGGCTGTAACTGTCAAAAATCATAGCTCCCTGCTAAGAAACACTTAAAAGAAAAATTGGGCAGGTGCAAGTCCATGGGACCCAATGTGATACAACCGCGAGTGCTGAGGGAACTTGCGCTTTAAGGCCACTTCATTAGTTGTTAAAGCTCATGGCAAGTGGAGGAGGCTCTTGAGGCTTGAAGGAAAGTAATGATCATTGTCATCTTCAAGAAGGGAGAGAAGGAGGATCTGGTGATCCTCTAGTGAGCTGATTATCACCTCATTCCCCAAGAAGGTGGTGAAGTAAATAATCTTAGAAACCTTTTCTGAGAATATGAAGGAGATGGTGACTCTTGGTTGTTGTCACCATGGATTTATGAAGGGGAAATCATGCCTAATCAACCTGATAATCACCTCCCATGATGCAGTGACTGACAGGGTGGATGAGGGGAGACTGGTAGTTGTATAACTTGACTATAACAAGGTTTTCCACAAGGTCATAATATTTCATTGACAATTCATTGACAAACCAATGAATTACACACTAGTCAAATGGACAGTGAAATGACCTGAAAGCTGGATGAACTGCTAGGATCAAAGGGTTACCATTAGTGGCACAAAGTTCAGCTAATCCTAATGAGGGCAGTCACTAATAGTGTGCCTTAGGGGTCAAGAATGGATGAATATTTTTTCACTTCATTAATGATGTGGATGATGATCCCATCATACTGCACCCACAGTGAGTTTCCAGAGGATACAAAAGTGGGAGTGTTGGTTGTATCAGATCATTGTGCTGCCATTCAAAGAGACCTCAACAGGAAAAGGATAATCTAATGAACGTCAAAAAATGTCAAGTACAACCCTAGGTAGCAGTACCCAGTGAGCGCTTTGCAGAGAAAAGACCTGGTGATCCTGGTAGACACCAAGTTGACTGTCTAGCCATGTGGCCAATAGTCTCCTGGGCTGCATAAAGAGGATTGTTGCCTGAAAGCTGAGGGAAGTGACCCTTCCTCTGTGTCCAGGACTTGTGAAATACTTCTAGAGTAATGTTCTCAGTCCTGGTTTTGCCAGTATGAGGAAGACATAGATATACTGGAGATAGTCCAATGAAGGGCCAAAAAGATAATAATCTTTGATGATTGTTATCAAGAGACAGGAGTGGCTGTAGTATAAGGAGAGGCTGAAGCAGGATCTGTTTATCCTGGAGATAAGAAAGCTCAAGAGGGATCTTACTCATGTATATAAATACCTGCCGGGTGAATACACAGCTTTGATACATAAGGAGAATCATCACATGGTTGAGAACATAAAGACAGAAATAAAGAAAAAGAGTAATTTTACTTTAATGTAAAATTAACTTGGGGTTGGGGGATATTTGTTGCAAGAAAGAGAATGGCACTCTCAGACAGGTTAACTTATATTAACATAAGGAGATTCAGTAAAACAGTGCAAGTTAACTTGGTTTCTTCTTATTTCTGTTTTGCTTTGTCTGCTCTGTTTTGTTTTTTTTTTCAAACTACCTCTCCCAACAGAAAAGAAGGTCTCCTGCTCTGGAACTGGGATCAGCTTTCTATGTCATGCACCTCTCCTTTGCCACTGACTGCAAGTGGTTGTCTTGAAAAAGTTAAAGACACACATTTCATTTCACACGTTCCCCTCAGTTACCCCTACTTGACTACATACTCTTTTTGTCTCCTCGTATTCATATCATTCACATCTGTTCCACAGCTCCCATTGTTTTTTAATTCTACTATTCCTCCATGAAAGATAAAAAAAAATCTAAATAGAAAACTATGCAAAGCACCATTAAAACTTAGTATTTAATAACTGATGTCCTTCCTTATCTCCCCTTATTCCCTCTTAATTATTTCTTTTGTTTTACCTTCTCTCATATGACTCTAGTTATGTATAATGAAACACTTGAGGGCTAACTATTGTAGCTAATTTATCTACTTGTATAATATCTTAAAATACTGGCAGATTAAACAACAATACCTAGAGTAGGTAAGAAAAGATAGGAAATGAAATATTGAAAAATATTGATGTTTTTATAGACTGTTGGCTCAGAAAGAGAACTGCTGTTTTATCACCACAATGTAATGACAGATCTCCTACTAATTTTAATATATGAAGGTCACAGAGTAGAATTTATTTTAAAGTTCATGAGGTGTGTTCTCCCTAATTCTCTCTGTAAAAATCCACTTTTTCATATGGAAGACCTGGAAGAGATTTGAATTTTAACCACAATAGAAGGATATTTTTGCAGAGACTCCAAACAGACTTTCTAAAGCCTTAGTATAATAACCTGAACTTCACTGTGTCCTACACTTTGTTCTTCATATGTTAAAAAATACTAAGAAAAATATATCTAGTTTATAATTGTCCATTAAAATGATAGTTTCTATCTTCCAATAACTGCTATGAACTCAGACAAACAGCAACAAAAAAAATTGGATGGATCATTTCCTAATCTTCAAAAAATCAAAGTGACTCCACTGACATAAATGTGACTATTAAAAGATATTATATTTGAGAATACTTAAAATAAACTGTGGTTCAGATAGAATAGATCAGCAGTAAAGTTTTTTTTTAAGTAAAAAGGTAGACTTTTCAAAAAATATATTGTTTCCAAACAAGATAATGATATATACTTATACTTTTTCATCACCACGAATTATAAACCAGGATTTGTCAATAAAACCATATGAACATGTCATAGAAAGCATATGAAAATATTATTTATTTCCAGTTGGGTCATAAAACCCACAAAAGGATAGCTTTGCTCAAGATGGAATCTGTTCTGTTTTATACTGGCCTCATATACACCATATTCACTCACCACACTCAATCTAAAAATTACTTTAAACACTAAAAAACAGATAAATGATAAAGACTGCACTTTATTTATCATCTAGAGAGAGCTCTTGTATGCAATTTTCATCCTTACAGGTGAAGATCCTAAGAGAGACTTTAAAGTAAGATATTAGAAATAACCCACGACAAACCACGGGAAGAAAAATTGAAAACAATAGACTGTTGAGTAAGTTGAGAAACTTCAGGTCTAGAAAGTGTTTAAACGACAAGATTTCACAGTGAGGACTTTGCTTTAACTATCTTTGATAAGAGAAAAAAAAGAAAAGCAAAAACACAAAGGGAAAATTTCAACATCAGATAATGACAGTACAGAGGCTTTTATTATTTTATGTGTAAACAGAACAAACCAAGTCAGATTGCACAGCACTATTTCACCACTGGCTTCATTTTAGGAACATCCTTTTAGGAACTGTGAAAACAGGTTAATGTAAAGGGGTTTTCTTAAACAATTCAGATGTGCAGAAGTGCTTATGAACCATCGCATGGATGATTAACACACTAACTTTGGCCATTTGCAGTACTGTCAGCCTTGGAACTTGTATTTATGTATTCATGTAATCGATATTGCTCACAAACATATTTTCAGAATCAGGTTCTTCTCCCCCTTTCCTCTCCTGCCCCCCCTCCCTGGTTGCAATTTGTTTGCAATTTTAAGATCAAAAGGAATCTTTGCTACCAAATGATCTTCAGGTGAAAACTCAACCCCGTTCTTACCTGTCACTGTATCTACAGCAGTATTTCCTGATGTTTATTTAAGCCCATACTGTCTTTCCTTCCCTCCCCTATTCCTGTACCCTTACTGGTACCTCCTCACTACTCGCTTTGGCAGCAGGAGCCAACACTGACTGCCCTGAGCACAAAGCTCAGGCCCTGCTATGGCTTATTCACCAGGGCTGTTCCCTTTAACACACGCCTCCTGTAATGCTTGAACAGCTCAGGGCTGGCACACAGTGCTGAAAACCTGTGACATGGGGCGCAGACATGTGCACCTCTAGTGCCTGGAGCACAGGAGTTTGTTTAGAGCTCCTCTGACACAAATCAGCTCTCACCTGAGATTTGCGCATGTTTCCTGCAGGGTCTTTTAGCTTTGCCACTTTGACATGCGGTGGCACTTATCTTAGCCACTCAAGGCTGGCTCTTGTCTGACTACTTCTTATTTGAGGCAGAAGGTATTTCCCTATTGACTCATCTCTTCTAAGCAGTACCCACATTCTAAGTTTCTAGCCGATGAGCCATCTATACTACCCTTAAATGACCAGTCCTAATTATTTTTATGTACTTTAGATGAGTGCCTGAAAGACTTTTACTTAACCTCACAATCATTTGCAGGAAATGTTAAGAGATGTATGACTCCTTTTTGTTTTTCCCTCTATATGATACAATGTCCAAAGTTTCTTTTTTTTTTTTCCTTCTTTTTATTTGGTTACACTAGATTTTAACTAAATTAAAAAAGAAATCAGAGTTAGGGACAGCTCCATAGGGAAAATAGGACTGTGTTCCATACATAGAATAGTATAGCCACATACCCATACACACATGCTCATAGATACACAGATAGACACACATAAATGTATATGTTATTGAAAACAAAGACCACACTCATTAGTTCTGCCTGAGATGATGTATCCCCTCAACAAATCCACCCACAGAATAAATGCAGGCAAGAACTGTATTTTTTTTTTTTAAATACTGTTTTGTAAAACACATTTTGCATTTTTTTCTTTTCTTTGTTCTTCTATATTTTTGTCATTTTTTTCCAAATCTTTGCATTTTACTTGTTTTTGAGTATGTCTTCCACATTTTTGCCCCATTTCATTTTCCTTCTTGTTACCAATTCTTAACTTCTAATATTACACTTCACTATCAAACTGACTGTCCTGTGCCAGAATTGCTTCTGCTGAACAAAGGCTTGAGACAGACGTGGTGTATCTGTTTCTAAGCAACACACAGAAAGTTTTCTCTTTTCAAATGCCAGAAGACACTGTTGAGAAGTACCAGGAAAGGTGCATTATGCTATGCACTAGCCAAACTTAACAATTATTTCAAGGTTTAGTGTGCAGTCTTAGTTTACACCAATCTGGAAAAACAAGTCTTGAAACAGCAAATTTCAGTGTTGCATAAAACACTTGGCATACACACATCTTTGAAACAGGTAGGGTTTTGCTACTCTTGCCTTCAAGCAATTTATTAAATTTAGGAGTCAGCAGCTCCATTTTTGGATAAACCAAGCCTTAGGAATGCATTTCAGAGTGATGTATGATTCATTTTCAGAATTCTAAGAATATTATAATGTAAACAGGTCAGAAAATTATATGCAATGTCTAAGATGCTGAAGAGTAATGGGAAAGATTACTTTGTGTAATCATGAGCAAGATACTGTGTTATAACTGTAAATATTTAGTTGTGGTACATTTTTTGAATGTACTTATAAAAGTCAAGGATTCATACAAAATAATTAATGAAACTGTCAAAATTCATGCAAAACTTCACATTATATAAAAAAGCAAAATCAGAGTTTCAAATGCTATAAAAATGACTAGTATATGGTAATCTAAATTCAATGGGAGATTTACAATATTATCACCATCTTTTCCTCCCATGTTTATCTATAAATTTCTGATAATACCTTGTCTTTTGAATTACTCTCTTCAAATTGAACTAATTTTACTTGCAGTCTTTGATTTTTTTTTCACTATCTCCTTATATCTCCTGCTATTATATGTTCTTACAATATTTTCTTCTCTGACGGTATTATATTATTGAGATAACACTTCGTACCAAAATAAAATTAAAATCCTCAAGAATTCTACAGCAGAAGTAAGATAATAAAAGCATGAAATGCCTGTGAAACATTAATGTCTCCAAGTTCATGTCCTTCAAATTCACTTTATATATGTATACTTCTCTCACCCCACCCCCACACCCCTGACCTCCATTTCCACTTGTTGGAAGTGCTCTACTATTAAATATTCATCTAATCAGCCTATGGTACTCTACATATAATAGCTAAAAAAAAAAAAAAAAAAGTACATTTAAAAGAAATATGCAACTGAATTTCATTGTTAGATGCACAGAATGTTCAATTTTCCAGTTGAAATCCAGTCAGCACAAGTGTCCTATACAAGTTTCATACAGTAAAATAGCTATTGATTTACATAAACTAAGTCTGTTAGCTTTGAATTACATACAAGTAGCTAAATGCTGTTTGAGGTTAAGTTGGTAAATGCTTGTTACTACATTTCCCTAAATGGAAGTTTGCATAAAAGTAAAATGAGTTAAATCATTGCCACCATAGTTATGGACAGTAAAAGGATTAACTGGAGAGGAGTCCAATTTACTGCCAAGAGGAGACAGACAGTAATGGCAGGTGTGGATATATTTGTGCACAATTGCAGTCTTTATCAACTGATGCAGATGTCAGTGGTACCCAATTCTTATTCCCCAGCACAGTTCCATTTGTAAAAGGAACTGGAGAAAATAGGAGATCCCATCACAGAATTCACACACACACACTCACAAACACACAAAATTTGCTGAAAGGAAAATCATGAAGATTTAGTTTTAAAAGGAGGATTTTAAGATTCTGATTTCTAGATCATATTGTGGTTAGTAAGGCACCTTAAAACTACTGGCAAGAAATACAGACACTATAAAAGGGAGGAACCAGCCCAGGGTCACAAACTAATAAATCAGGAACAAATGAGGAACAAAACTGAGTTTTCTTGCCCTTATCAGCATTTTTAATCTCTATTGGGTTAAAAAGTTAAAGACAATGTAGATATTATTTGCTCTTTCAGATGTGAAGGTTTTTGGACTTTTTGTATATGTTTTTACACATATTTTCCAGAGATTTTGAGGGCCTTCAATCACAAGAAATAAACCAAACCACATCAAACCAAAACCAAAACCAAACAAAAACACCAAACCCAAAACATAGGAGTTGAACAAACCTGCAAGCATCTCATAGTCACCCAGTCTGACATTGTTAAATAAATTTCGAAAGTTTTGCAATTACTTTGAAAGTACTGAGGTTTGTCAGACTTCTTTTGTCTGGAACAGTTTTGACTGGATTTGTTTGTTTTGTTGGTTTGTTTTAAATTCATTTAACTGTAACTATATTTTTTTCTCAAGACCAAGTATCTCCAACTATTTCGTTTGACTTTTGTTTGTCTTTGCATGATTACAACCATAGATCTTTTTTTTTTTTTTTCTGTCTATGGTACCAGGAGTTTCTTAGTGCATTTAACTGATAGGCAAATGATAGATAAAGATGATTTAAAAATAAAAATTAAAAAAAAAAAGAAAGAAACCACCAAAATATTCAGCTAAACACACATTAATATGCCAAATATCAGATAAAATAACTCTTTTTAATGGACAATATTAAGGAAACAAGTTTTTCAAAAAGCTAATAAGTTACTATAATGCCCTTTTGGCATTCAAAGCTCAGCATTAAGGAAACATAACATAACCTGAAAATTACTGATAAAATAGAGGGAAATAAATCTCAAAAAAAAAATAAAAATATTTTAGGATTCTTTATTAACAAGCTATCTTTAGGTATGCTGATATAACCCATACAGGATTTTGAAGACATTAAAAGTAAAAGCACCATAAGCTTATCTTAAGAAAGAATGGGACACTTGAAATTTGGTCTCCCTGTTGCAACACTTCTTTCTTGACAGTCAGAGGGATGGTTCCCTTAAAACTTATGATTCTGCTAACAAGTAAATCTTCTTTTTATTAATGTAATGAAGTTAAAAACAAAGTGGGTTTGCATAGCAGAAAATGATCAGTAGCTATACTAGGTTTGGTCCATTTTGATTTTAATACTAAAAATACAGAACTACAGAGTTTCATTTTTAGCCAACCATCTTGCTGTACTTCAGAAGATGAGAAGTAGAAGACATGTTTCAGCTTAATCATTGAAAACAAACTGAAAAAAAAAAAACAAAACAAAAATCAGCCTGCCTTTAGTTCTGACCAGTGTAGTTTACTGTAACTATTCATGCTGTTTCTGAAAGAGAGACAGAGAGCTGCCTGGTGTTTTGGGGGAATGCCAAAATTGTCACGTACTACTCATCATGCTTTCTGAGACACAACAGGAATGGCACATTCTGCATTTCCAGGTACTACCCTGTCTCTTTGGGTCAACAACTGACCTCCCGCCACATTTTCACATTCAGTTTCTCTTTGTCTCCCCAGCTGTAAAGGCCTGGAGGTTCCTGAACCTCTGCTCTTATAGGAGTATTTCTCTGCATATCCATTCTGAGAGAGTGGGCATGACAGCTATTCTGTAACAAACTTCAAATTAATATGGGGATGGAGGGAGAGAAAAAGATTACAGGGATGGGGGAGAGAGGAAGAAAGGGTGAATGAAAGAAGTTAATATGAGTATTTCACTAGATACTTGTGCTCTTTTCTTCTGCCTCTTCATTTTGTTTTTGCAGTAGAAACATTGCAGTCTGTATTTCCTCTTTGAAGGTTTGCAGCAATTCCATGTCTTTGGCAGAGGTTTCCTCTAATTAAACGTCCACAGTTTCTGCATGATTTATTTCTCTTATTCATCATAACCTAATTCCTTTCCACCAAGAGCTAGTTGACAGAACTGTCAATTTCTTTATGTCCTTGTTAGCTTGACTCACTGATTCATCATCTACCTTCTTTGGATACACTCAGCACCATTTTTGATGGGCTGGACAGCAGGAAGATCTGTCACATTGCCAGCATATTTTTCATTCTTCAGATCCACTCTTTCCAGTTCTATTACTGAACAGGGTTTATAGATGTTTAGTTGACTGTCCATGATCAGCAAAAACAGATGATAGAGATAAGGCATGAATTTACAATGTGTTTTCCCTTCGCATACTCAGCATTTTCTCTTAAAACAGTAGCCAGTGGTAAATTGAGCAGCAAGTGCTGTACTACAATGACCCTCTCGAGGCCTGTTGAGACAACTACTGCATCTTCCTACAAGGCAACCTCTTCACTTGACTTCTTTTAGAGAGGAGTTTCGAAAAGCTTCTCAAACAAGGAGCATTCTCTTTTCTTCTTTTTTTTCTTTTTCTTTTCTTTTCCCTTTTTCTTTTCTTTTCCCTTTTCCTTTCCCTTTTCCTTTCCCTTTTCCTTTCCCTTTCCCTTTCCCTTTCCCTTTCCCTTTCCCTTTTCCTTTTCCTTTTCCTTTTCCTTTTCCTTTTCCTTTTCCTTTTCCTTTTCCTTTTCCTTTTCCTTTTCCT
>JAWWTY010000037.1:16860061-16891862 GCA_035222235.1 Margarornis squamiger
TCCCTTCCCTTCCCGTCCCTTCCCTTCCCTTCCCTTCCCTTCCCTTCCCTTCCCTCCCCTTCCCTCCCCTTCCCTTCCCTTCCCGCCCCTCTCCTCTCTTTTTTTTTCCCTTTCTTCTTTTGTCTCTTTTCTTTTCTTTTGTCTCTTTTCTTTTTCTCTCTGTTCCTCCCCTCCCCTCTCCTTTCCTCTTCTCTAGCCTAAAGAAAAATATAATCAACATACATTTAGAAACTATCAGCTTTACACTGTGTATTACAAACCATAGACATGCCCTACATGGAGCTAGATTTCGAAAATATGGTTAAGCAACACTGTAAATGACTGCAATGTGTAAGTTTATGGAGGTGGCTCAAAATCAGAAAACATCAAGCTTCCAACACCTGAGCACATTTTTGAACCGAGCCAGCAAGGACGTTTTGAAACAAATACAGTTATACATGCCTGATGGAGAAAAGTAACCCACATAGATTTATTCCGTGCTTCCTCACAAACGTATCTGATTAATTTTTGTTTACTTCTATTCCCCTTAGTTGTGTCTTCCCATAAACTCCATTTCTCGATCATTTTTACATCTTGTGCTTGTACTGCTGCTTGCATTGTAAGGCAGTCTTATTTATTATTCAGATGTAACAGAGATCAGTCTCTAGTCAGTTTTATGTACTATGCAATATATCTCCTAAGACTTGAGAGCAAGAGTATAAAATATGCAAATAGCTGCAAGTTAAAAAAAAAAAAAAAAAGCAAGAGTTGTTTATTTCATTCTTGGAGCAAACCTAGGGGGAAATAAAGACAAAATGACTCTGTTTATTTTAAAAAAAAAAAAAAAAAAAAAAAAAAAACAAACAAAAAAAAACAAAACAGAAAAAACAACAAACTATGAAAAATATAGAGCAGATACTATCAATGAGTGTTTTGTTTGTTGAGTTTTTTTCTGTAATTATTAGTTTACCTAACAGCCTTACAGATATTTAAGACTGGGGCAAAGCAACCTGTAGGCATTCAGCCATTCTAAGCTTCAGGTGTGCTGTCACTTATGCAAAACAGGCCAATCAGGAGGACCCAGAAAAGAGATGTTTGTCTCAAATTCTGTCCTGTACAAAAGTACTAAATTCATGACTCCATTGAGCTACTTAGGAGAACTCAGTGCCTAAAATCACTGGGAGCTATGTAGTTACATCATAAAATAAAAAATATATTTTAACAGGTACATATTAGATATTTCTTCTTTTAAAAAGCTTGTTTTCAGCTTTTTTCAACTAATAAAAATGGTCAGTGAAAAAGTGTTTTTCATACAGTTTAGCCATGTATTATCATAGTTAATATAGCTTAGCAATTCAAAACAAGCTTTTGGTATTTTCATAAATATAATGGGGTAAGAAAAATGTCCCATCAAATTTTAAATTGATAATCAGATACTGCAGATTGTCAGCAGATGTTACTGGCATTTCTTTTGAAGCAGAGAGCTTCAAACAGTAAATATCAGCCTTTATTTGATTGATGTCCCTTAATATATAGTTATGTTCCAATTTTTTTTTTTTTTCCCCCAGTGGGAATAAAATCTCAGTAAAATGAAATAGAAAGAGAAGCAGTGGTGGGAATGCAATTATTCACTATGTTTCAGGTTAGTTTTAGAGATTTCATGAATGCCAATTCCAAGGATTTTTTGAAATTTTCTAATTTACTTTCTAAGCATATACAGAAGATCTCTGTTTATATTCAAAATTACAACTCATTTCAGTTTATTATTTCAAGGTGAAAATCAAAAGAAAATGGAAATAAATCACACATTTGCCTCTGTCTGTGTACAGGTCAAGATTCAACATTGTATTTAAAACATGATAAATGATGGAGATAAGCCTTAAACTCAGAGTTCTAGAGAGGCGGCTCTGGTCAGCCATTGCTGATTTAGAGAAATATTCAGCTACCCAACATATAAAAACATTAGTAAATTATTCTGACTGAAAATGTTGAAATAATGCTCTCATGAGTGACACTATGTGTTAAAGAAATTAACCTCTCTTTAATTCAGTTTCTTTTGTTTATATATTTTTTTGTTGTGAGTTATTTCTGACCATTTGTTTGTGAATGAAATTAAATGTTGATATTTATCAGAACCTAGATACTAAAAATATCTATTTGTTGTTTCTTTGTTATTAATTGCTTTTTAAATTATAGCCTTATAAAATGAAGCAAAATACATTACCTAAATAGCAGAACATGTCTTTCTTCATTAGCTTCACTACCTGGCTTTCTCTTATACAAATAACAATCAGCCTTTACAGTTTTTATAATGATCTGTTATAAAACCAGAGACCAAAACCTACAGTTAATTGTAAATTTTATGCATTTAATTAAAAAAATAATCCTGTACTTCAAAGGCACAATAAATTCAAAATAAGTTAATACCACTATGCATTTTATTTTACTATAGTACAAAAATGTATGTCATTCTAAGCATATATGGCATAGCAGTAAGTCTCTTCATAAATATTGACAGAACCTGTCAGTTCTAGACCACAACTTAAGCTGAAGGTTTTCAAGTAAGATCCAATTACTCTTTTTTCCATCTCTGTTGCTCTGACAGACTTGCTTCATTAGCAAAAAGTGTGTGCCCCACTGCAAAAAAATCTCCATACTAATATGCATTTTACTACTCCTCAGCAACTGGGGAATAGGAAAATGAGATGGTGTGTTGTTGGCTACAGTAATAAGCATATCTCCTGAGTATTGCTTTGAATTAATTTATTTTTATTATACAGGGTTATTGTTGTGAAAAGAAGTATATTTTCATCTGCTTTACATTATGTTTGAAATTCTATGGGTATGATCTGACTGATGAGTTCTGCTGATTCCAGTGGAAATTAGGAACAATCATGATTGACCACTTTAAATCAGTTTTTGGACATTTTGTATTATTTTCCCTTTGTTCTTACTACTTATGTTTAGACACAATTCTCTTCTATGATTGTACAAGATGGAAAAATATGATTAATGTAACAGCTATAGTGCTCTGATGTATTGGTTTTCATTTCTGGGTTTTGGTAGGTGGGGGACAACAGGGGTGGCTTCTGTGAGAAGCTGCTGGAAGCTTCCCATCTGTCCAGCAGAACCAGTGCCAGCCAGCTCCAGGAAGGACCCAGCACTGGCCAAAGCTAAACCAATCAGGAATGGTGGTAACACCTCTGTGATAACATATTTAAGAAAGAGGAGTTATTGCACAGATGTAATTGCAGCCAGAAAAGAAAGGTGTAAGAATATATGAGAGGAACAACCCTGCAGAGACCAGTGTAGAAGGAGGGGAAGGAGCTGCTCTGGACACCAGAGCAGAGATCCCCCTACAGTCCTTGGTGCAGACCATGGTAGAGGAGGCTGTGCCCCTGCCGCCCATGGAGGTCAACAGGAATGCAGAAAACCACCTGCAGCCCATGGAGGAGATCTATTCCAGAGCAGGTAGTTTCCTGAAAGAAATCTTTGAACCCAAGGGAAGACCGTGCTGTAGCAGGCTCATGGCAGGGGACTGCAGAGCCGTGGAGAGAGGACCAGGTTTTCTCTTAGGACTTTTGACTCTGTGGGAGACTCAGGTTGGTGCAGGCTGTGCCTGGAGAACTGCAGCCCGTGGAAGAGTGGCCCGCATTGGAGTAGAACTGTTGCTGGTGAGAAGAACTCACCTTGGAGAAGTTCATGAAGGACTGACTCCTGTAGGAGGGACCTCATGGTGGAGCAAGGGAGGGACTCCTCTCACTGAGCAGTGTCAGGAACAGCCTGTGATGAACTGACCATAACCCTTATTCCCTGCCTTTCTGTGATGCTGGGGAGGAAGAGAGAGGGCCTGGGAAGGAGAGAAGGGTGGGGAGGAAAGTTTTTTTAAGGTGTTTTTTACTTCTCGTTATCCTACCCTAATTTTGTTAGTAATAAATTCAATTAAGTTCCATGTGTTTATCCCATGATGGGTTTCAACGAGTGATGTCTCCTGGTCCTTATTCCAACTCATGAACCTTTTGCTGTATTTTCTCTACCCTGTCCAGTTGTAGAGAAGAATGAGAGTGACTTTGGTGGTTACCTGGCATTCAGCCGGGGTGAACCCACTACATCTGGTAACTTTCAAATACCTTTGACTATATCCAGTTTTGGAATACATTGATTAATAGAGGAAAACTCAACCACTGTTTTATTTTTCACTTTTCTTCCTGTGGTGAGAGTCACCTAAGAAGCATATAAAAAGCTTTTAATTGTTTGATTTTCTATTGTTTTAAACTAGCAAGAATGTATTACAGTGTTTTTAATACACTGTAATTTTTTTTTTACTTGTCTTGTTTTTCACTGTGCTTGAGATTCCTAAGAGTTCTGAAACAGATCTCACTATCTTTGAAGCCCCATCACAGGACTTTTTAATTTGTACCTGACAAATAAGCTGTTTGGAGACTCAGATCCCATAACAAGAAAGAAAAAAAAAACAAAAAAACAAAAAGAGAAAAATATGAAAGCACAGTTAAAACACTGAAATGAATTCCAGTTACCAGTATCTATTGTACACTCCTGTCTTAGCTGCAGCAAACACCTGATTTGAAAGAGGATGGGGAAGGAGTACAGAGGGAAGATTATTGTTCTGCCAATAATCCTTGTTTGGGCATCAACAGTACCTGAAGTTAATGTGCCTGGGAGTCAAACTGCCTCCAATTCACATGTGAGTAGGCCTGCAGTAAGGTTCCTGTGTACGTGCATGAGATGCCTGAGCACAATGCGTCTTCATTCTTACCCTGGAGATGTTCAAAACGGGCATCAATACAGTCAATGAAGCTCAGACAGAGAGCTATTGGGTCACCTTAAGGAGCCACATAGAGTTTTATTTGCCTAAGCAAAGATGTAGTGCCATTTTGCATATCTGACGTGCCTAAAAGAGCAGTGATTTCCAATTGTTTCTTTGCTGCAAATTCTGCAAGTTCCCTGTCAGTGGGGTTTTGATGGACACTATATGCCTCTGTGTGAGTATGTTTCAACATTATTTCAGCTGCTGCCTTCTAAGTCGAATTTCATAGCTTCTTTCAGAACTGCATCATCCTCTGTGGAATTTCAACAAAAACATGTCATAGAAGGGTAATAGCTAAAGAAAGATTAATCTGTGAGGTATATAGTCTGAAAAATGATGTCAAAAATAGCCTTTCAGTAGATCTGCATTGTTCCTCAAAAACCAGGCATATATGCACTTACTGATAATTTGTGTTTTTAGTGTTTAAATATAGTCACCCTGTGCTGACAAAAGGGAGAAGTAGTGGTTTATGGTATGAATTATAAGCTGGATTTCCTTCTACTCTTACTGAAGTATAATTAATTTATGGTGATGTGAAAACATTCTAAGAATTTTTTGCTTAAAAGATTCTCTAATATTTCACTAAAAAGAGAAGCTAAAGCCAAATATATTTAAAAAATAAAGTTTGTTGCCCTTGGGCACTGCAAAGGAATAGACAAAATTTATTTCACTCTCTTATCTAACCATTTGGTATATGAAATGTAGAGCAAACATGTAGAGCAAAAATTTTATCATGTTTTTTTCCAGTGTGACCTCTTACTCAGGTGACACATTACAAAACAGATGACCCAGTGAAATAAAAAAATAAAAAAAATAATTAAAAAAAAAAAAACACACAAAAAAAAAAACCCATAAAAATTGGAGATAAATTCAAATTTCTAGCTCACAGTTATTATAATTCCATAAATTAAAATAACTATATATCAGTGTAGAAATACAGTTGGGGAAAATACTTTGTCATTTTTGTAGCTGCTTTGTTTAGTATGTTAGGTCATGTGTCAATGAACTTCAAATGACAAAACACTGAATACTGAAATTTAAAGTAGTAAATAGCTATAAAAAGCCCCACTCATTATGCATTTATTTACAGCAGAAGAAAAGCAATCAATTAAAAAAATGGTATTCACAGCTGAAATTAAATGGTGAACTGGCAAGGTGCTATTGGGTAAGTGTCACAGTTATTCATGGTCCTGTAACTGGGTGAGAGTTTGTCTGCATTTTAATTAGTGGAAAAGAGTTAACTTCTAACTTACAAAATATAGAGCACTTCTGCCTATATGTCATTATGCTTTTATAAATATAAAAAGTGTGCATCTTTATTTCTCTTTCTAACAGACAGAATATTTATTTACCTTCCAGACACAAGTTTTCAATTACAGTATTGCTGAGGATCACTTTGAGCATCACTCTTAATGAGGGAATTTAATTGAGTTCAAATTTTGAAGATTTGACTTAATTTGCCAATATAATTAAAATATTTACCAAAGAGTTGTTAGGGAAACTTCCTAGTCTGACCATTCGCAACACACTCTGGCAGTCAGATGAATGCCTGACCCAGTACGTTATGAATATGAAGAAAGGATTCGAAGAGTGGAGAAAGTATTCACAATAGGATCAGCCTAACCCACCTGAAATACAAGAACATGGTACACAACTTGGGGTGAAACGTTAGTCAATGTACTATCATGGAAATTCAAATTAGGAGCAGTGTATGGGAGGAACCATACACTGTCTTACTGTGTTCTTATTTTTGCTGTTTGCTTATTTTGGGTATTATTTTGAGGATAACTCAATACATCACTCTCACATCAAACAAGTAGTGAATGAGCAACCAGTTACTTAATCCCTGACTTTTGAGTATCTTTTGTGGTTGTATCTTGATAATCATTTCTATCCTATGATAATAATCTTGTTATGTTTAATCCTGCTATGTTCATCACTTGCAATAATGTTATAAGGCAAATGGTCAAATGCCTTGAAAGGTACTTTTCCCTTCTCCTTGTGACACCCTAATTATTATGTTTGTTACTTGTGATAATGTTGTATGTAAGTCTAGCAGTTAAATGCCTTGATTTTTTTTTTTTTCCCTTTTAGCATATTAGCAGGAATGCTCAATTATTATGAAGGGAATACTGTTGAAGAATACAACTGATGCAGGTGGCTTGGTTTGCAAGATGCAGTGTGAGGTGCAGATTGAGAGGCAGACTGAGCTCTGGGTGGGAGTACAAGACAAGAGGCCATGAACTGCCAGACCTTTGCATAACAAGGATCATGAAGCCCAGTGGCACCAGCCAGGTGAACAGACACTGGGAGACACAACAGGAGCCAAGGAAGAGCAAGATTTTATTGTGCTGTACTGTGAGGATATAAAAGCCCAGGGGTTCCTTTGTTGGGGGTTCCTCCTCAGAGGTACCAACTCAAGCTGTTTCTGTGTTCTGCATTGTGAATAAATGGCTTTGTGGAATGAGACATCTGAGACCCTGCTGTGGGAAATCTGGGGTTGAATCAGTAAGGAAACCTGGTCTGGCTGTGTGTGATGGTTTGTGATGGGGTGCATGGCACCCATTGGTCACTGGAGCCACTCACTGTGAAGGGGCTCGGGTCCCAGCTCTGAAGGTTTCTGGCATTGGGAATGTTACTGACAGAGAGGCTCAAGAATGATCAGACTGGGAAGTCTCCTTAACACAGTTTCAAGGTAGGAATTTTAACTAGTTATGTTAAATTTCATTTTCATATTTGTTCTTCTTGTGAAATCATACCTGATTAAAAATTTTTATATTTTTGACTGATTTTTAATTCTGATTTTTTTTTAATGTATTTCTACAAGTTCATTAAATAATATGTGTTTACATAAATACCTAACAAAATTCTTATAAAAAGATTGTATTTCTTTCTATTTTATAGATTCAGGGTAATTCAAGTGTAAAATTTTTCATAGATTCCAAATTTCAATAATCATAATTGATAGTTGGTGTGTTGCATTTTTATAAGCGGAAACTTTTGAGTGTGCACACATCTATCATTGTGCATAATGAGACTCCAACAAGCTTACCTTTTTTTTCTGGTTTTCCTCTAGAAGTTAAGGCGGGTTTCCTTGAGTTTAGTTTGTCTCGTGCCTGGAGAATTTTTTAAACCTATGAAGGAAGGCTGAAACAGTTGGGGTTGTTTAGCCTGAAGAAGAGAAGGCTCAGGGAAAATCTTATTGTACCCTGAATGCTAAAAAGGGCTTGTAAGAAAAATGGAGAAAGATATTTTACCAGGGCTGACAGTGACAGGGCAAAAGACAGTGGTTTAAACTGAAAGAGGATAGGTTTAGATTTCCTTTAGATAAAGAACAAATTCTTGACAAAGAGAGTGGTGAGGCACCAGAACAGTTTGTCCAAGTAAATTGTAGATTCACCATCATTGGAAGTTTTCAAGATCAGGTTGAGTGGGGCTTAGAGCAAGCTAACCTAATGAAGGAAGTCCATGGCTATGGCCATCTGGTTCAACAATTGGGGCCAGAGTCAGGGGTGTGGTGGTGGTCATGTGTGTCTGGTAGGTGAGCAGATTTGGTGATCTTTAAAGATAGCTTCCAACCCAAACAATTTCACAATTTTGTGATTCTGTCTATATATAAGACAGCTCAGATAGGGTAGTCTCTGAATAGTTCTGTTTTTCTGCAGGAAATATAAAGGGAATTAAAGGTGATTACTATAGATTTACATGTCAAACTTTATCTCTGATAGAAAAGATATTTAAATCCTACCCTAGTTCACAAAAAATAAAGGACTGTGATTCTAGGATTTACAAGAACAGGTACACTCTGCATCTACTATCTGGCCCAGAATTAAGTTATAACCTAATCTCTACATGGAACTAGTCTTCTAGCTTTCAGAGGTTTTTGTTTGAATCATGTGGAATTTTCATAAATTTACTTGAGTTATGAATTGTGACAGTCCTTTTGAAGATCTAAGTAAAATTAAACTGTATTAAAGCAGTTTTCTAATTAATTTTTTACTCTTTTGACCCTTAATAGACTAGTTGATCAATACTTTTATTGGACATTAAAACATATTTTTACTTTAATATTTTTGTGATGTGAAAGCTAATTTGCAATTTAGAAACAACTATGATGAAAAGAGGTTTTTCTTTCCTAAACAAACCTAATATTACAGCTTTTTTTATCATGGTATAGCCTAAAAGATTTTAAATACATGTTCATCTGGTATTGGAAATGCATTATATGATGACATTCTTTGTCTATAGAGGATAAAAATAATTCCTTTTCTACATAATTTATTTCTAGTTGAAAGTAATTTCTCCAAAATAATGCTAAATAAAAGGTGAAAAACTGTTTCAGATCTGATGTGTTTAATTTTCCTGTTTTAATGAGAAACTGACCCCTTGCACTCTCCTTCACTGTGGGATAATTACTATCTGCTGTTACTAACAGTTCCAGAAATAAATGATCTAGTCAGGATTAGAATTAACAAGCATGGTTGATCAAGCCACTACGAACACGCCTTCCTCAGAGTCAGTTTCAGCTGATGTTGTTCACTCATTCTCAATTAGGTACTATCTTACAGCATTTACTTACTGAATATTTACTTGCTGATCGGCAATTGCTGTAGCAGTTTTATGGGCTGTGGAAAAAACATTCAGCTAGGATAGGCAAATGTACCTGTCACATTCAGTAGAGGCCCTAGTGATATATGTAATGGTAACTTAATAAATTGATGACACTGTACTGAACTGGAATAATGCAATTTAGCAATTTTTTTCAACACAAAAGTAACATGATTTGTTAACTTCATATTTTGATTTGAAAATGTAATAAATTGAATATTAATGCAAATCATTATTTCTATCACATTCAGTGGCATTTATTGTAAGTATAATCTAGTAGCTTAATATCTCAATTTCATAAATGTTCTCTTAAAAATTATTCTTCCATATGATACATTAGTGTCAGATTGATCAATTAATGAAGATTTACTGTTTTGATGATAGTGACAGCATGGTACACTATTAAAAACTTGTCTGAGAAAAACAACTAAAAGAAAATGTTTATGACTTCATAGTTTGCGTCTTTATACAATGATTTTGATCTATTCATCATAGTACTAAAAAGCAAGTAGAGAATGAGACTTAGGGACCAGAGCAGCAGAATCACCAAAATCACCAAATCAGTGGACAAAGCTGACTCAGTGATTTCTAAATTGCTGGCTCTGTTCATATACATTATAGTAATGAAAATAATTTGTTAGAATTTTGAAGAAGTAGATGAGAAAGCAGATCTGAAATAGAAACTGATTTTACAAATACACTGGCTTTTGGTCTGATGTTATATCATGAGCCTTAAAGCACTGTTGGTAGTTGCTGTTATATTAGAAGTCTTGCTCTATTTCATTCAGTAACTCAGAGACAATTTCCAGAATGATTTTTCTAACATGAGTGGAGCTAGAAAACTTCAGATCATTCAAATATGATTGGAATTTGTCAAATATTATGCACTTTTAACAAAATAAAACAGTATACAGCATCTCAAAAAAAAATAAAAAAATTACAAATTTCCAGAGAGTTGCAGGAAAGATATTAAAAAGCAAGATCAATGAACTGTTATGTGTTATAAGTAGGTTTCAAATCCTTCAGTCTGAAAACAAAACCCCAAAAATCTAGAAGACACTACACAGGTCTTTTATGATCGGTCTAAAGATGGTAAATATGGACAAGTTTTTCCCTGCCTCCTCTGATGGAAGAACTATGGGACATCAGATGAAACTAGCAAGTAACACAAAAGGAGACCATATCCTGAACTTTTCCCTACCTAGAGCAGGTGGTTGAACTAAACTTTCAACTTTTTTCTAGGATTCTATAAGATACTAAAAAAATGTAAGCTAGGAAACACCTTCTCTCAGGATGCTAAGAATACTGAAAGCATATTTAGGTTTAAGGAATGATGGGACAAGTCTAGTAAATAAATTCATTGTAGTCTCCTTAGTTCTTAGAAATCACTTTAGTTCAGGAAGCTGCAAATTACTGGACAGTATGTAGAAAAAGTATATTTTTTGGAATGTTATTTTCTAGCCTAGGCATTGCTTATGCATACTGTTGGGAAAATAAGTGTTCAGATTACACAGACCTTTGATCTTAGCCACTAATATAGGTATAATGTGTTTGTTCTTGTGCTATTTCATGTTAACTTATTTGGAACTATTATTACATTTATTATTGTTGTTAAAGGTCACAAATTTGTAAAAATGTCTTCATAGTCTGAATGATTTCTCTTTAAAAGTCTCATTTTGCACAACTTCCTTTATTTTTCCTTCTTGTTTCTTCTCATTCTTTTTTTTTTTTTTAAAATTTATTTATTTAATGCCACCAGATATTATTGTAGGAATCACAACAATCTCTCTCCACCTTTTTCTTCTTTTTTCCCTATAGTACTGAGCACATTTCTTCTGCATTCGTTAAGATTCCTTTCACAGGAGCTACCTAAAATGCAAGACATCCTATCTAAATTAGTTCCATAGCTTCTCTTCACAGACAACAGAGAGATGCAGATACCTTCTTTGTATTAGGTGAAGGAAGAGACTTTGTACTCTTTTCTGTGCAAAGCTTTCTGGTTATTTTTTTCTGTCAACAGTTTGGATAGACTGTGACAAAATTAATGCAGCTTTTCCCCTTAGTTTCCCTCTTGGCCACATTCATCAATGTGGCAACTAACATTGCATTGATGATTAGACATATCTGACATATCTCTTCTTTGAATCTTGTTACTGACCTCCAGATGCCCGCAATATAATCTATATATTAATTATATATAACCTATATAATAATCTCTTTTCCATGTTTTTTTTTATATTTCAAAGCACTCCCTGGAAATTAGACTATGAATAGAGATGGTACTGTGCTGCAGTGGCTGCTGTACTGCTTTTTAGCTAATGGGAAACTTTCCTTTCACTGTACTGTACAGGGGCCCTGTACTTTTGCTTCCTGTCTATACTGCTCATGCTGGTGTGTGGTGGTGATGGTCTCTCTGCTGCAGTGGAAGCATTTTCCTCTGGCAATGCAAGAGGGAAACAACCTAGGAAGTTTTCACTGAAGTGGGTCTTAGTAAAGCTCTGAAGAGCCTGGAGGTCATAGCTCCACATGTACCAGAGCCTTACTTAAAGACTTATCCTGTACTCTAGTAGCCCCTGAAATCATCCTACCAGTGCCTTAAATGCCATTTAAAAAGTTAGCAATCTCTTAGGTATGCATAAGGC
This sequence comes from Margarornis squamiger, assembly GCA_035222235.1. NCBI lineage: Eukaryota > Metazoa > Chordata > Aves > Passeriformes > Furnariidae > Margarornis > Margarornis squamiger. Next base: position 16,872,119 of record JAWWTY010000037.1, read on the forward strand.
TTTGCATTTATTATGGGAAAGAACTCTGATAATGAGACAGAAAGTTATTTCAAACTGACATGTAATGAAGTGGATTGAATACATTTTTATCAGTATATCTTATGGCAAATTAATTAAGTAATAATATAGCATTAGAGTACTGTCTGTTACATACTAAGATTTGGCTTAAAATAATTAGCACATTATATGAACTACTTCTATTCCCACTGATGATTATGACAAACTGCCATTAACATACCAAGAACAAAAAATTGTCCAGAAGCAAGTAAAAGTAGGAGCAGAGAAATATTTTTAAAGTTAAAATGAAATAACTTGTAACAGAAATTAACATGCACATTGGGAAAACCAACAGAATTAGTAAACTCCTGCATAGTTATGAGTGTTCCATTTCAAGCTAAATTGAAGGCTCAGGTGATGATAATAAACCTTTCACAGCTGCTTCACTAATTGGAACATGACAAGCAGCCAGACTTCACACTAGGCTATAGAACATGTCATGTTGTCTTCAAGAGGGAATTGAAAGGCATCTGAAATCTTGGCTTTGCCATGGTTTTAGAATCATCTATTGCCAACCTGAGACAAGAAGAAAAATAAATGGGAAAAATGTCACCAAGCCAGCACTGACATAGCGTATTTTTCAGGCAATCAACCTTACTGAAGTGCCTTCTTTTGGCAGATTGGCCAGGTGGAACAATGATATTCTGCTTGTGTGTCTTGGAAGGGGAAGATAACTGCCTCCAATGTTATAAATCTGAATGTTGATGTTTGCACCTTGCAGTGCATTTCTAGGTAGCAGTTGTCAAGAGATGTCAAATTAATATTTGTTTCTTTAGGGTTTTATTGCTTTGTATTTTAATTGTTCTTTCTGTCTGGTATGTATCTCTATAAATTGGATCCTAGTTGAGAACATGATCAAATACAAATATGACCAGTTTGAAAATAAATTTTCTTTCACTTTAATTCAATTCTGTATATCTTAAAAATGTTGGTTTTAAGAAATTCTTCCTTGTGTAAATTGTGGAGTTGTTCCCTCACAGTTTCCTGTGCATCACATTATGTTCTGTAAAAGAGATTGCAGTGGGGACTAGGGTGGTGGCCAACAGGGAGAAATAGTTTGTGTGCAGTGGGTGCAGTGTTATGGAACACAGTCGGTAGGAGGGGATTCACCAGTACTGGCATGTTTGCAACCGACCTAAGGCTGGAAAACTTTCAAGAATAGCAGGGGGATTGCTTGTTGAAGCACCAAAATATAGGTCTTTGAACTGATGAATAAAGAATATTTGCTTTGTGACCTAAGAACCAATTCAAATTTCCAGACTGGAAGGGAGCAGTGGAGGAAGAGATACAGTAGGCAAAGGCAAAAATGATTTCCAAGCCTTTCTAAGGAATTAGTTTCACTCAGCATAGGTGAGTGAAATGTAATGAATTTAATGAAGAGAAATGTGACATAGATTCTGACACAGATGAAGGTTTAGAGATCACGACTTTATCCTATAAGAAGCCAACATAACAAAACAAGCATTATGCTTCAGGTATAATTTCCTAAATATGTAGGCATGTTTACAACATAGCTTTTTGCCCCCCCTCCCCCCTTTTTTTTTCCTCCTCCTTTTTCTACAGAGGAAGCTACAATGTGTCCCAGGGAGTAGATACTACTCTGAGAGTAGTATCTAAGTTTTCAAGTTTGACTTCCTGATAGTTTCGTGGTGTGTTAGGCAGCATGAACCAAGACTGTTTACTGCACTGGTAATACCACTATATATTTTAAATAATGAGCACCTTATAAGGACAATTTAAAAGGCCTTTGCTTTTTTATAGATATCTTTAATTTTTTTTTAATTGCCTGGGCCCTAAGGGAGTGCAACCTAACATGGTTTTGTAATCACGTACTTCGAAATCTGAAACTGGTCATTAAACAAATAATCAAAGATGTAGACTTCTCATGATTTTGTTTTTTGATTGATTGTTTGGTTTGCTTTCCTAGATATGTGAGGGAGTTTTAATATTAATAACAATATTATGATTCCATAATAAAAACAAAGATATTTAACATTACATGTACATTACTGAAATGTATATGGATTGAGTTTCGGAATATAAGGAGAGTCTAGTGAAGTAATCAGTCTGCTTTTCAGACAGTAGGAATATAGTAAATAATTTTACACTTATGTTATTCATAGTCAAAATCAAGTATTATTTCTATTAAGTATTATTTCAACTTAGATCAGGCTTTGAGTTAAATGTATAGCAAATTCTGGGGAAAAGGTAATGTGTGTGGTTTATTAATATTCAGAAGATGTCTTAGTGGTAGGCATTGAAAATTACTGCTCCAAAAGAATGAGTCAAATTATTATCAGGTGTAAAAGACAGCTTTTTAATTTTTACTTTCATTTTTCCCTCTGTTTTGGTTTCTTTATTTTTGTTTCTTTGGTCGGTTGGTTGGTTGGGTTTTTTTCTTTTCAGTTGGTTGGGGTTTTTTTGGGGGGTTTTGTTGTTGTTGTTGTTGTTCCAGAGAAATGTTTAAAGTGCCCTATAGAAATTCAGAAAATACTTTTATAAATACTGAATTTCTTCCCATTAATGTAATTAGAAATCAAATAAATAAATAAATACTTATGATCATGCTTTCCTTTATTTTTTCTTGAGAAAACTTGAGTGGTATTGTAAGTATTATGGAAGAGTTTATCTAATTTTTTTTTCTTCAGTCTCAATTAAAATTCTATGAGTTGTATTTCCCTACTCCTGTACATTTGTTGGTGATTCTTCAGATCTATTGTCATGTCCATGTTATTGTTTTTCTTAATAAGGGTGTTATATTTTTCACTTTTTCACAGAAAAAGTTAGGAATCAAAGTATTATGGCTTAAAATCTACAACAGACATCTTGTAATGTAAAAAGAAAGATCATTTCCTAACAGTAAAACAAATACAGGAAGTACTCCAGAGAACAGAAAGATAGAAATACAAACATCATCTTGGTTGTTGTACTAAATCAGAACAACTGACTTCCACATAAATGCTTTTTTTAGCAGCTCTACCAGACACCACATAGATAAATTTAATTATTACTTGTATTCAACTTTAATTCAAATGTACATGCAAAAATTAACATGATAATGATGCTAATAACTTTGCTGAAACTACTGAAGATAGAGACTTTAAGGCCAAGGCTGTTATATCTATTCTATTTATATATTATTTTATTTTCATTTACGCTCTCAAGCTACACCAGAGGAAGTTCAGGTTGGGCATTAGGAGGAATTCTTCAGAGAAAGTGTATTTAAACATTTGAATGGACTGACCAGGGAGGTGGTGTTTCACTGTCTCTGGAGGTGTTTAAGAAAAGACTGGGTGGCACTTAGTGCCATTGTCTAGTTGACAAATTGATGTTTGGTCATAGGTTGGGTTTGATGATCTCAGAGGTCTTTTCCAACCTCATTGATTCTGTGATTCTGTTATCACAACTCATCCTGTTGTGATAACTTTTTGATTCCAGGTAAATATTTGGAGGAGAATGAAACTATGAGAATTCAGCAGATGCAGTTAAAAGCCAATTTCTTTTAATTAAAAGGAGCCCTAATTTGTTAATAGTTCTCATCCTTGTCTGAGGGTGTTTTAATTCCTAGTTATGACAGCAATAATCAATACATTAGTATTAGAAAAAAAATACAAATAAGATTTCACTGAAAAAAGCTTTTTATTTTGAATTATCAAGACCCAGTAACATTAAGATGTCACTGTACAGTCAATAGTTATAAAAGAATACACCTTTAGAATGATTATGTTTTTAGTCTTTTCATAAAAGATGGAACTTTTATTTAACAATATCTACAGTGCAACATATGAAATCATGTAGATAGGAAAATTTACACATGGGTTATTAAAATAAATCACTGTATTAAAATAAAATGTCTTTCTTGTTTTCTTTTTTTTTTTTTCCCCAGAATGAAATATTTAAAATTTTATTGATAGAGGATTCTACATGCATTTAAAATGGATCATATGTTTGGTGGGTTATTTATTTCTTCATTTACAAAATGCTCATATCCAGCAGGATATAAAATAATGTCAAGGTGCAAATAGCTACGTGTTAAAAACTTACTATTTCATTTGTAGGATTTAAAGTCCTATCTAGACCTTAACCTCTTTACTGTCACTGTTTCTTTAACTACTGATTAAAAGCTATTACAATATGCTGGGTGTTTGGTGACTTCTCCAGAATAGCCTTCCAAAACACTAAATTCCAACTGAATCTGGCATTCATTAGCAGTCTTATTGCTGGTTTCTACAAGGAAGTCATGAGCAGAATGTATGTAAAGTTTGAGCTGTGTGTCACTGCATTAAGGTTTTCACTTTAGGTCCTAAGTTTGGCAGGCACAGTGAATAAATCTCCAGTTTTATCAAGTATCCTGTGACACACACCAGTAACTTTGTTTTCTAGTAATGGTCATACTTCAACAAACAAAAATTCATTTATTCTATGTATTTTAAAATCTTGCAAGAGTCTCTTCTATCCTCGCGCCCTATTTGAGGCAGATTTTAAGAATAGCTGAAGACTTAATGTGTAGTTTTTTAACACCACTGGGAAGATAAATTTTGAATCTGCAGTAAATGGATGTATGCTTTTAGGGAGTCAGACACTAAGTTGTATCTAATTTGAGTGTCACAGTGAGAGAGAATTACAACCACATATTGTGTTATTAACATAATGGAAACATCTATAACTGTATGGTAGGAGAGGGTCAAAATAGATGAGCCTGAAGTTAATAGTACAATAATTATTACTCTCTATATTCTGAAAGAAATAGAAGAGTTTCTCTTTTAAGGTGGTTATATAAGTTATGAAAATAACCTAAATGTAAATATTCATGATAATACTTATGTAGAGTTGCTGTTCATTAAGATGGCTAAAGAAACTGGGGGTTTATTGTTTATTTTTGAAGTCTGTATTATTGGACACAAAAATATTAGGGGATCAATGATAGGAGGCTGAAAAGCAATGTGCATGCGTGTCTTGGACAATAATTTTTTTTATCAGAGCAAAGGGAAAGTTTGTGTCTGCAATAAAAACATTTTCACCTGAGCTTTAATTCATTCTACTAAGCTATAAAGGTGATATGTAACTGTGAAAGCTAATTTTGGCCTACCTTCAGAAACATCATTCGTTGATCTCACCCAGTCACAAATGTTCATGTATCTACCAGGTATACTTTAATTAATTCTGCACTTTCCACCAAACATGTCTGGTTGTGATAGCAAAAGTGATCATCTGCTCTGAATTGTGTAGGACATCTTTGTTTCCTCAGGAACATGTGGGCAACATCTGTCTCACATCTGACTAGATTAGATCATGTTTGGTTCCATGAACGGAGCAACAGTAAAGCTCATACAGCTCTATTTACTCACACCCCTTGAAGGACTGATCTCATATTCCAACAAAGCACTATCAAAAAGAAGCACATTTTGTTATGTTGAAGAATAAAACCTTTCAACAATAGTAAAAAAGTCCTTTAAGTATTCTTTCATGTGTAACTTCTTTCAGCTATTGTTTAAATTTTGAAAATGTAAATGGTAATGTTAGCAGCAACACTAGACAGAAATGACTCTCTCACTGCCTTAGTTTGCATTCAGTGATTCTGGAGGAATCAAATTAAATTTGCAAAAGCAGCAGCCATCCTGGACTTTATTTGATCATCCTTTATTTATTAGCATTGTGAATATGGCAAGAAGCGTGCATTACTGAACAAAGATAACTGCAGACAGTTAACTTAACTGCAGACAATTATGTGTGTCTCAGCAAAGCTGCAACATAACAGAAATCTGTGACATGCCTCGAACTGGGCTGTGAATGTTCATTGCAGATCACTGGGACGATCCCTGCTGATGCAGTGTGTTGCATCGGGTTTCAGCAAATTATTGCCCTGTCTCTTTGCTGCATCACAGAAAGCACTAAAATAGCTGCTGGTCTCAGATATGTGCCTGCACAGGAAGATGTTAGGCTCCAAGTTGAGAGCATTCTTAGAAATGTTTCTGTACATAATAGGAAAAATGTTGTTATTTCAGTGAAAGGGAGTGTTCTTGTAAGAAATTTTGGGCTTTCCTTCACTCTGCCACTGTGGCTTTGCTTTCAGTGTTTTTTAAAACTTCCCTTTGTATGAAAAAAATATCAGCTAACTGAGAAAAGTGGAACAATATTCACCTATGTGAATGTCAAATTCCATGACAAAAAGTTCCACGTCTACCTAATAATTAATCACTCATAATAAGATGACCAAAGTAATTTTCAAGAAATTAGTTATTTTACTTAGGGCAATGGAGGAAAAATTACTTTGAATTAACCTTCTCTTTGACACATTGAGTGAACACTTCTATTTGTATGTTAGCGTTACAGACCTCATTCATAAGCTGCAAGGTAATGGAAACCTTAACCTGGCACTGGTTTACAGTCTAAAAGTAGCATGTTTTAGACAGTACTTTATGTGTGGTTTACATAGCCTGATTTACTAAGCTACAGCTTTTGTTCTTTTGTATGATAATAATGATTAAAACCAATAAAAATACCTGTGAGTCAATAGATTTAACGTTCTTTGGACATAATTTTAATTTATTCTATGAATTACTTTTATTAAATAAATAACAATATTTTGACTTGCTCTTTACTTTGATAAAGCACAGAGGAATAGAGGATTTGATATTTGGAACAATTTCTGGAAATTTTCTGAGGTTTTTTTTGTTTGTTTTGTTTTGTTTTTCCCTCCAAATGTCATTTCCATATATTACAATGTCATCCTGTTTTAGTTGATTTAATTTATAATAAATTTCATTCTGTTTACTGATGTCTACTGTAAATACCTGCTAGCATCCTTTGCACTATTAATAGAGTTAAAACATTGGCATTCCTATGGATGCCATAGTATATGCTTTCAGAGATGTGTTTTGTATCTTCACTATTTTAAATTGCATGCATTGATGGCATAGAAAGGAAAAAGATCAAAAAGAATTGTTTCCATTCAAGCAACTGAGATCTGTGTGCAAGATCTATCAGCCATGAATAGTTTAAGGAAACAAATACTTCTTCCATAAATAATCAGAATGAAGAAAGTAATTTGAGTGTGTGAAGGAACTGCTCTCTGAACCATGTTCAGATATTTCTGGCCTCTCATTAAAATTATCCCCTACAAAAATGTTCCTGAAATCCTTAACAATTTCAGAAGTCTACACTTTCTAAGTATTAAAGTAATTATTTTAAGGATTTATGATGAGCTTCCTATTCCTATAGCTAAAAACTGATATTAGAGCCCACTAATGTAAAAAGCTCCGCAGATGACTGAAGATTGACTATGGCATTGCTTAGTCCAAATTTGTATGCAATGTAACAGAATTTTCATTTCAAAAATTTGAATGCAGTGTAATGCGTATCAGAAAGCATAGTGCAGAGTGCATCATCTCAGTGCTCATCTTCTGGATTAAGAATAAAATGATACTGAAAAGGCATGTATGTAAAAGAGTAGGAAAACACTATGAGTACATGCAAGGCTGACACTTTGGAAGCAAATGTAGAATGTGGAATTGGAAGCATGCATTTGAATCTGAAGAGCCAACAAATGTGATTTCTTTTTCTTTTAATTACTATGAATTTAGTACAGAGGGAGAATCTGACAAAAAGATATATATAAAAAACAATGTTATGTTTTTGGCCTCTGTATAAAGTTTCAGGGAAACTTTCGTTTGGTGTTTTGTTGTTGTTGGTGTTGTTGTATATCCTTTTTTTTTTTTTTTTTTTTTAAGTGCAAAAAGAAGCTAAGAGTGCAAAAGTGATGAAAATATCAGCTTCAGGCTCCGATTCTCCTTTAGTCTTAATCCATAAAATATTCTTATGAGGTGTAATTTCCTATTTTGTACTTTTGTGGATCTGTTAGGTTTGAGCTTCCAAGAAATTCAGAACTCAACAGGTGCATACAGTTATATGAGGAAGAGTTCTCTCACACATGACCAAATTTGAATATATCAATGAAACTGTGAAACTTTTAGTTACAGTAAATGTTCATTTAGTCACAGTGGTAAATCTTGGAATTAATATGGTAAATACTGTAAAAGCAATAGGGTAAATCAAAGTATAATAAACACTATGATAAACTATCTGCATTAGAAAATATGCCAGGACTTGTGTGCCTGTAAAACTATTCTCCATTTGAAGTTGTTAAATACTTTAGCCAATGCTAGAAAATATTTATATTCAGCCCAGGCAAAATACAGGTAAAATATAGAGGCTAATTAAGGATTTTCATGGTGAAAAACAAAAAAATCCTCCTATCAGAGAGAACTCATTGGGGTATCAATAGCATTCTTTACCTATATTCTTGCAAAATCTGACATGTCCCTGAACACTCAAAGAATGGAAAACAAAAATTTAAAAAGTAACATGAACTGCTGTTTTCTTCAAGACAGTCTTTTTCTTAGCTGTTCATAGAATCACAGTAAAAGAAACTTCATCTCAAAAGCTTAAAACACAACTGGGTAGAAAAACTCCCTCACCTTTAACACTGGTTATAGTAAGGAGGACTTTGAAAGAGATGCTCTTTTGGGCTGACACTATGAAAAGTTGTCAATAATGAAAGTTGTGTCATCTGTAATTTCTTTAGCTACTTATTCCTTCTTGCCTTGAGTAAATCATTAAGGTCTATTTAGGGTATTTTTCCCATGTTAGCCATTTGAAATCCTTTATCAAAAGAGTGACATGTATTACACATTGAAACAAGGTAAAACTCCCATTCTTCACTTTTTAAGTGAGAGAAACAAATATTTTTATGAACAAAATTTTTATCATTTGTCCTTTAAGGCTGGTTTGAGAGGCAGGAATTTGAGTCAGAGGTGAAATTAGCACCAAACAGTAAGATCTATGCATTTTGGAAAATAGGAATATCCACAACTTTTAGAGTGAAAGGAAGCGAAAGGTGAAGCTTCCTGAGGAGCTCAAAACAGCTTTGGGGATTAAAGATTGTTATTGTCAGATTTTAACAGCAGGTTATAGCTTTCAAAGTTGATTTTATTGACCTGGAGTGAACTGTTTTTAGGAGAAAACCAGTAGGCAAAAATTACACTTGTGTGTATCATCAGATTGCCCCAGTGCCAGGAGCTACTTCCTCAAACACAGGAATTTGCTACTGATCAAGATGCCTTTCATGAGGCACAAATAGTTAGAGGAATATGGAATGACTGACTGGGGAGCACATCTGCAGAAGAGAACCTGGGGATCCTGGTAGACAGAAAATTGAGTGTGAGTCTGTAGCATGCCCCTGCAGCGATGAAGTCTGCCTGATAAAAACACATCAGTCATTCCAGAGAGGCTATTATTCACCTTGCCTTGGCCACCCTTGGAGTATGTTGTCCTGTTTCAGCTCTACCAACAGAAGAGAGAGATTGCCAACTGGGGAGCAACCACTGGAGGACCAACGATATGGTTAGGAAGTTGAAAGTTGGAAGAGGAGGGGCAGTAACCTTCTAGTGTCAAAAAGGGAATTCCAGTGAAGATTAGTCCAGCTTCTTGTCAGATATTCACAACAAAATATCATGAAGAAATGGTGACAGTGTTGCAGCAAACAAAACTGCAGTTATAGGATAGGGAAGGATGCCTTGCTAGAAGAGGGGCTGAGCATCATAGGAGACTGTCTAGAGAGTGTGGAATCACGGTATTCAGGGATTTTCAGAGCTTGTCTGGAGAAAGCTGTCAGAAGCCTGCTCAAGGTTTGAAGATATTCCAGAATTTTGAGCAGGAGGTTGAATTAAAGTTCAATTCTAACATAGGTTTTTGCTGGTGACTCTGTGATCTCACCTGGCATACAATGATCTTAAAAAAAAAAAAAAACAACCAACCAACCAACCAACCAACCAAACAAACAAAAAGCCACAAAAACCAAAAATGAACAAACAACAACAAAACCAAAACAAACAAAAGCAGTTCACGAGGGATAGAAGATACTGAAAAACACCTAGAAAAATGGCCCCTCCCTTGTTTTGACAACAATTACTTTGTCTTTGATTTGTGCTTTGTTTGGAGTAGCAGGACTTTGAACATGACTTTTAAATAAAAAGGATTACAACAATAACAATGAGAAAAAAACAGTGGACTTGAGCACCATTTCCTCCCATAACTGAATCCAATTTATATGTGGCTGGACTTTTGGCCAGCTACTTATTACCAAAAAAAATAACAATACTAGTACTGTGACTGCCGGAAAACATGAAGCAGTAACAAAGCAGTAATGGTAACAAAGTGAGCATGTTATGTTGAAACACTGAAAATGTATAAATCCATTCTGTTTGCTTGAGACTGTCAAGTCATGAAATCGGTTCTTGAGGATAACTGTATTGTCAGAAGCAGGCAATGAGCAGGCGCTGAAACATAATGAAAATGTCTGAAAGGTCATGTGGTCATCAGATGGTAATATTCACCTGAGCATCAGAACTGAAGCATTGCTTACAAGATTAAAAAAAAAAAAAATAAAAAAAAAAAATAGAAACTTCTGATGTATCCTGTAAGCATATAAAAATGTCCACTCTGCTGCTTGGCTATTCAGATACAACTGTAACTCTTTGAAAGTGTTCTGGAGTTAGTGTGTATGAACATCAGAGACAGAATTATTCTGAGTTGTGAAAATATCTGCTCATTCAAAAAAGGACATATGACTGTATTCATGTCAAGGAGTGTAATGAAAAAAGAAAATAGTATAAAATTAATTCATCTTGTGACAAAGATTATAATGGAAGTGGAGATTAACTCTGTGGAATAAAATAGCCTGGTATTTAATTCTCCACTTAAATGTCTTAAAATAAAAAAGTGCAATCCAGAACTTCAGTTTTACTGTTTGTATTTCCACTTCCTTGGACTTGTATGTGATTCTGTCTTCTGGGAAAGTAAAAAAATCAAGCAAGTGCATACCATAAAAACCCCTTTTTCAAGCTAAGAAATTTCATAAATATTGTGACCTAAATATTCTTAAAAGTATGTTTAAACTATTATTGTCCTTTCATGCGACGGGCTTTTTCAGTCAACTCCTGCAGTTTCAAAAACAGGTCAAACACCAAACCTACATTTGCACTGAAATAAGAAAAAAAAAAAAAAAAAAAAGATTGTGAATTTTTAAATTGATCTACCAAGGTTTACCTCTTTTACATTATTTATAAATACTGATCATATAAAAAAAAATCAATCCAAGTAAGTCTTGTGTATTAATTAAATATGCTTCTCATGTTGTAACTAAGCTATTTGATACACTAAATGGCCTTTCTACATTATAACATTGTAAATTACTGTTAGCCGATTTCAAGACTCATCTGGAATACAAATTACATGCTTTCCTAAAATATCTTAAATATATGTCTGTAGAATCCATCAAAATTTGAAATTATGAAAACTGAAGCTCACAGGCAAGGAAAAAGAAACTGAAACAATAGAACCTACTAAAGATATTGTTACTGTCTTCTACTTTCAAAGTAGATATCTCAAAAGATATGCTGATGGACAGTCAAGGAAGACAGGAAAATATATCTTTAAATTAAAAAAAAACAAAAAAAAACCCACAAAACAAACAAACAAACAAACAAACAAACAAAATAAAACACAAAACCACCTAGTCATAGCATTTCCCTTTAATTATAAAATTTTACTCTCAAATATCTGTTTTATATTTCTTGCAGTGGTGGTGACCCTTGATGCTTAATGGACTGGCTCTAGTCAGCTGTGTGTATATTACATTTTGTGACAAGCTTGCTTTTCATACAAACATCCTGCAAGGTGTGCCAATTACTATCCGACAACTGACATAGTGGCAGTACAGTAAATCAACAATAGAAACATCTGTCTCCAGAGAATGTCTTCCACCTGTTCCTGTAAAACATGTTGGATTTGATATTGACAGAAAATCAGGGCTTGAGGGAACACCATGGTTCTGGCAAAAATCCCAAGGGTGTAGATTAATCACTGATTTTTTGTAAGGATTAGATACTGCAGTTATTAAAGAAATATTTTAGATATCACATGAAAGAAAGAAAAATCTCAGTCTGTAAAGGAAAAAAAACATGCCCAAATAGTTCAATATTAATTTGGTTTTCTCCTAATTTCTGAAAGATTGATATTAATGATTGTGGTCTCCATGTGTGTATTACATCTAAAGACTTAGATGTTCCAAACCATATGGAAGTATGGGAAAGGTTAAGAGAGAAAAATAGTAAGTCTGACCTCATCCTTTGGTCCAAAGAAGTCCTGTAATTCAGACTAAGGGGAAACAAAAAATTATATTGCTTGCCCTGTATTAGATATGCCTGATACATAATAAGTAGCAGAAATTATTTATGTGCTGAGGATCTAAAAAAGATTAACTTTGTTGGGGCCATAGGATCAGTTTTTAAAGCAGAGAAATCACCTTTAATCACAAAGATTCAGGTTTTAATAAAGCCAGTCCCAGACATCTGAGTTCATGTTGTGACGTAGTGTATTATAAAGTTACTGCGCTTAACTATGTGTTAACTACAGGTTTCTGTATGCTAGATTGCTTCTCTACATTGTGCCAGCTGTTACAGTTACTAGTTTATTTCCCAGTATTTTATATATTGTTGCAAAATTGTACCAGGATTTTAAACAAGTTCTTTCTGAAACAACCAAACAGGATGAAGGAAGGTAGATAAATGCAATACACTTTTGATAACAAGACTGTTTTATTTCTATTTCCTGACATTTTTTTATGCTATCAATATATTTATTTGCTGCAATTGTGACCACCTGAATAATTTATTTTTTTTTAACTCCTCTATGTCATGCCAGTAACTGCATGATTTTACATTTGTATTCTGCTTTATAAAAGTCAAAAAGCTGCAGGACAAACTAAGGAAGCCTGTGGGCACTGTGTCCTATAGCTGGGTTGGCCACAGATCCCAGGGAGTTACAAAAGAAAGTCAGACTACAGAGCATCATCTGCTAGTGTAAGCAGGAAAAGGAGATCATCCATCTCATAGGACATCTCATTTCCACAGCCTCATTTTAAGAAAAGTTATCAGGAAGGGACTGACTACAGCAACCATATGAAAAGCAATAGACTTCACTTTCCTAAACTACAGTTAACAGCAAAAATAATATTTCAAATATCCATTTTGCAGATCTGACTGGGTGGGAGTTTTTAAGACCCAGAAAATAAGACAGTAACTGAAATTTAATCCACAGAAAAATTATTCTTTCAAATGGAACTCCTGGCCATGTGTTTGCTTTAAGGGTAGCAGTAAGGAACGTTTTAGCCCATCCCACCTCTTGGGCCAGTCATAATTTGGCCATCAGAACTGAGGAAAAAGTTAGTATTTGCTGAAAAATCCAGACAATTTCAATAATTTCAGATAATATTCTTTCTGCCTAAAAAAAAAAACCAAACAAAAAAACAAAAACAAAACATCACTCATTCCCTTCCTACCATGCACACCTCCTGCTGCTAGACTTAACAACTAAAGTGTCTCGTTTGTTTTCTAATGTATACAATGCGAAACAAAGACCTTGCTTTACTTTAGAAAGCCTATGTACTTTCAGGAGAACACTTTACAGTCCTGCAAAATGGTGCATGCATGTACTCGAACATGACTCCATTCAGGCAGACATTTTTCTTGACAGGATGCTGTATTGGGAACAAGGATGCAAAGAGCCTGCCACAAGCATATTAGAAAAGCAGCATAAGAACAAAAATCTAAGAAAAAAAGTCCTAAATAAAATATCCTGCCCTTCAGAAGATGCATGTAAACATAACTTAAAATAATACTAAACTCAGTGGGATTGGGAAGGAAATACAAAAGCTGCCAGCTACAGTCTCTGAAGCTGAAAGCAGAAATGCTGGTATAAAACCAAAAGAGCAGAACCTCAGGCATTTTGCTCACACTGGGGTGACAACACCCCCAGGCTCAAGAAGGTAAGCTTGATGTGTAGCAGATACCTTGTGAGGCACAGGACCTTTCTTCCACCTACCAGTTTTATCAGGGAGAAGAAAGAAAGCCAGAAATAATACACAAAGTCAGTGCTTAGCCATTTTAAGAGCAGACAAAGTCACTGGAAAGAAGCCAGAAAGCTTTGTATTGCTCTGATGGACAGGGCAGGAGAAAAGGAGACCTTCTGTTGGAGCTAATGTCCCCACTTCTCTCTAGCAGAATCTTCCTGAGAGCCTTGAGCTCAAGGTTTTGAAATCCCAGTCTAACACATCAGACATAGAAGACTGCAAATGAACACAGAAGAAGGAGTTTTCTTTATTTGCTATTCTCTTGTCATGATAAAGTGTAAATAGCTGCTATTTCTAATTATTTTGTCATTGAAAACATCATTGACACAAGCTTGAAATTTTATCTCACCTTTTTATAACAATGTTTGAATCCCTTCGAGGTGGGTGCTCTGTCGTCAGAAGAAAGTCATTCAGGTGGAACATTCTAGGCAGTAACTTTGAGAGTGAAAGAGTTGCTTCAGGGACAAGACTGTTTCTTTATTATAATATAGTCCTTTTTTTGGTGCCAGTGACTCTCTTAATGCTTTATCAAAGTCAGAGGACAGCACATCCTTATAACTGACTGTTATTTAATCCCCTAAAAGAGAGGGTTTTAATATTTAAATCATATTAATGTACCACTTTTTTTTTTTTTTTTTTTTTTTTTACCATCTTTATTAGCCAATAGTTATTCTCAATTCAAGCTGTAGATTACGGGGGGTTGTTTTTATTATAAGGCTACCTTAATGTAATATTCTATTTTTAACTGTTCAGGGAAAAAGTAAAAAAAGAAATCACACTGAAGCAATTTCTATTTATAAGTAGCTCTATAAGAGAGATCTTCCTCTAATGACATTATTTTTTTTTCCCCCAGTGTATTTTGTTCCAGCATATACTTAAAAAGGAAAAGAAGGCATATGACAACATGCACCAGCTGAGGGTCATTGCCAAATATTTACTGGACAAACCTTAAGGACAGCTTGCCAGGTTATCTGAAAAGGTTTGGGGGATTTATAATGCTATTCAATACTGAAGTGTATTTGTGACACTTTTGTGACACACATGGTGTGCTAGAAAAACCATTTGGGAATCCCCGTGCACAGCAAGAAATAAATATTTCTACTAAGAAATACTGGGGTATGGTGATTGAGGTTGTCAGTTTTCTGTGTGTTGATATTTCAGACAGGAAGGCCAAAATGTAGCCTGGGAGAGGGATTGCTTTTATGGCCAGTAAAATACCATGAAAATATTTAGATTGTTATGCACAGTGGGGAAAAAAAAAAAAAAAAAAAAAATTATATTATGGAGTGTGGTTGCACATTATTATAGTTATAATAATCAGACAGATGATCCAGAACAACTGGAGATGCTTTAGCACCATCCTTTGGGAAAAGTATATGTACTCTCTTTTTTTAATTGCCCAGTGACTCCATACAAGGCTTGCTATAAACTATTCTTTGACCAACTACTGGTCTTTTTTTTTTTTTGGTGGTGGTTTTTGGGGTTGTTGGGGTGTTTTTCATTTTTGTGTGCGTCTTTTTTTGTTTGTTTGTTTGTTTTTCTGGGGGTTTTGTCTTTTTTTTTTTTTTAATTATTTAAACTCTTGGAGAGTATCAACTTTTATATACATTTACTGTAATTTTACCAGTTTTGCTAAACTTTCTTGGTTTTCTGCACTATGAATGTGAATTCTGCATTTGCCTCTATCCTTAAGTCTTTCCTTCTGCTTTTAGTTTCACTTGTGTCTGCATAGTAGGTGTTTTCTCTTAATACTAAATCTTCATTTTTAAGTTCTCTGTCCTGGGAATCATATTTATCAGCATTCTTGTCCTTTAAACTAACCTTCAATTTACATTTCCTACCCATATTCTTCCAGGAAAGCCAGCTTTCTCCTTGATTGTACTTGGACATCTATTGACTTGTATCTCTATTGACCGGACGCTTTCTTAAGGTTCAAATTCTTCTTATTCCTTCTGTCTTCCTCAGACTGAAACTGACCACCAACAGCTTCCTCTGCTATTCCCTGATCTGTACTTTGCTTCTCAATAAGCACTTAGTCATGAACTATTTGAATACCTTTTTCTCAGTGTCAGCTCTGAATCCATCTGTAACTCCAGTGACACTTCCTTGTCAGCAATATCAATTACAGAAGCATCTTTAATTTGTTCCTCTTATCTGCCACAAAGTTGCAAGTCTCAGCCAGTTCCGACAAGGATTTAACAAATGTTTGGTATTATAAATTGAAGTGAATACATACACTAACTACATCTAAAGATTTCTTGACAGAATCTTCCAGCAACAGCTCTTAAATATGAAATCATCTAAAGAGCTCCTTCACTGGGATGATTTTTATGATTATTTTAATTCAGAGAATAGCACAATGATTTGAGAAAGAAAGTCAGAATGGTACACATATGGACAAAATTTCCTTCTTGCAATGCAAACAGACTATGAATGTATCTGTTTATATATGCTCTGGTTAAGATGTAACTGTCTCAGAGCAGACTAATAAGAACCACAGCAGATCCACAAAACTTTTGGACTCAGACTGGAAACTCATTCACAGAGGACTTAAAATAACCTGATTTTTTTTTTTTTTTTCTTTTCACTTATTCTCTTACAGTTAGTTTTAATATAGTTATATATTATATTATCTGTTTGTATTTATTTTTCTGTGATCTCTTTTAGAACATAGATGGTATTAAAATCTAGAGACAAATAACCATCATTCCTTCTTTTTGTCTTACCTTTGATTACCTTTGATTTGAAATAATTTAAATTTAAATATAATTTTCTGAATAATAGTTGCCACATAAACCAGATAGTATACAATGTAGGAATACCTGTTTTGTTGTCCCATGCCAGTCTACACAATGAGACATTTTTTCATAAAAGATTGTAATAAAAGTAGAATATACCTAACTTACCTCTTAATAAATTCTTCAGAAGTCAGGAAACTCCGTCCAAAAAAATGAACACATTATTATTGAGACCACATTTTGGAAGTCTTAAGGCTTTGAATGTCAGTCCCTTCTCCTATGCACGTTTGTGTTTCAAAATTTCAGATCAGTTACATTCCTTGTTTAAGTGTGGAAGGATCAGAAATTATAACTAAATATTTTCAGTAAAAACAAGTGGGAAGAGGGAAGTGCAAAAAGCATCATAAACCCTGAAGCCCCAACTTCAATGTCAATGCATATCATAAACCAGCAGTTTTATTAAATGAAAGATTACATGTCAATTATAATATTTTGATGTCATGTTGGAAAGAACTAGAAATCGACAATCAAAAAAACCTTGATTTTTACAGCAATGTGGTTATTGATATTTGTTCTAAAAGAACCACAAGACAGCAACAAACGACTGTTCCTCTGCCCTCTTCCAGATATATTAAAAATAAAATAAAATAAAATAAAATAAAATATTTCTTCAGCTACTTTTTTTCCCTTCCCAAGAGCTATTTCCCTTTTAAAATAATTTTAAATTTTGGGATGAATAAACAGTCTTAAAAAACAAAATAAACTATGAGCCAATAACTGTACATTAATTTCAATAAGGGAAAAAGGAGTTGGATCTCTTGCTTTGTTTGTGTCACACATTAGGTTTAGTAGACAATGATGACCCTCCCAGTTACAGGTAAGATTGTCAGAAGGGTGGTAGGTGGGAAAGAAAGAAGCCAGGGTAGGTATATATCTATATATACACACACATATGTACGTATTTATACATCAATATGTAATGGAATATTACTGAAAAAATGTGTAGGTAGACCTAATAGTGCATAATGCTAATTTAGGTTCTGAAAACCAGTACCATATTTTCTTAACAATACACTGATGCAACTATACTACATCAGTTCTAGATATAGGTGAGCTGCAAATATCTCTGTGACACTGTAAAGACCCACCCAAGTATTAAAGTTAAAAGCACAAGAAAAAAAGTACTTGCAAAGTCAGAGCTGAGTTCTGCAGTGAGTGCCTGGATCTCAGGGGCTGTTTGCTGCTCTCAGCTCTGACAAGCATTTCTCCACCTTTGACCAGAAATATCTGTCAGGTGAAACTGATGGACTGTTTCTTAGAAATATTGATATATGAAAATCAGAATTTTCTTTTTATTTAACTCCCCCCCCCCCCCCCCCCCAATAGTAGAAAATCAGAAATACTTCTGTCAAGTGTCTTCGGTGTATTTGGGACTGAATATTTGAATATTTAAATGTATAGCCTATTTCCCTCTCTTTTTGTTCCGTGAAGAAGACAAACAACAGTACCAGAAAACTGGCTAAAGGTTATCAGACCCTCCATCATTAAATCAGCTACAAAGAGAACAGAGTTTGCAATAATTTTATGGCTGATGGTTCATATCACACATGAGGTGAATTAATAATACGGATATGAAGAAAAACAATTTATTAATGTTAATAACTCTTCCAATAAAATTTCCAGGAGGACCTATAGTGATAAATTGAATAATTATGAGTATAATTATGACTAACTAGAACCATAATTTCATGCTAATGCAATAATAATGACACAAAAGTGTAGATCATGAATTTTAACTGCTCAGTAATTCCAAATTTCCACAAAGAGAAACTAAAAAAAATAAAAACTAAAAAACCCCCCAAACTACTCAGCCTTAAATCTGATCAAGTTATGCTTTGCTGCCAAAGAAAAAACTATTCACTGCTTAAGTAGATATAATTTTTATTATTTTAGTGGAATAAAAATATTATTTTAACTAGAAGCCTGGTAGTATCTTGAAAGCGGGAAATGGGTAGTCTATGGAGCACACTATGAGTCATCAAATAATCCTCTGGTGGTCTCTGAGGAGAAAAAAAGAACACATAAAAAAATTACAGTTAAATTTAATTTTAAACATAGAATTATCATACTTGAGTTTATTTCTGGGGAAGTGTATATAGAAGATAATTGCCCCAGAAAAGCTGTGCAAGTGTTCAGTAATCATAACAAGTATAAACTGCACTCCACAAGCAAAAGAAGCTGAATGTCAGATTAATGTTTTTGCCAGACCATTTTGGGATGAGGGATAGAGAAGTAAACGAAAAGGAGTTGTTGAAAGAAACCAGTTGCTTTAATGAAACCAGTTCCATTCCTGAGAATTTATTACAAAAACTGATGAATCTCTGTGTCTTCAGGATGATTCATAAAAACATAATGCACTCCAAGACAATTGCTGCAGTCTTGGTCTAATGTGGCCCACTGATGTTGTAAACTGTTGTTTGTTCATGAAATGTTCTGGGAATTAAAAGTAGTGGAGCAAAACAAATATAAATTAATAGCACGTATCTTCAGCTCTCTATTTTATCTTGGTAGGAGGAAATTATTTCTTATTCTTTTTCTTTACAGTATGGAGAAGAATCTTGAATCAAAACATGATATAAAACATACATATTTGCATGTTGCAGGCAGTGACTGTAGTTACTTACTTTCTCTGTCTAGGCATTCAAGCATGTAAGGACAAACAAATTTATAATAAAAGCACAACTATGGTTCAATTGCATTTTTCTGATGACTAGCTGATTCACCCGAAGGGCCTGAAGGAAAAAGACTCCATCTTTTTTTTTCTAGCCACTAATCCTTGGGGACTACTTGAAAAAGCAGAAGTGTGGGGAAAATTTAAGCCAGTGAACATGCTGATACCGTATCTAAAAAGATTTTCTGTATCACTGTTTCAGCCCATCTCCTGGTCCTGTTTAGTTAGAATAGGTAGTTCTCCCCGGCC
>JAWWTY010000037.1:16891962-16955761 GCA_035222235.1 Margarornis squamiger
TCCTTCCTTTCCTTCCTTCCTTCCTTCCAAGTCCCTTCCTTCCTTCCTTCCTTCCGAGTCCCTTCCTTCCGAGTTCCTTCCGAGTTCCTTCCTTCCGAGTTCCTTCTGAGTTCCTTCCAAGTTCCTTCTGAGCTCCTTCCAAGTTCCACGTTCCTTCCTTCCTTACAAGTTCCTTCCTTCCTTCCGAGTTCCATCTGAGTTCCTTCCTTCCAAGTTCCTTCCTTCTTTCCTTCTGAATTCCTTCCTTCTGAATTCCTTCCTTCCAAATTCCTTCCTTTCCCTCCTTCCTTTTGAGACTAAGTTAGAGAAGTCAATGACATCTTTACAATGAGACCTTTGAGATTTGGTTTGACTTGATTCTGTAAGGAATAAGCTATAAAAATCATCTAATGGGGTGTGGTGCATTAGTACTGACGGTTTTATATTTTATGGACTCAGGTTTAAACCAAAGTTTTTAATATTATTGTCACTATGTTACATTTTATACTTCCAAATATGAATTGCATCTGTTCAGGTTCATATTTCTCCTTTGATCCTGTGAAGTTCTCTTTTCACCTGAAAACAGTATCTTCATTCTTCCTTGAGAGTTTCCTATTTTCTTCAAGTTGCATGTGCTGTTCAGACATTACTGGGAAATACAGGTTCTTATTAAGCATATGAAGATGGAAATTAATTTGCAGTCACTTAGGGTGGTTTTGGGGTTTTTTTGTTTTTTTTTTTTTTCTCTTAAATACCTATCAGTAAATATCTACCAGTAATGGACATACCCAATGTTCTACACTTTTATTTAGAAGTCCATCCATAGTTTCAAGTAATTAGTCACTCCACTTGAATGTATCACTAGTACAACTACTGCATCAGGAGGAGCAGAAGCAAGAAAAGTTCTGAGTTGAGACAAAGATAGCTTAATAAGTGTAAGAAAGAAGAAAAAGAAAGAGAAGGCGAAAAACTAACCAAAACCCCCACAAAAACCCAAATGATTCAAAGGCACCACCTCCCACAAGCAGACAAATGTCCAGGCAGTTTCTGAGTAATGGGTACCTACCCAAACCCCACCTCTTTTTCCTTCTTATGGCTAAGCATGATGCTACATGGCATGAAATATATCTGGTCAGCTGGGGTAAGTTTTCCTGGCTATCTCTCCTCCCAAATTTGGGTACAGGCCCAGCTTGCTTGCTAGTGGAGGCAGAGTAAGAAAGAGAGAAAAAATCACAGACCACTGATAGCTAAAACGCTGGAGTGTTATCAACACTGCTTTGGTCACAAATCTAAAACATAGTGTCATATGGATTACTATGAAGAAAGTTAACTCCACCCCAATTAGACCTAGTATAACCCCCTTTCTCAAAATATCAAAAGAATGCAAGTGTTTACAAAAACAAACAACCAACCAAAAAAAAAAAACAAAAAAACAAAAAAAAAAAAAAAACAACACAAAAAAACCAAAATACATAACAAACCAAACCAATTGTTAATGTATCCCTTAATTTCCCTCAATATTACAAATAAAAACCAAAACAACAACAACAATAAAAAAGATTGTCTCTCTATATGATCTTTATTGAGCTCATTTTCTTTTTACACCAAAGTAAAGGCAGAAAGTTTTTCAAATTGTTTACAGTATTTTCCTGAAGGATGTCTAATCTTTACTTTCAATGTGTCCTGGATTTGGCCAGGACAGAGTTATTTTTCTGCCATAGCTGTGAGGAGGCAGAGCCTGGAGCTGTGGGCCCATGTTCAGGTTGTTGTTCTATACCACCCACTTCATCCTCAGGGATTGCAAGTAATGGACTCAGTTCCAAGAATAAGGTGGACATGGTTTCCAGCCCTGAGCAAAAGCAGTGGGGTCCATCTACCATTGTTCATTGTCTTGGCTTGGTGAGAATTTGCATGTACATCACTGTCTCTTGTACATCATTGCTATTAGTATTATTGCTGTTATTGTTTGTTTTCTTATCTCATTGCTGTTTCCAGTAAATTGCTCTTATCTCAACCCATAATGTCTGCCTTTTTTGTCTCCCACTGTAGGAGGGATTTGTGATTTGCATTTTAGTGGAAGTACTCAATTGGGGAATATCATTCCTAAACCATTAAAGTTCAACAATAAAATAAATTCTGCTTAATAATTATGTAAGGATCATGAGCCAAGTCTTGTTTTGTTAATACTTTCTTTCTCTAAATCTTGAAGCCTGTTTCCTTCTTGCAGAACCAGGGTAGTCTTGAGCATCAGTACAGAAACCAAAGTGTGACTTGGTCAACCAATGGTCATAGAAAATTTTAAATATTAAGCCTTCAGCTGCCATTTCAGAGTGTGTGACACTTGTAGTTCCTTTGCTCTCTCTTCAGTCCTTATGAAATCCATACAGCCCAGTGTGGATGTTTTGAATGTCTAGAATGTCTTTAATGGCAGTAGATGCCTACATGTAACCATCATGTGAAATAATATGAAAAGTCCATGAAATAATATAAAAGTCCATGTTGGGCCCCAAAGGCTCCTACAGTTCTGCTGTATCTAAAGTTCAGATACAGAAATTCTATGTCACAATTTATTCTAATGAAGGAGAATCAGTAACTGGAATTGGTGGTGGACAGTGATTTTGTACTTCTATTAAACAAATTAAAGTAATGACTTCATTGTACCAGTGATACATAACTTTTCTTGGAAGGGAGGTGATAGGGGTTGGCAGAGAAACAGTTCTTGGTTATATGCTAGGACTCCTCCTTCCTCTAAATAAACCACATATGTACCTATTATATGCAAGTTCTGAAAAAGGATTTTAAACCAGAACAATATAAAAGACATTGCTTTCTGTGTGCATGAAAACTGAATTCTATGTTGAAAATTCTAATAGAAATATTCTTTTTATAACACTGCATTTTTATTCATAACCATATATCAAAATATCCATATTTTTATATATATATAATATGTATTATATGTTTGCATTATCAAACCTGTACTGTTCAAATAATATTATTCTAAATCCTTTTAGTGTGAGAATATATAATAAACAAATATACAGTAAGAAACCTAAAAGAAAAATTGGTCTAACACTGGATTTTGTGACCAATTTCTTTCTGATTGCTAATCAGATATTCTAATCATCTAAGCTCTGATTTCAAAAAGTAGTACTTAAGACTCGTTAAAAATAAAATCTGTCTTCTAAATTTATTATGATGTATTAGGAGCCCATTGTGAGCCAAGAGTGTTTAATTCTGTGTGGGTCTAGTATAGTTCTCAAAAGAGATACACAAGGGCATGACTTAAACAGAGACAATCAATCAAAGTTTACAAGGAATATAGAAGGGGCTTAACATACTGTTTATAGCAATATATCCAATTACTGCTGTTGTGTGTGGTACATGTATTATGCAGATTTGGTGCCTCAGAGCCATACTTGGATCTTTTTTTCTTAAGAAACTAAGCAAATATAATAGCAATACCTTAATTGCTGTTGTCAAGTACTGATATCAGATTTATCGTTTGTGTGTTTTGAGGTGTTCATTAACAAATGGAAAAATGCTTTGGCATTCCAGCTTTAACAAGAAAGATTAAGAGTACAGCAGATGCTTTCATAAACATGCCTCTTGGCCTTCTCTTACATCTCTGGAATAAAGAGGGAACTGACCTACTTAAAAGTGCTAGTCACTTCGAAAGCTGGATAGCTAACAAAATGAATAGTTAAATACAATGAAATGTACAGATTACTTCATAACTCCATCGCTAAATGTAAACACATGGATGACTTTGTTTTTGTAACACAGTTTAAATATGCTCACTTAACTTTGCCTAGAAGTTGACTGAATGCATGCATAATATCAGTTACTGCAGGATGCTTTTTGCAGAGCTCTTACACAAGTAATTTTGGTTTCTCATTTTCTAATCATTATTAAAATTAGGGCTTCTAGACTTTGGAAACATTCTGCCTTCCTTTTTGAGAGATGTATTTAAAAATTTTAACATTTTGGCATAAAGCCCTCAAAATGTTTTAATAGCTGCAAAGTTTAGTTTTATAAACATTTAGAAATATTGTAGAGTATTGCAGCTGAGTGCTAAATACATAAGACGAAACAAAATCTTTTCAAGTTAGTAGGCAAAAGCTGATATTTAATTTTATTTTTATTTCACAACTGATGGAATATCTACAACTATTTTGTGATACCGTTTTCATAAAAGCTTTGTGTTCAAGAGTAATAAGTCTGTACAATGAGGAAATGAGAAGATTTGACCTCACAACTTTGTAATATTTGACTTTAAAAGATACAATTTTGAAGTAGAAAAGAAGTACATGTGAACAATGAGGAACCAATTACTATATGGTTAATGTAAAAAATATAAAGAATGTGTATATATAGTCAAGCTGTCTACCTGATATTATCCAGCAATGATCCTGCTCTGATAGAAACATGAAGGCTTTGCCAACTTACAAGCCTGCCTAGGATGTTCCTTGAGGCACACTGGGACCTCCCCAAACTGCATCATGTACAAGTTCCCCTTCTACTGTTATCTGACATGTTTTTGAAGATAAAAACTACTGCAGATTATCACATTTCTTTGTAGGTAAAATCATATTCAGTTGGAAGGGACCTGCACTGATCAGCAAGTCTAACTCCCTGAGTAATACAGGGCTGATAAAAAGTTAAAGTATATTATTGAGGGCTTTGTCTTTCAGTTTGAAGCAATTAGCACTCATCCTATTTACATGCCCTTGCAAAAGTTCTTTTCCAGCTTTATTGTTGGCTGCATTCAGCTACTGAAAGGCTGGTCTAAGGTCTTCTCAAAGCCTTTTCTTGTCCAGGCCTAATTTTTATTAGGCCTAATATTGCTGTCAGACAACATGTATAATAAGCTGAGTTTCAAAATAATGTATTTCCCTTACAGATTATGCACACATCTTTGGACAACAAAAAATAAAAAGAATTTTGATATTTTTATATTATCAGCAAAAAGTGAGTCATTCATTATCTGTTGTGATACAATAAGATTATGGATATTGCTGTAATACAATCAGTGACAAGCATAATGGAACTTAATTGTATTTGGTATTAACCTAATATCATTTAATCAATCATCCCTTAGTTAGAAAACTTAAAAATATATACTTACTTTCTGTTGAAAAAGGAAAGAAAACAGAAAGTTAACCATCATGAAAAGCAAAGGATCTAAATCAGAAAGGAATATTACTGTATTCTTTGTTCTGTTCTTCATTTTATTATGCATGTTCAAAATAAATCTCTGTGAAATGCTCTGTGAGAACCTGAACCCAGTGCCTGTTAAAACCAGGAATAAATTTTTTCATGGTTCACTGAATTGCTCTGAGCATGCATCTTCCCGAATTGATTCTAACAGCTGCCATTGAAACAAAAGGTAGTCAGCATTTTGCATATTTAGCTGCAGACTAAAATGCAGACTTTGAAGGCTTTAGGTTTACACTTTTTTTTTTTTTTTTTAAATGGCTGGTAGATTTATTTTTCTCAGTTATGTATGGTCACAAATAAATTCATTTGTGAAGTAAATTCAACAGTCAGAGCTGAATAGTGGTTCTCATAACATATGCAAAAGATAGAATTGAGATTCACACCTGTGAATCTTGGGAAACTGTTATTATTTAAATCCGTGTTTAAATCCATAATTGTAACATCATTGATATAAATAAAATCACTGTAAACCTCTCACTTCCAGAAAACAGCAATGATTCATGTCCTTCATACTTTTAAGATTAATTGCTTACAACACATTTAAGTATAAATGACCATCAAACTGTGATCAAGGAGCTAAAAATTGATTTTCATTTTAATTTATTCACTTCTTTCTCAAACTGTCAAACAAGTAAAGGCCATTTGCATGATGGAATAATTTACACAGTTGTGATGGACTCATTTTCTTCTGTCAAGAGTCAGATTTTTGCAGTATCCATTAACATATTTCACTGATAACATTATGCAAATAAAATTGATACATTTTCTTCCTTCATTGTTTTTGAATAATTTTTATTAAGTTATGGTACAGTGCTATTCACCTAATTGAAATGGCAAGGTAAAAGCAAAATCATGTCAATTAATCAGTTGTCCAAATGCTAGGTCTGTATTATTCAAGGAGCCAATCACTTTACTTAATTAATTCTTTAATCCAGGCACCCCATTTAAGAATCTTCTTTTGAGTACCATTTCAGAGAATTAATTTTAAAATTTGGGAATAATGGATAGAGGCAGCCAGACTGTGTCACTATGTGAAGTGTTGTTTAACAAAGCGATTACTTGTATGGGTTGATTTCTCACTGAAAAGATATGCTTCATATACACATTTTGCAGTCATTGCTGCTGTTTCCTAGGGGGAAAAAAAACAACAACAAAACAAGACAAAAAAACTTTCAAGACCTGATGGAAATCTGAACAAGTAAGTGTGGCTCGTACCTCATCAACAGAACTGCTCAATAAGTTTTAATTTCAACAATGAATTTTGGAGTAATTTTCACTTTGATATTAGAAATAAACAGATTCTTGAATTGCAGGGTGACTTTGCAAAGCTATTAACTGGAAGAACTGTCTTGCAACTGAAACCGAACAAATATTGCCTTGACTTGCATTGAGGATAATATAAACATGGTATCAACACAATATAATTTGCAGAGAACTGTATTTTAGAATGGAAATACATTGTAAGCATTGTAGTAAGTTGTATTTTATCTTCAGAGGCTCCTTGACATTAGCAAGGCTCACAGAAGATCTAAAATAAGGAGAAAAAACTTCATATTTTTATCCACCTGCATTGCAAAAGTAGTGTTTCCTTTTATTACAAAAATAAATAATTGGAAGACTCATATTTAACCCTAAAATTTTTGTATTTGCACTGTGCATGGTACATATAACTAATGACGTGTGCTGTTTGGCTCCTACATCATAATTATTTTCATTTCTGCTGTTGTACTTTCACACCAGTAACTAAGCCAATATTTTCTCTGCTAATATTACTACACAAACTGATTCTTTAGTGGGAATCCTTTCTTTATTATATCAATATTGTCATGTTATTTATATGAATTTACACTTTGTGTTTTAAAAACGGTTAGAAATTTTCTCCTAGAATAAGTTCTTGTGAGAAAATGCTGGTATGTGGAAACTGAACTGTCTTGTAGGAATATGTTGAGTTTGACAATATAACAGATATATACAGATATAGATGATAGATATAGATATAGATACAGATATAGATATAGATATATAGATATATAAGATAGAACCCATTCTGTTATACCCAGACTTTAACCTTTGCACTTTTTTCTGCTAGATTTTCACTGTCTAGACCTGAAGGATAAGCTTATTCCCCTAAAATGACTAAATGCTTCCAATACTCAGCAGAGGATGATGCCTCCATTAGCTGCAGAGGCTTTCCTAAGTTAGATAATTTTTCTTCTCCTTTACGAGCACAGCAAATCACTAAAAAATTCTTTCCTTTATTTTCCTGTTGGGATTCTCAATACTGTGTGTGAAGCAGTGAAGACTCCATCTGCAGGAAGAGTACCTAGAATTCATGTTGTCCACATCTTAGATAAGCACTACACCCTCTAGATTATTATGCAAAAAAATTAGATTTAGCAGCACCAATAAAGGTGCAGTCCTAACAGCAACATATTAAACTCTTATGTGGAATTATGAAATAAACATTTGGATTGCCACAGGGCAAGCACTGAGTACTAATTTTTCTGTAAAGACACTTCTTGCGACTAAAATAGTTTTCAAGTTATTCATATTGAATGTAGATGACTAAGGTTAAAATGTTTTGGATGAAGGGGTAGAGTGCCTCCTCATCAAGTGATGATACATAACCAGGAGTGGCTGATCTCAGTGTGACCCTTCAGAGGAACCTTGATGTCGGGGTACGAGAAGCTACGACAGAGAAGCAAATAAGACCAGAAACACCAAGTGACCTGCTGCACATGATAAGAACACCGAAAATAGAGAACCCCCTCATGATCCGACGAGTTTTCCCCAGTTATACAGTTTCGTTAGAATAGATAATACTTTTATGTATTAGTATAGTAATTATTACGTTTTAAAGGTTCGAATGTTATGATTGGCCCATTTTCCCGCTTCTCAGTTTTCTATTGGTTGCTGTTACCCCAGTTACTGCTACCCCATTGGCCGACGGATTCCCTTTTCCCTATTGGCTGGTCTGTGGTGCAGTGCACCAGCACCACATATGGCCAGCCACTCCCCTGTTCTCCCTTATATGCTGTTGCCCCACCTTTCCTTCCCTTATGTGTCCCAGCTCCTCCCGGTCATGCCCCTAAACTGACCCCTTTCCACACCCAGTTCTGGAACCTTCCCCAGCTAGCCCTATATAAGCTCAAACCTCATTATAATAAATGGCCATTTCACAGTTCACCCTGCATGTGTGGAGTGGTCCTTCTTGGCGTACCGGGCAGGTCTGTGGCACCTTGATAGGTTGGAGAGATGGGCAGATGAGAACCTCCTGAAATTCAACAAAGGCAAATACAGAGTCCTGCATCCGTGGAGGAACAATCTCAAGCAGCAGCACAGGCTGGGGGCTGACCTGCTAAAGATGAGCACTGTGGAGAAGGGCCTGATGGACAATAAACTGTCCATGAGCCAGCAGTGGCCTTGTGGCCAAGAGAGCCAATGGAATCCTGGGATGCATTAAAAAGAGCATTGCCAGCAAGTTGAGGGAGGTGATCCTGCCACCCTACTCAGCCCTGGTGAGGCCACATTTGGAGTGCTGTGTGCTATTCTAGGGTCTACAGAACAAGTGAGACATGGAGCTCCTGGAGCAGGTCCAGAGGAGAGCTGCTAAGCTGGTCAAGGGTCTGGAGCATCTCTCTTGCAAAAGAAAAGCTGAGGGACCTGGGGCTGTTCAGCCTTGAGAAGAGGTGACTGAGAGGGGACCTCATTAACATGTATAAATATCTAAAGGGTGGGTGTCAAGAGGATGAAGCCAAGCTCTTCTTGGTGGTGCCAAGCAACAGAACAAGAGACACCAGGCAGAAATTGATGCACAGGAAGTTCCACCTGTATATGAGGAAGAACTTTACTGTGAGGGTGAGAATGCACTGGGGCAGATAACCCGGACAGGTTGTGGAGTCTCCCTCACTGGAGATATTCAAAAACCTTCTGGATGTAGTCCTGTGAAATGTGCTCTCAGATGAACCTGCCTGAGCAGAGAGGTTGCAGCAGATGGCCCCTTCCAACCTGACCCATTCTGTGATTCTGTTTTAGAGAACTGAGTGGATTTTTGTTGTAGGACATATGTGGGTGAGATGTATTAGGTAGATAAACGCCCCCACACATGTTTTTATTAAATGCTATTTAATAATTTTTTTCTCATTTGTAGACTTTATTAAGAAAGAAAAGATATATATCACAAGAATAAACTGAACTGTTTTAATACACTCTTTAGAGCATAGACATTCAAAAGGACAGTATATTCATGCTCAGTTTTAGGAACAGGAAAGGCAATTTAAGAAAACACAAATGACCGAATATTTTAAGCAAAAATATAAATTCAGAATCAAGTTTTGAAGCTGAGACTCAAAGATGTTCAAACCTGATAGAAAAGATTAAAGAATGTTTAAGAGGAAGAATGCACAGTTCATTCACAGATTAAATGCTTGTTATCATGGTAGCTCCATTGACTCTGTCGGTTGTACTCAACCATGGAAAAGTATTAAAATAACCTAAGGCTTCAAAATCCATTTTTCTGAAAGTAAATAATTATGAGAACCAGAAACAAATGAATACTCATTAGTAACCAACAGGTATTAACAGCAGTTGTCTCATTCACTTTCTAGAAATGTGAGGCAGATGCTGCCACACTTCAAGCAAAGAAACCATTTTTCCTCAAATCAATCCAAGGAGTTATTAAGTATCAAAGTGTAACACTGTATATTTCTGAATGATATAGTATGGATTTTTAAAATTTAGTTATTTACTTATTATTTTTAACTTTGGTGTTAGGTTAACAGGCTGTCACTTGACTATAACTAGCCTGACCCACCTCAGATGGGAGCCCCATTTTGGCTCAGACTTGAGCCTCACTAAGCCTTGATGTTGTTCTTTGCTTCCAGCCTGTCTTCGACTGGTCTCAAACTATGCTTCTTCCTTCTGGGAGTAACCTCACACCAGAAGAGCACTGATACTTATTAGTGATGGCTGGACTGGGGATGGGTCTTGCAGCTGCCTCCCCCTGCTCCACTCACCTGCTCGGTGTGCTGCTTCCAACACATGATTTCATGCCAAGGGAAAACAGACATTTATTTGATACATGCTGCCTAATTCACTCTGTCTTTGTGTATCAAAGTATTAAAAAATAGTTTGGCTTCACCAGTGAGTTCAAGTTTGAAAGATTGTGGTTATCCTACACATTTTAACTATCAAAACCATTCTTTTAATGACCAAAAGAAAATGCAAATACAGCTAAAAAATTAATATTGATGTCATTTCAGCATTAATAATCTAATATTTAAAACCAGAAAAATCTCAATAAAAATGTAGGGTAAAGTGTAGTACCAAAAATCTCTTCCTGAATCTACCACTTCCAACGTCTCTTGGTGTCCTGAAGGTGACAGTGGAGTCTTCCCCAAGAAGGAGGGCTATAGTGAGTCAACAGCATCATGAGGTCCTTTCCTGAGAGATAAACCTGATGTTTATGGTGGGGTCCCCCACTCCACATTATTTGGATCTGCTTGGTTTTATTTTTCTATGTTTATTCATGCTGGACTTCTGCCTTCTGGCTGCTCCAAGCTGAGTGTGAGTGTGGCCCTGAAGCCTTCCCAGGCTCAGACCCCACCCCAGGAGCAGTAGTTTGTTGGGCAGTGACCCCCTGTGTTTGCCAGACCCTTCCCACAGCTTTTTACTGGGAATGGCAAAAATGACCATTACTGGGCTATTTATTTTATTCCTATTTGCATGTAAACTGTATAATTACCAGAAACATGAGCTTTTATATATTCATTTTATTAAAGAGATTTTTTTCCTTTTAATTTTCTGTGTGCTACATAATAAAAGGTCTTAGGACAATAAAATACGTACATAGGCTGTTACAAATACATTTTTTGTAGACAAAATAATTTCTAATCACAACAAGTTCCAAGGCATTTATAAACCTTCATTACTTTTTATGAAAAGCTAATTAATCACAAAAAACTTATTCTGACACCAAACACCTATTTTTTAATTGTTTTAATATTTTTATAATACCAGGAACAACCGATGTATTTTTTGGCTTTATATAAATCACTTTGGCACAACTTTAAAGTTTTAGTGAAGGCATAAAATGTTTCAGTGATTATAACTGTAATCCTCTTGTGAGTAAGAGACTGAATGATAAATATAGGAGAGTGTAAACTGAAGGTGTTGTATTATCTTGATGCTGAAAAATTTTATATATATATCTAACTGTCATGTAGAACTACATTCTTAACTTTCTTTAAGCATATTAAAAGAAAAAAATAAGCTGAACTAAAGGATTTTCATTTTTATCATCATACAGATTATCATTATCCTAATAGATTTGAAGAAGAGATGATTAAGAAGAGTCAATTACTTTTTCCTAAGAACATAAAGAATTGAGTTCTCTTTTGTGATTTACAATAGTTCACCTACAATGGCTGTTAAACAGCAGCTTTTCTACTGATTTCTGTAGGTGACAAAAAATTTACAGGGTGACCTAGAAAAATAAAATTCCCTTACATGGCTGATATCACATGAACAAAACCTCCTTTGTGCACCATGTGTTCTTGTGACAATGAGTTAAACAACAAAAAAGAAGTAGGAAGAAGTGCGTGAGAAGAGGAAAATGATTTCTCAGTGCCAAGTGATGGTTTATTGTATACACCTGCAAGTAAATCCATTGTGGGCAGATGATTACTTAATTTTAACTCCTGTAGTTAGCATAATGACATCTAAGTTTTGTGTTTTGTTTACAAAATTTAAAAATAATTAGATAACCTTAAAAAAGACTATTTGTTAACATCAACTAGGTATGTGTACAGCACTGTTACCTTCTTGAGTCATTAGTGATCCTGATATAGTTCCTTTAAATTATACAGAAAGGCACACTTATTTTCAAAGCTATACCCCTGAAAGCAAAGTAAAAGTGTTTTGTTTTTATTTTTGTTTTTTTTTTTTTTGTTGTTGTTGTTGTTGCACACTGTACTGTCATTGTAAGAAGACCTTGGAAGGGGAGCTTTTATGCCTAAAATATTTTTTTTTTTGCACACTATCCAGCTCAATGGGTGGCCTGTTTGGGTGTCATGAAGTGATAGTACTCTTATTACTCTTGATAGTAGTAATGAGGCCAAAGCACGATCCCACAGAGTGCATTTTTCTGAAGACAAGCAAGCATACATAACACAACAAAGTCTCTACATTATCTTAATCCATTAGTATATATCTTCCTGTTTACATTTCTGGTTATCACAAGTTTGTCACAATAATTTTCTAAAAGCGTCTTTCAGATTCATTATTACTTCATTACGATGGACTAATATAAAGTAACATGAATTACTTCATACTCCAAGTGTTGCTCAAGAAAGTATGAATATTCAGGGTGCCTTCTGTGATTGCTCTCCTCATGCACAGCATGGTGGGAAATGCATGCTGTTGTCAGGACACTTTTATGACTGTGGAGTGAAAGAACTGCAGGGACTAGGCTTGTAAGTCAGTTCCTCACACCACCATTAACTGAAAACCATCTGGAGCATCTACAGATGCTTGGATCGGTCTTACTCTGTTGTTGCCAAAATATTGTAACCCTATCAAAAGGGACGTCAGAAGGTGGTGACTTCCTGTCAGAGAGATTTATTATCAAGATTATCAAGATGTCTAATGATACGCTACCTGAGTTCTGAAAATAAATTAAATAAAAAACCAAATACAAACAAAAAAACCCCAAACAAACAAACAAAAAAAAACAACAAAAAAACCCACCAGAACTCAGAAATACGTGGTACTGTTATCTACTCAATAAATATTTTATTCCCTGTTCTAGATTTTTGGGGTTTTTTCTAAGATTTTTAGGGTCTACTAAGGTTTTTTTGTTTCTACTTCACTGTTCTTCACATATATTCTGCTTCCAAATTTAGACACTGCTGGTACGTTTCTGTGATTTTTGAGATTTTTTGAACTTATTTTTCTTTGAGGATTATTTTAATTCCCAAACAAATTCTAGTAATTGTATGGCTATAAAGTAATGTCTAATGCTAAAGTGGTAAAGAGAATATCTTCTTCTTCTCATTAGTTTGTGTTGCTCTTCAATAGGAAGACTTTGAAGACTAACAAGTCCTGAAGTCTCTTCTCTTTCAGGCATAGATCATCCTTTCTGCCTGGCAAAGTTAATTCATATTAGACTAACTGTTATGTTATTTTAACACTGTGATTCTTTTCAGCCATTCATGAAGTCTTCCAAAATATATTCCATGAGGTTACATTTTCAGTGAAGAGATAGAGAAAGGATATCAAAGCCACAACCTGCCCAGACACTCAGGGGGCCAGTACAAATGTTTTTGAGTACTTATTGACAATGTCTGTGCCATAATTTTTGCATGTCTCAGGGACTAAGCTCAGTTTTCTATATCACAGATGAGAGCTGACTTATAGATTCTGCACATTAGAAGATCAAATTCATACTACATATCTGCACACACTTGAATAAAAAATGAGCTTAAATCATTTTACATTCAGCATCTCTAGTTTACACCATTGTTGCAAGTGAGAGTGGAAGGCATAGACAAAATTTATTAAAGAAGCCCTGCCACTGAGTCATGAGGTGCAGAAAGGGCTCCATGGTTTTCTAAACTCCTTCTCAGAGAGGAGTCTCAGTGTGGCTGAATCCAGTCTTAGCCTTGGCTTATGTCAATGGTTCAAACTTAAGGAATTACAGAATTGTGATTG
This sequence comes from Margarornis squamiger, assembly GCA_035222235.1. NCBI lineage: Eukaryota > Metazoa > Chordata > Aves > Passeriformes > Furnariidae > Margarornis > Margarornis squamiger. Next base: position 16,905,871 of record JAWWTY010000037.1, read on the forward strand.
AATCACTTTGTTCCACAAGTTTTAACAGTTGGTAAAATGAGAATATTTATATAAAATGAATCATTTATTTTTACAAATGATCCTTCAAATATCTTAACCTGAATTATTTACTACATAATATAAAAAGTTGAAAATCTAGTAGTAAAGTATAACATAGCGTAAAGTAGTGTAGTATAAGATAGGACAGTGCACTATACTGAAGCAAGTATTAAAACAATTATATTAGACCTAGCAAAATGAAAGAATTATTAGGTAGAGATTTAATGAAACTCACCCAGACCAACACTTGTGGGGAGATCTTTCTCTCAACCTTGAGGATTATCCTTGGAGAGCATCCTGATCCAAGGGAGGAATCTCCACACATACACCCAAGAAGGGTTATCTGTCAAATCCTGTTTCAAAAGTAGAATGTGTATTTGAAGTCTGGAGAAACAGGATGGTTTTAGCATATTTTAATACCAAGACAGCACCCTGGCACCAGCAGTTGAGCTTGTCTGATAGCCTTCATGATGGCTTGCATAGCATGCATTCTCTGATTGGATTTTAGATCTTATCAGGATGGGCCTATCCTGCCACAACCATGTTTGTGTCTTATACAGCTTTTTGACAAAACAGGCAGATTCCATGTAGGGAATTCCTCCCTTAATTTTTAGTTAGTAGTCACTATTTAGTACCTATAATGCAGAGCTGTTGAATTTGGAGGCCAGCCAAGTGAACTGCCACTATCTGCTGTGCCATTCTTGATCCACTACAACAAAGAGATGAACTGTATGAGACTATACTTTCCTATGGTACTGGAAAGACAAGTGACTTTGGAACTTTTAGTAATGAAGACCAGTGAGAAGATTCAGTTAGAAAATATTCAAAACCAGCTTAAATCAGATTCATATATGAGTAGGAAGAAACACTCCACTACAAACTTTGTATTCTTCCTAGGGGAAGAAGTGAGCATGATTTGTCATAATTCATCCACACTCTTATTGAATAGGTCTTTTTGAAGAAGACCAGCTAACACCATCAACCTACATTGATAGGTGAACATTGTGAGAGTGATCACAACACCCAAGAAAAGGTAGTAAATATCTAAATATTATGAGAAAACAACAGTTTTTAACTGGATCATCTAGCAGAATTCTCTGTACTGGTTAGATAATTTTGACTATCAATTTTAGTATTATTGTAATTAGACTGATAAGAACTGTGTGCTGTATTTCAGTTACACTGTTAAAACATTAATTGTACTAACAATAAATTCTTGTCTCTGAATACAGTCTGTGTTCCCCTGTGCTTATAACAAGATTTTGAGAATAACAATAACCATCTGCAAAGTGTTGACCATATGGCAGATATGGCAAGTGACCTCTCTGTAATGCTGTTGGGAATCCTCCCAACAGCAAAATTCTGAGACAGCACAAGGTCCCTACAGCTAGCCAATCCCTACCAGCTTTTGTGTGCTGATACCTGAGACAGAAAAAATGAATAATGATAAAGCTTTTGCAACTCTCCAGATTGTTTTCTTACAACACCGTGTTGAAACTCTGACAGGTATATCGTGGGAAGTAGCATGAAATTATGAAATGTTCTGTTGTGAAGGATGGCATTGAGTGAAGAAAAGTAACTTTGTATTAGAAGAATATTTCAAGCTGCAGAAACAGAATTACCCATTCTTCCTGATGCATCTAGCTATGGGTATGCGCAACTGGTCAGCTTCCCTGTCAAGTAAACAGCTTGATTCCTTCCTGAACAGAGCTCAGGAGCACACATCCTTGCAGGTATGATCAGGAGACTAGAGCTCTGGAACAAAACAGTGAAATAACTTCATAATACAGATGAAGTCTGTGATTGTTCCATAAAATGCTGCCAGTCCTTAAGCCCAAGCTAATACTTTATCAAAACGCATAGCAAGAGAAGCTTAAATTTTTCTTAAATAATGAATTACTAATTTTCTCATTCAAAATGCTTTATTCTAAATAAAATGTCATTATGGCAAGTTTTTTGATCCGTGATCGAATTTGTGTAAGATTTTTTTTTTTAAAAAAGAAAGGAAACAAAACCAAGACCCAGCCAAATAACACCTTTTGTGGTCATCTAGATTTCTTGCTTCCTTTGCTGTTAATGAAGACTTGATGCTCTGAAATGCAGTTTTATTTTCCTATTAGGAAAATAATCACTGGATTTCATGTAGCTCTTCTTCTGCCCTCTGTAGATTCATTTAAGGAGCACCTATATTTCACCTCTCAATAGCACATAGTCTGCAGGGCCTGACAACTAATAACTTGCAGGATGCTTGAACATCTGTGAGTCCTTGCCTCACAGATGTTCTTTTAGCTACATGAAAGAAATCCCTTGTCACCTCTCCCCATGCAATTCCAATTCTCAACTAATTATGAGTTTGTGTATAGTGATGATCACTCCCATGTGTCACTGAAGGAATTATGAATAAAAATTTTATGCAAATGAAACTATGCCTGTGTCTCTCCACCAGAAGATGGAAGCAGAGAGTATTTTTTTTTCCACTGGGATGCACATACTTTTTGGGTTCTCAGTGAATATTTTCTATAGGAGTATGCAGGAGTATTCTTTTTGTTCATATAGGAATAGGAACAGAAACCTTATTAGTCTAGAATGTGAATTTTTAAAATATCTATTTTTTTCAACTAATTCAATATTATAACAGAAGAAGAAATCTACTCTGTGAGTTTAAGTATCTTGACAAGAGGCTTTCTCCCACCTCTCCCCTCCCCGAGTTAACTTCCCAAATTCCTAAGGTTAAAACATCTTCTTAATACGTCAGGCTATATTTATTTTTATTTCCTTGAAAAAACTCTTATTGGACTAACATTTGTATTACTTGAAGAATTTCTGAGTTGCAAAAAGAGAAGAGATTCCTTTTTCCCACACCTGCTTTACTGTGATCTGTTGATACTCTTAATAAATGCTTAACTGAGAATATTTAAATTAATTCCTTTAGTTTTAACATGAGAAAATAGTAAGATAAAATTTACCCCTGAAAGATTAACCAAATAGTAAGAGGAAAATCTCTCTGTCCCATGTGTGCATGTTCTGCAAGGACTAAGTGCCAGCTACTGGTGAGAGCTCTGTATGTGAGTGAAAATTGGTGCCAGTTACTGGAGTCAGACTGAGGGTGTGCATGTCCCTGGCCTGTGGTGTCAGCTACTGGAGGAAGTGGGATCTCAGAGCCAGCTACTGGAGTGAGTGAAGGTTGTCAGCCTCCAGTCTTGGGGTAGGAATGGTGCATGCTCCAAAAAAACAGGCAATGAGGGGACTGCATGATTGAGGATCTCAGTGCTGGCAGGACCTCAGGACATAGGCCATGTGGTGGGTGTTGGCTGCTGGGGCTCCAAGCATTTTTCCCTTACCCAGTCCTGGTGTGCTTGGTGAACCTCAAGCTGAACCAGTGTGCAAGAAAGACAGCCTCAGACTGGGGCACAGGTATCAGGTGGGTGGGGGAACATGTTGGTATCCAGAGGACCCATGGCTGTGACTGTGGAATGAATGTGCATGCTGTGTGTGTGCAGGCTGCAGCAGGCTGGACCAGTAGCTGAGTAGAGGAAGCATGGGATGAATAAGAGGGCTGGGATGCAGGCAGGAGTGCCAAGCAGACAGAAGGGCTGTGTACTCAGGGGAGACGCAAATGTGCATGTGCCTGTGAACCCAGAGAGGTTTATACCTGCCTGCATTAGTGACCTGGCCTCTGCCAGGCCAAGAGCAGGCAGGTCTTGGTTGTCTGCGCTTTTATTTATGTGACCCCTGTGTTCAGGGCAGCACTTTGTCTGTGACAGTTCATATGACTGGTCATGCCAGTGTCCTTCCTGCATGTGTGTGTCTGTGTGTGTCTCTGGGATGTGTTCTGATCTTCACTTCTGGTTCTATCTGAAAACAGGAAAGTGGTAGCTTTGTCCTTCAGCCTGGGCAAAGACTCCAGGTCCCTGTGGGAATGGGCTCCAGTGGCTGGCAGGATGTACCAACCATCCTTTAACATGAAATATTAGAACTACTATAAATTCACAATATTCTTTTCGCTTTATAAGAACACATTCATTAGAATGAGAAAAAACACCTTAGATGTTTGTTGGCAAACTCTTTCATCCTCTTGTTGCTTCTGGAGGAATTTAAGCCACCATAATGCTTTGATGCTCTGTATGAGACCTGAATATATCATTAACCAATTTATTTGTGTAGATTTTTCAGTGACCATAAACTTCAAAAGACAATTAGGAAAAAAAAAAAAATGGTCCCAGTTCTACTAGCCATGCATGAGGTGGCACCATGAATCAAGATTAGCTTGAGAACTGTTCTCAGGAATGCTCTTACATCTCTACAATTTGTTTGGGAGACAAGGATAAGTTATTTTAGGTATAATAATTTATCTAATAAATATGCACTTATCTTTATAATTTTATATACAACCCCTCCCACACAAATAAGCATGGCACATGTAGCTGCTTTAAAAATTACTCACACAAACTAATTTTGAAGTACGTCTGGTAATTTGTGACTTCTTTATTTTTTCATTTACTCCTGCTGCTGTCCAAGTAATTACTTAAATTACCTGATATTAATTTAATTTTCTTAAACACAGATAATATGCTCTTCACAAGTCATTCATGAATATTTTGTTGTATCATCATATTGTGCAAGAGAGAAAAAAAATATTTGTGAGAAACTAAATGATCACCCTTTTCAAGTCATCCATGAAAATAATTCCATTGCAAAATTGCTTTCAAATACTTTTACTGATACTCAATAAAGTTAATTTTCCAGAATCATTCCTACAAATCACAGTTGGAGCATGGAAATATTTTGCAATAAAGAAGCTAGAAGCATTGTGAATCCTCACAATACAAATTGATCTGCTTCCTGCCATTTCCTAGAAAAGGCAGGCAGCAGAATTTTTATTGTTACAATTTCCCAATGAGACATGCAGCATTTGGGTAGCTGATACATTCACATAAATTCTACTCATTCATTTAAAAAAACTGTTTGTTATGCCCACCAGAGAAAAATTGGTTTCACAAGGACTTGTCATGCGTAATGATTTTAAGATTTACTGTCATATTTTTTGTCCATGCTTTGTTATGTTATCAACACAGTGGATAACAGTAGATGCGGGGGTTTCATAAGAAAGCAGATTATAGCAGCTGTTATCTGAACACAAAAAAAATTAAATTAATACAGACCACATATGTGAACTTATTTACACATTTTGGAAAGGCATACTTTATTTCTGCAGCTATGCCAAGTTCATTCTTAGAGGACTGAAAATTACTCTTCTTATTTATCAGATAGAGACATACATAATTCTTTGATACTGACTTTCTTAGGTTTTGCTGTCATCCCACTGTAAGAAGAAAATGTAGGAATGCTCCCTATAATATTGATTTTTCGGTGGAGGATCAGTACTGAACAACAAAGGGTGAAATGGAGCAGTGCTGATGTCCACAAAAATGTCCCATTAAATTGTGAGAAAAGTGAAGGTAAAACTACCTCTAACAACTTTTCTGAAACAGCAAATCTAATCCTGGGTGGGAGTTGGATCAAAGTGACTTTTACACTTTGTCCTATGTCTTTTCCTTGAAAACACCTTTTTCTATGGTACAGAAGTGAAGCCATAACAAAGAGCAGGAGAGAGGAGGCTTAAGAAAAATCTTTGACAACAGGAAACCATAGATACATAATCTCCCTGATAGTTTAAGAGGGTCTTCATTCACTACCTGGGAAGAAGCATAAGAAAACCCATAAAATTTAGAGCTCAACATATATTAGTAGTAGTAGTAGTAGTAGTAGTAGTAGTAGTAGTAGTAGTAATATTACTAGCTTATTATACACATGGCTTGATGTTGGAGGTCTTTTATCCCAATGATAAAATGAGTGAACCTTTATTTTCTGATGATAAATTAGCTTTTAATATGTCATATACAAATTGAAAGCTGTTTTTCTGATTATGTACATTTACACTTTGTACTGATAGACTTTTTTATCTTGACTTTTTTCCTGGGTTGTTTCTTTGACTGAGCTATATTAGATCTATAAGTCTTTTCTAGGTGTTTTCAAAATCAGTTTAAACATTTTTTTTAATATAAAATCAATGCAAAAAGGTAACTTTAATAGTCAAAATTAATGTGATTTATATTTAATGCTCTACATTTTGTTGTGATCCATTAAGTCTGAAAGAAGATATTCTGCTATCAGAAATGTCATATTTTTTGTCATTATTGTAGCACTGTAGAATTTATATCTGATAGATCACTGCATCTGTTGATCTCCCTGTGTCCTAAACAATCAACCAAGAGGGAGACACAATAGATTAACTGTATCTCGAGGACTTAGTGTAGTGGAAATCCATTTTACTCCAAATTTGGTGACTTTCTAAACAGTGCTAATGAAGCAGGAGTGTTTGGGAAGAGACTCTAGCAGGAATGGGCAAAAACCTTGTTCCCTGGTGATTGTACATATTTCTGTCTAATGAGCAAAGTATTGTCCTTCCACTCTACCTCTTCACGAGCTCAGGAATGATGTAGCACTCCTTTTCTATGAAAGGAATAATAATTTCACCTCTTGCAGCAGATCTATCCTGTGCTCATGCAATTTAAATTGTGGTCAGTCTTTTGACTAATTTTTATAATGTAGCAAGTAGGGTTTTTTTTTCTGTTTAGATGCAGTTTCCCTACAGGAGTGATGCATAGATTGATTCTAGTACCCATAGTTCAGGAGTTCTTTACAGATGGTGATGAATCTCATGAAAAATAAATTAAAATATAAAATTAACATTATAGTCTGAAAGGATAGTTTTGCCTCGAAGTATGAATTTGGGGTTAAACTGATATCTTAGAAGTAGTAGTCAAACTCGTCTATGCTTTTTTTCATCCCAGCTCTATTAAAACCATTTTACCATCTTTTCTCTCTACTGCTCTCCTAGCATGAGACTAAACATAAAGTGAGAACTTTCATTTATTTTGAAAATAGCTGTAATTTTACTTTCCTGCTTTGACAGGTGCAGGAAAGATAGTGTCTGTATTTTCTGATAAAACCTTTGCATATTTTGGATGTCTTTGTAGGTCTGGTGTTTCCACTTCTTTTGTAGATAATATTTGCAATGGTTGGAAGATCAAAAGCGTGTTCTTCATTTATAAATACAGTTATGAATTTTAATGAGCTGTTAGCGTAACTACATAAAGTACTGCATAAGAGACAATGTTGTTGTTCTGTGTAAATCCCACATGCAATATATTCATTTGCAGTGTTTATGCCAAAAAAAAATTAAAAGAACATTTTTGAGTATCTTATGTTTGTTCAGCTGTAAACCTTTTAAAAGCTTTGACTTTAGGAAAGGCTTTTACCCTCAAATACTGAATTTTTAAAATCATGTCGTAAATAGTTATAAATAAAGTTGTTCTTGCAATTGTAGCAATATCACTAATGTTCACTAATAAAAATCCCAAGCAAAATTTCTCTATAAGTGACAGTCTGCCTTGATCATTTTTGAAAGATATAATTTCATACTGGGTCTGGCTGAGATGGAGTTAAATTTCTTCTTAACAGCCCATAGTGTTCTGTGTTTTGCATTTCTGTCTAAAGCACTGTGGATAAAACACTGGAGCTATGACTATTACTGAAAAGTGCTTGCACAGTGTCAAGTTTTCTCTCTCCCTTCCTTTCTTTTCATTCCCTCTGTCCAATCCCCTGGTGCGTAGGCTGAGGGTAGGCAGGAGGTTAGGGGGATCATGGACAAGATAGCTGATTCAAATTGATTAATGGGATGTTCCATACCATGGAACATCTTCCCAAGCAGTTGTTATGCAAGGTCCTCCTTTCCAGGATGCAGACAAACATCTGTCTGCTGATGGGAAGTAGTGAATGAATTCCTTTTTTTGATTTTTTTTCCCTTTTGTTTGCAGACACAGCTTTTGCTTTCCCTAGTAAACTATTACATTGATCCAGGAGTCTCCTCATATTCTTTTTATTTTCTCCCTGTCCTGTGGAGAGGGAAGTGAGAAAGAGGCTGGCTGGATGTTTTCTGGAGTCATCACACTACAAATCTGAAAAAATAGTATTTTCTGCTCCACAGGTTTTTAAAAATATTTTATCCTCTCTGTCACATTGTAGTATGCAACGTTAAAGTTGTTGCATTTCACATCTGAACTGAAATATTTCCATACAGACATTTTAATCTTACCTTTGCTTGTAATCAGCTTTCAGTGCATGTCCCTTTATCCAGAACTGAGAAAAAAACATGAACAGTTATGTACTAGTGTGTTTGAAATTTGGCTCTGTGTTTGTAAATGAAAAAGTGCAAGTAATGGAATGCATTGAGACTGCTCCCCAAAATAAAACAGATCATATGGAAGTGGTTTTTTCTTCTTCTTTTTTTTTTTTTTTTAATTTTTTTTTAATTATTATTTTTTTTTTATTTGTATCTCTAAACAAGGTGTTCTGTAGCTAAGATAATTTTAGTTAAATTAAACAAGAAAAAGCTGTATTTCTAGAGAGGATTTAAATGGAGGTGGAAAATCTGTTAATCTCACATTACTTAGCCTAATTTCAGTGAAGAATTTCCAAAAAGAATGACTCCCATAATGCAATTTTTCTAACACATTTTTAAGCTGAATACATCACTCAGAGCCCCACAACCTGAATTCTGACATCACAATGTCATAATGTAACTAATGATATGCCACAATTCTTTTTCAAAATTCTAGTTACTAACAAAGACTTAGTCTCTTTCAGATTCAGTTAAAGTAGATTCCAGGTTGGTCAGAAACATAAAGACCACCGTTGCAATCCCAGATACTTCTGCTGCAGTAAGAAAGAAAAGCTGTGTGTTGTAAGCATACTAGGCTTAAGCATATATGATCCAATCCAGCAGGACTGGAGAATAAAATTAAAGAGTAGATCTTTTTTTATGTATTGACTGTTAAGCATCACTACTATAAGACTGAACTGTTAATTTTTTTGCAACAGCATATTGTTTCAATATCTATATCCTGAACATTGCTTCTCCCTACGGGATATTTATGAAAAAAGATATCCTGTTCATGAATATCAATCTCATGGTCATAAAATGTTTATTTGGAACAGAGAATTATGTTCAGAAAATTAAAGAATAAATATGCAGAGCCTTAATATTTCTTAAACACTGAAATAAGATTTTTTGGAGTATGAGTCTACTGCTACTATTGTAAAATATGTGAAAAAGAGAAATAGGTAATTGCATAGATATATGCATTAGATGAAAATTTGTGTGAACTTTCAATAATGAATCAGAAAGAATGGATATGATGATGCATTACTCTTGCCAACAAAATACATGTTACCAATAGATTAGAACTTCCTCGTCCTCTGTCCCTACAGCTGCTAGATTCTTGCCTGCAGCTAAAGCTTATTAAATTTTTAGGGTCCCTAGGCTGCTGAGTGTTGTAACTTGTCTATATTTAATGCTTTCAGCATGTAATAACTACATAATCTAATATATGCATTTTAACATCTTTCTGTCTTCTAACAATTTACAAATTTCACTGAATCAATGTTTATTTTAAAAAAAATAATGAAAAAGAAGCAATTTGATGAACTGGTTGAACTAAGTGTGTTTTGGAGCTACCAAGATTCATGAATTACAGAGAAATGTGGCAAAATGAATAGTATCCCATATGTAAACACTTCCTGCTATCCAGACTGACTTTTGTGGCCAAGAAAGGCTTTTAACTCTGGTATTGATACAAAAAGAGTATATTATACCATGAAGTTGTTAATACAAAAGGTCACCAGCCACAATTTTCTGGTTTTGTAATTATCAAAGCTACTTAGCCTATCTTAATGTTAACCTTCAGTTATCTCTGAGCTAATGACAAATTTTATATACAATATAAGGAGAAACCTCGAAAACATTAAAATGTCTGTGCTATCACCTGGGATTATTTGGTTTGAACAGCATTTCAAGTATCCTTATGCTTTTGTGGCATTTAAAATAGTTTTAAATTTATTTTATAAATTAATTTATACAGTTTGACTTCTAGAAAAATCTTGCATAGATTTAAGAGTTTGACGTGACACCTGTTTCATGCCCAGATTACCATCTGATTTCAAGAAAGTATTCGCGTGTCTTTAGTAAAAAGCACATTTTCATAGAAATACAGTTTCATTTTTCATACAAGCCACTGAGAACTGTGGTATGCTTAGAAAAGCCAATGTCAAGGTCAAAACTCATCAAGAGATGAAGGAAGAGAATGAATTTGCCTTGAGAGAAGATTTTCTATCTCCCTGTCCTGGTTTAAAATCCAAACAGCAACAAAGTATCAAGCAACCTCTTGCTCACGCACACCCACCCAACCCCAGTAGGACAGGGAGGAGAGCCAGAAAGAAAGTTAATCCCATGGACTGAAACAAGAAAAAAATTTAGCAATAAATCAGAATTCAATTCTGAATTCTATAATTCAGGAGTGAATTGTATAACGTAGAAGTGAATTCTGAGTTCTACAATGACGTCAAGATATACCAAAAAGGACATAGATTTTTTCTCGGAACTATGCACTTAAGTAGTGGGAAAAAAAAAATAAAAAATAAAAAAATAGACATTAGAATTTATTGCTAAGACCTTTTTCTATAACCACTGTGCTGTTGTGAATAGGTACATGTGCTGCTTTGACATTTTATATTTATAGACATTCAACCATACAAACATATTCACATGCAGAGAAGTAATTGACAAACATAAAATTATGGGTTCCAAAGTACTATAATATGTACATTTTTTTTTTTTTTCTGTTTGAAATTGCAACCGGAGAGGGTTTAGTCTATCAGACTGCCTGGTGTTTTTTACCTGACAAGGATAATCTGCTGAAAAATCTTAGCTGTTCTGCTAATTTCCTTCTTGGAATATTATCTTCCTTTTTTTTTCCCCCCCCCCATATGTATTATCTTTTCTAGCCTTTCCCCTATTTACAGCATCAGACAATTTTTTCTTTTATTGTTTAGCTTTCTCTTCCCCAAATATAGCATCATGAAAATGTTACTCTAAGGAATGTAAGTACTGGCAGGTGGAATATTACTGAAATGACTGGATAAAATAAATCCACTTCCCCTGTTGTTTCTCTACCTAATTCACAGTAGACTTTATTTCTTAGAGCAATGAAAATTGTTGCTGTTTTCTGTCTGCAGAAACTACTGTTAGTCAAAAGGCCTAAAACATCATTACTCAAGTGAAGTATGATTGTTAAGGAAGACTACCAATTTCTCATGCTTTGCCTTTGGCGATAAATGCAGCAGTATATTTTACAGATCTCTGACTTCTCCTTACGCTTTCTACCGTAAATTTTGAAACTATTGTAATACATGCAGGAGAAACACGACTTTAATGACATTAGTTTTCTGTGTGGAAAAAAGATTCGTTACATTTACATTAAAAAACAAAACCAAAAACATAAAGAAAAACAAAAACCCCAAAACAAAAATACCCCAAAACAAAACAAACAACAAACCACCCCCCTCCCAAAAAAAAAAAAAAAACAAAAAACCACAACCAAACGCCCACACTTGCTAGTTTCTTTAAAATCTGCTTTTCAAGCGAAAATGAAATTGTTAAATGCATTTAACCAGGACAAAGTGATTTACTCAAACATTATTTATTTTAATTTGTCCTTCAATCTCATTTAGTACATGTATTGCCTATGGCTGCAATCAGAGCTGCTTAGTATCCCTTGAACCAGATTAAAAGATCAAAATCCTTCTTAGTGCCAGCTTATTGCATAGCAAATACAAACTCAATGCAATCAGCAAGCTTAAAACAAGACTCAGATGTTAGTAAAGCCAGTGGAGATCAAGAAAGAAATACAGAAAGCAAGGTGACCCAGAACAGAATATCAAAGGCCCTTCTGTATTTTTCAGTTCTTGCTAAAACCATGAAGTTATTCTTGTGTGCATAGAACTATTCCTGAAAGAGATAGTTGTTTGGAAATTTAAACTTACTTCTAGTTTACAATTTCAACTGTTAGATCTATTTTTACCACTGTTCATACATAACTTCTTCTGTATTCTTTGCACACATATATCAAAATACACTCTACCAACCGATCACAAGAAAAAAATAGCATGTTTCTTCTTTGTGTTTTTGTAATGAGATAGAGGTTCAAGACAAACACGGAGAAACAGAAACAGCTCAGAATTACCATGGTTTTGGCATTATCTGGTGTACAGAAATCTTCCTATTCAACACTACACTATTGCTGTTAACATCATATTATTTTTAGGAACTTCATATGATTAGTTCAAAAATTGTTCTTCTAGATGACTTTGGGATTGTCTTGCACAGCTTGTGTTGCAGTTTAAAATTTGTTATTTACTTATTTATTGTTTATGAAACAAAAAAACCCCAACAAAACAAACCAGAAAAAAAAAAAAAACAACAAACGCCACAAACTTCAAAAATTATCACAAATTATATCTTATCCTGCCATCTATGAAGTTAATAGAAAACAGAATTCATCGTTTTGTCCCCCCTTAATTCACAAGTTCTCAACCAGATTTTTATGCAAAACTATTAATAATCCTGTTCAGAACTTACTCTTTATGACATTCTTAGGAAAGATGCTACATATTTTTTTGGAAAAAAAAGTTACTGAGCATACACTGAACATGCCAGCACCTTATGAGGAAGGGGTTTCTGTCATGCAATAGGAACACATTTACTCATGTAAAAAAGAGCTTATCTTTTGGATGATGTGAACCGAGACAATTTGTGTCATCCATCAGGCAAAGGGATGTGTGCCTATCAAATGAAAATAAACGTGTTTGACCAGGTGATTAATGCACATCCAGTCATGCAGGCAAACAGCTTTTGTAGCATGACTTACATTCCTAAAGATTGCCAACACCTGATGAGGGACAGTTATTTTTAAACAAGTCATCACACCTTTGAAAACAAAATGAATTATTTCATTTGTCTGAAAATATATATGCATGTATATTTATCTATTTGTTTTTGTTTTGAAATGAAATGGAAAAAAAAAAACAGGAACCAGTTCAAGAACAAATTGGATCTATCTTTTGCAAATTAGCCCCTTCCCAAACATTATATATGTGTTTGTGTAGCATAGGATTAGTATATCTGAAGTTTTTAAAGGACATTGATATTCAGTTATCACGAAAAAACTATTGTAACTTTGCCTTTTAAAAGTACAACCTAATGATGTTATATGTTTGTGTGGATTCAGGTATTCAGATGTATGGACATAAAATGAAGAGGTTTTGTTTGCTAGAGCACAGCAATATATGAAATCTCTGTCATATATTTTGATTTCTAAAAATAATTTCTGTGCTTTTACAATTCCTGTAGAATGTCTGAATTAATTAACTTATTTATTTATTTAACTTTTGTTTCTTTAAAGAAAGAGAATATTTTCTTTTTTTTTCCATGTTCACATAACTGAGTTTGTCCTCAGAAAACTTTAGGAACTGGATCTCAATATTTTAATAACATTCCACTGTGTTGTAGTGCCTTTCTAAACCAAAGAGTAATGTGACTTACAGGAGGCATAAGCTTCAAGATATACTGAAGTGCAATACTACGGTGTGCAAACTAAAGGATAAAGACAATATTTGGATATTTTAATAATTATTATTTTTTTTTTTTAATTTGAGATGATGTATAAAGCTGGAACAACAGCACAGTAACTATACAAATATATATCAAATAAACAGGAATAAAACCAAACCCAAATCTCCACCATCAAAAAACCCACTCAAATACCTAAACCTCACCAATAGAGAGGTTTGACTGTGTGCCTATTCTGGGAGCTAAGTATTTTCTTCTATCAATATCTCTGCTGGGAACATTGATGAAATCTCTTTACATGGTCAAGATCCAACTGTACACTATGTACTGAGCCCAAATAGCACAATGTTGTGCTATCAAAGGTCTTGGCTTAGGAAGAAGGATTCCCAATACTGATGAATAAGTCGCAATGAATAGTGAAACCTAGGTTTCTAACACTGACATTCACAGCAGTTGATACCCAAAATATTTATAACAGGATATATACTAAAAGGAATTTTGGCACTAACACAAGAATGGAGAAAAACATTTTTAGGAAATAAATCCAAAGGCTGTAGTAATTTTCTTCATGTAGTGACTTAAGTCACACATTTGGCTCCATCTGGTTCATTCCCTAGTTTTACTTCTTCTGCAGCCACACAAGGAGGACATGCTAAATTTTTTCATTGGAGGCTGAAAAATTAGCATAAGTTCCATGAATCTTCTCTCCAATTTGGTCTGCAGTATTTGAATCCATATCCTGCTAAAGAAGATCGTTTGCTTTCTTTAAATTATTCCATTTTCTCTGCAGTATTAGAGGGATTGATGCATATCCAGAATCCAGAAAATACCCTACCATCAAAATATAAAAAATGCATGTTTTCTAAAATAATAGCAACATTGTTATAAACATAAACTTGAAAAAAACCCAAACCCAAGAATAAAATATTTGCCACCTAGGTATCAACAGTGTGTGCTTGGTACTTAGGTCTGAGACAAAAACCCTCTTTGAGTACTTAGAGGGTTTTCTGAACCATTGCATAACATGGTTAAGCTTAAACTATTCATGGATGGCTGATTTTATGCTCTTGTAGATATTCAGAATTGTCTTTTCTGAGTGGATATCTGCCTCTGAGAGCGGTATTCTGATCCAAGTTTCAGCAGCCGGCCTATCTTCTTTCCTCAGATGTTTGGGGAGTTAATGGGGGTAAGCACAAGAGGCAGAGTGGTGTTACAAGTAGTGGCATCTTGACCATAAGAGTTTGGTAGTTAGAGCCCTCACTGGGCAATAAGGGGCCATCATATAGCAATTTTATGATATTTCCTTGCACTTCTGTCAGTCAAATAATCTGAAATTTATATTTAAAAAAATATTAATTTTAATCAGTGGTATTCCAAAAAAGTTGCTTCCCAAGAAGCATTTTCCAAGATATTTCCCAAGGGCATGTGTTCAGTCACCTCCAGGAGAGCAGGGCCCCATCATGTAGAAAACTTAGGGAAGACAGGTGCTGGTCCTTCAAATATCCTCCCTTATTCCTTCTTGTTCCCTTATTCCTTCTTGTCCCCACTTTATATACTGAGCATGATGTCATATGGTATGGAATATCCCTTCGGTCAGTTTGGGTCACCCGTCCCATCTGTGTCTCCTCCCAGCCACCCACGCAGCCCCAACTTCCTTGCCAGTGTGGCAATACAAAAAGCAGAAAAGGCTTTGGCTCTGTGTTACCACTGCTCAGCAATAGCAAAAACATCTCTACATTATCAACCCTGTGTTCAGCACAAATCCCCATACTAAACACATAGCCTCATACTAAACCATCACAGTAATTACAAGTGGTACTTTTCATTCATGTCCTTTAAGTAGTAAATAATAGTACAGATACTTTTACAAAACATTTTTTTTCATGGACCTCTTGAACTAATCCTGTGACTAGGGCACACCAATGCACATAAATTGCTGGAACAGTCCTCACAAAGTAGGAAATAAGTATCTTAGCTTATTGGAAGTTTAAGACAAATCACAGATGCATTCCTTATATAGTCCATTAAGAGTTATTTGACATATATTCTCTGTTCTAGCTGTGAAAAATTCTGCATTTCTGTAGTGGACCTCAACTGGTGTCAAAAGAAAGTTTAACAGCTGTAGAACTGAATTTATAAATTGCTTAGCTATATGTTTTAATATACTTTAATCTGTAAGAAGATTTATTTTTTTCTCTTTCATGAAGGCAGATGTTTTCTTTATGTTACTGAGCTTCCTTTAGGCTTCTCTCTCCTGCGCAACATCTTACAGAAGATTTATAACAACTTGTAGAAGCAAGATTTGCACTAGGAAAGGGAATACTGAACAAAAATAGGATGTCTTTAAATTTTTGGAGAAAAGTTTTCAACCTAAAAGAGAAGTTTAAGGAATGGGACTGTTTCATTGTTCTGCTACAGTTCATTTATTCAGTGTTTATAGTGAGTGATTTTTTGGTTATAGAAATTTTCTGCATTTCTATAACTAGATTGTTCCCTGTGTAAAACTAAAAGAAATCAAGTCAATATTGTAACAAATGTCTTCTTTCTTTCTGCAGAAACAGAAAGAAGAATTGTTGGCATTTTTTAACTGTCTTTTAAACTTTTGCATGCTTTAAAATTTCTATTCAGAGTGGGACCATGCTTCTCTACACTTTATGAAATGCTATCCTTCCATATGAATTCATTTAACAAATTTCTAAAATAGCCAAGGTGGCAACATTTGTTCTTGCATAGATAGCAACAGAAATACAGATGGCAAGCAAAGCAGAAGAAGACACAAGTATGTAGTGGACAGTGTGTTTAGTGTTTCAAAAAGGGTTGTGGATTCACAGACTCACAAAAACACAGAAATTACTTTGTCAAGACTTATATGTCTGAACAGGGTCAATACAGTTTCTTTATTAGAAAGCCTGTCTAACTTTAACATCAAATGCAAATTACGTATCCCCTTGTTCTTTCAAAACACAATGACTTTATAATTGCTTAAAGCTAGCAGATTTTCAAATCAGTATGAAAGTCTTTACCTAAGAGCGTATAAGTGGTTTACTGAGTAAAAGCTAATTTAAAGACTTTATAAGCGTCCAATGAATGCAAAGTTTCAAAGCCAAAGACAAAGTTAGTTGGATAAGAACTGCGGGATTTTTGCATCCCACTGACCTATTTTTGCTGTGAATTCATTTAAATAAGTTCATAAATCTAGTCCTATTTTTTTGTGACCATCGTGAAGAAGTTTTGATTAAAGAGCTTTACTAAGAATGGTTTTGGATTAAAGTATGATTGCACTTATTAAGATTCTTTTTAATACTTGATTTTCATAAGTGATGTGGAGGAAATTTTAATTTTAACGCCATTACTGAAAAAGGATTTTCAGAAAGGAAAAATAAGTTATTATAACAGAAACTTATCAATCCCACAAGGTACTATGACAATATAGAGTTGGGACCTCATTGGAACAAGTCCTTAATTACTAGGGAATGATAATAAAACCTGAGTTACTAACATGAGACATGTTGTTATCACACATAGTAAAAAGGAGATGGTAGACTAGCCTGTGACAGAAGGTCCTTTGTTCTTACATTTAAAGTCTTTTAAAGCCTAGCCCATTACTTTAACAAATTGAATAAATCTTGTCAGAGGATGTGAGCTGTCTTTAGAAATACCTTCAAAGCATTGGGGCTTACTTGTAAAGACTGTTGTCACCTAGTGATTCTAACTTACTAGACTTAAGAATGGTGGCAGCTGTCATGGATGCAGCTGAAGTTAGGTTGTTTAAATGAAATAGAAGTACTGATTTGAAGTCATGCTGAAGAGAGATTCCAGTGGCTAATCACCTTCCCAGTAAGAAAAGGCATGATGATTCATAATTTGAATTAAAATGAGCCATGAAACATAAAGTTCTGGATAATTTTTTTTTTTTTTTTTTTTTTTTTTTTTAGTCTTCTGCAACTGACTTGCTATAAGGATATGACATCTATGAATGCAAGTGTATTTGCTTTCATTTATTTCTGGAAAACAAATTATTTCTGCTATTTTTTTCTGATTTTTCCATTCTGGAAAATTATCTCCTACATGATTATAAAAAATTCAAAGTTGTTGTTAAAGAAAGTCCTTCTAAAAATCTGTTTCTAAAGAATTAGTTCAAGATCATCCTGGAAATTTTTATTGTAGTCAGTGACTGTACACAAATTTTCATGACTCAAATTTGTCTCTGAGTCACAAATAAGATGTGCCTGATTCTTCTGTCTCTAGTTGTTAATTTGACCACTTTTCGATCTTTGATTTGTAACAAATATTTCTCAAGCTATATTACATGTAGACACTATCAGTCAAGACTACTTTGAACTAAGTTTCTCAATTACCTATAAATTACTTGACAATAGAAACCTTAATATGACACTAGTATCATGAAGAAGCAGAGGTATCTCACACAAAGAATATAAAAGTGTTTAGTAAAAAATGTATATGATACAGAAGCATTGCTACAGCCTAGGGGAAGAGTGGTTGGAAAACAATACAGCAGAAAAGGACCTGGGGGTGCTGGTCAGCAGCCAGCTGAACACAAGCCAGCAGTGTGTCCAGGTGGCCAAGAAGGTCAATGGCGTCCTGGCTTGTATCAGAAACAGTGTGGCCAGCAGGACCAGGCCAGTGATTGTCTCCCTGTAGTCAGCATTGGTGAGGCTGCACCTCAAATCCTGTGTTCAGTTCTGGACCCCTCACTTCAAGAAACATTGAGGTGCTGGAGCATGGCAGTGGGCCTGTGAAGAAAATGAAGAAACCAGCCAAAGTGCCTTAAAAACTGAGGCTTTTACTGTATTGTAAAATGGATTCCTTGCCTTTTTCCCCTGAGTCACCTTTCTTCTTCCCAAGACTCCTTGAGAAAAAACTTATCTCCCTAGCCTACTATGTAGGAATTTGCCTTGGCAAGACTATGTGAAGCTCCCCTATTGGTCCTTTGTTAACCCTTTCCCCATTGGTTGTTATCCCTCTATGTCTATTGGTTGTAACCAAAATTCCCTGAAGTCCTTTAAATACCCCTGACCAGGTGAATAAACTCTCTCTCTGCTTTCCCCTCCTGCGGTCTCTGAGTGTCTCTTTCCTGGGGCATCTTAGGGACCATGGGACAGCATTCCACCATGCTGTCGCACTGGAGCGTGTCCAGAGAAGGGCAATGGATCTGGTGAAGGGTCTGGAGCACAAGCCTAACGAGGAGTGGCTGAGAGAGCTGGGATTGTTTAAGCTTGAGAAAAAGAGGCTCTCTACAACTACCTGAAAAGAGGTTGTAGCAAGGTGGAGGTTGGTCTCTCCTCCTGGGCAACCAGTGACAAGATGAGAGAAAATGGCCTCAAGGTGTGCCAGGGGAGGTTCAGGTTGGACATCACAAATGCATTAGTTAATGGGCTATTCAGAGAGGTGGTGGAGTCACCATACCTGAAAGTGTTCAAGAAATGACTGGATATGGCACTTTGGTGCTGTGGTTTAGTGGGCATGGTTGTATTTGGTCGACTGTTGGACTCAATGACCTTGGAGGTGTTTTGCAACCTTAATGTTTCTATGATTCTATCCTAAGTGTTCTTTACAGGCAACATAGTGTTCACTATTTCTAATTTTATGTATTTTTAAAACATGAAAATAAACTTCATATATAAATAATGTATTATATAGATATGAAAAACCTGCAATAATATAAGAATGCAATAATCAAGAAAAGATGTTACGAAAATCATCATTGTCCTGTTTCTCATTTAAATATATAGATATTTTGAAGTCCCTATCCAACCAAAAATTCCAATGCACATTTTATCTAATAAAAACCTAAAGTAGAAGGAGAAACAGTAACGTTGTGAAAACAAGCATTTTCTATTATCATATCTAAACCAATGGAAAATCTCAAATAAGTCTAGTATAGTCTGTATCACCTTGGTTGTGGATAATGGGAGAAAGCTCATTATAGGGTAGAATTTTTATGATGTGAAGGAAAAATGCTTACTTAGCAGATCCATCAATAGGAAAAGACTGTTTAACCCTGCACTTCAGAAGCACTGAAAGATGTTTTTGCACTCTTTTCTACTCCAGAGATTGCTAAAAGTGTAAGGTATGCTGAGAAAAAAAAAAAAGAAAAAAAAAATGATTTTTGGTTGTTGTATGTTACAGCTGGAATTTAGAAACAATCGGTAAAACTGATAGTTATGCATTTCAATGTCCAAACCTTAATATTGTACGAAAATGTCACACTGAATCACTACATCATAATTTCAGAATCATTTCCTTATGCTAAAATGAAAAATCAAGGGTGGAATAAAGACATAAGAAAAGTAGAATTCTCATAGAATATTCCTCAGTACAATAAACATGTCACCAGGTTTAGATGTAAGAAGATTTTGAGATGTATCTTTCCAGAGGATTTTGTTTAGTTTTTTTGTTTAGGTTTTTTGTTTAGTTTTTTTTTTTGTTTTGGGGGGGGTTTTTGTCTTTTTTTTGGTGGGGGAGAGTTTGTTTGGTTTGGGGTCTTTTTATTTTTTTTTTGATTTTTTTCCCTACAACACATTTAATTTTCTAGAAGCTCTTCTATAAACTTTGATTTTTTTTTTTTATAGTTACAGTAGAAATCTCAGAATTAATTAATCAAAGTAATCGCATTTCAATTTATCCAACATTTTTTAATCACCAAGTTTTAAAATAAAAATGCATGTAGACACCTAAATTTAAATGGAAAGTTTTGAATCTAAGCAGAAGTTAAGACCTTAAATAATCTTTGATTCCCATGCCTTTGAAAAATCCTACACAATATCTGTGTTTTAAACCTACATCCTTAAACTGTGACCTAACAAGAAGTTAAGTAGCTTTGTGGTCCATTTAATGATTCCTTTCTGACTTATGAAAGAAGTCTCGAAACTATATTTGGTCAATTTAGTATAAAGCTTCCTTTTATAGCTGCATAGAGAAAGGTGCTTAGCTTCACTGCAAAAATAAGAGATTTAAAATAAACTAGTATGTTACATGTATGTGTATTTTATGAAAGGCTACATACAGGTGTATGTATCCATAGGCACACACAGAATGATGTCCTAACCTACCAAAGGTTTGTAGTTCTTAGTTTTGAAAAAAAAGTTAAGTTGGAAGACCAGGCTACCACACTTTTCCTCATTCTTTGAAGGTGACTTGGTGCCTATTTTTTTTTTTTTTTTCCTAGTTGAACACAATTTCCTCGGTCTTTGCCATGACTGTTGCATTAATCACCTTTGACTGGCACAGTGGCAAGGTATTTTTGCAGCATGGTCTTCAATTTCTTGTCATGTTACTTACTGTGGTAGTAAGGGATGTTTTTCTGTTTCCCTGAACAAAGAACCAGAAGTGATCTTCTGAGTTGTGATAGAGCTCTGAGCTGGACTGGTGAGTAAAGTAAAATTTATGAAAGCTGATGGTACAAACTATCACTAATTGTAACCTTGGTAATACTGGTCTTTTCATTTATTCAAAAGAAAAAATATTGCAAGGATGTAGAACCATAAACACAAAGATACCAATTGATTTATTATGCCTTATGTGCTGGGAACATTTGTCATGTGGTAAGAAAAAGGAATATTTAGAAGTTTTATTTGTCTCCCTGGTTCCCATTACTTTAGCTAATGTCTAGAAAGAAAAAAAGCCAAATCTTAACGATCCAACAGTGCTCTCTGGTGGTGCGAAACATAGGCATTTTATCCTCTGTAAAAAAAAAAAATTACACAAGTCCAGTACACAAGTCCTTGAAGACAGATAAGTGACAGGAATTCTCAACATGTTCCCTTGTGATAAGAAAAATAGAGCAATAAACAACTTTAAAACCACCAAGGCATGAAATGTGAAACCTGGATTAGTAAAGTAATGTAAATATAAATATTTAAAAGTAATATTTCTTGTCCAGCAGATGTTTTAGACTCAATGTTCACAAGGAACAAATTCCTTCATCATACAATACATATCCAAAAAGTGAGAGAAATATACTGCACATTAGTATATTTTATAATGAAATAATTTTGAATGTTAAGAAACACTTTTCAGTTTAAATAGCACTCTCTTTAAGTAGGGAGGGGAAATATTTAAAAAAAAAGGAAAAAGGAAAAGCAACAAGACTTAGCTAAAGGGATGAGTGTAGAGGTGAAAGAGCAATTATAAACCAGAGTCATTAAGCTGCATAGTTCAAAACTATTTCCTTTGCTTTTCTCACAAAGATTCTGTCTTGGATTTTCATTGTGTCTTTACAGTGATAGGTAGATTCTATTCATACCAACTAACAATTGTTAGGTCATCCCATACTGTACTGCTTCAATTTTTCTTTGCTGTTTTTTGGGGGGGGTTATTTCTGTTAGATTTTTCACTTTTTTTTTTCCTCCCTTTTTTCATCCTTTGAAGATTCGGGGACATAATATATTATGCAGCAAAATAGTAAGAAGTAAAGGAAAAGACTCCCTAAAGCAAACATAAATTGAAATCTATTTTTTTTTTTTTTTTTTTTTTTGCTGCAGTATTTGCTATCTCAAAAGAGTTGAAGGCAGACTTTTGTTTCAGTGAACTTCAGATTGTGACACAGAACCTGAAAAGGCCTCTTGAAAACTGCTGGAAAACAGACAAGAATATATAAACTAAGTTTTCTTGAGATATGTATTTGAACCTGTAAGTCACATTCTATCTATTTCAGACTATTAACTTTTGGGCTAAGTGGGGAGTAGAGGAATGAAATCTTGGAGAAGCGTAGTGAAATTGCACTGTCATGTAGCCTGTTTTACGCTGCTCTTAAAAAAAAAAAAAGAAAAAGAGAAAAATAAAAGAGTTTCAGTTGTTTCTAATTTTACATAGACATAAAAACTATTCTGACTACATGTTTAGTTCTTAATTTGGTTTTGGTGTGAAGGTATGAGATTTCTGTAAAAGGTATAGGATGAATTCCACATTTATCTTTCTGTTTCAGTGAGAGGTGACAACATGGTAGGGACTGATTTGCCCAAGCATACTTGTCTGCTGCCATATGGGCTTGTCCAAAGACAGCCTATCTGATTTGTCCTTTTCTGCCATCCAGAAATGTTCAAACCCCTTTTTTGCCAACCCTAATCAGATGCTTTTGGGTATTCTCAGGCACGTTTCCCCACTGCCTCTGTTTAGCTAACTGACTCAAGTCTTACCACTATTCTGTAATGACTTTCGGACATTACTGCGTGATATAGGAAAGAAATTCAGAGGACTGTTATCTTCTTTTGAAAGCTTTTCTCATCTTACATTTTGTGGCAAAATATAACACACTGCGTCTCTGAAAAGAGAGGGAGGAAGACCTTTCCAAAATGTTTTCTGAGGATGCTGAAATAGTATTATTGTGCTTACTTACAAGGAATATTGCAAGAATGGATCCAATAAAAGTTGATTCACTTAATTAGGTACAGATGTTTCCAGTAAAAAAAAATAAAAAACATACAAGTATGTCTTTGTCAGAACTATAAACATACCTGCAAAAAGGCACTCGCCAATTGTTAGTCTGAAGGTTGCGTGAGGTTGATGATAGTCACAGTCAAGGACCAGAGTCTGTGAAAAGTGAAGGAGTTAAAAAGGGGACCTGGTTAAATACCTGAGTAGAACTGTCCTAGGTATGTTTTTCTCTATTATTTAGAATTGTGTTTTCAGTGTTTTAATGTCATGTCCTTCCTAAAACTCACTTACATTGGGGGATAATATGAATGGTGAAATTCTGCTTCAGGAAGACATCAGGGAATATTTAATTTCTATGAACTTGTTTCTTTGTTTTGTCGTAGTAGTGTTTTTTTGGGTTTTTTTTGCTGTGAGGTGGTGGTAGAACTTGTGTTATACAGCAAAAGAACCAAAAAAGGAGCAGAAATGATAGGGAGAGCTTAGGAAAAAATGTTCTGAAACTAGTATTTGTCATGCATGTTTTTAATAGAGTATAAAATATTGGTGGAAAAGTAAAGGTGTTATGGAGACACTGAATTGCACAGTATCTAAAGTAAATACTTCTTATGATACTCTATTTATAAAATATTGTAACAGTCTTGAAAATAGTGTATCATTCCTCCCTCATCCCCTGATAAAATAGAATGCTTAATTTACAATGAATCAGCCCTAAGGGCAAGTACTGAATTTCACTTACATTAAAAATTTGGGGAAAAGATAACACAAGAGGTAAAGAAAAGAGTAGAGAGGAGGTGGAAACAACAAATTGAATCAGAGTAGATATATTTGGGATAAGATATGTATATCATTGAAACTTAATTTGCACTGCAAAGAAAAAACTGGAAAACAAGCATATAATAAAAGAGAGTGTCAATGTTGGAAAAAAAAAATGAGTGTGAATTGAAAAGCATCTTTCCAAGGTACTTTCACAAAGATAAAGAAATTGCTAGATAAATTGTCAGTATCTTGTTTGTTTATCATTTTACACTTTCCGCAGTTTGTTTCCTACTCTATAATCTCTAACTCAATTTCTGATCTGCAAAAAAAATAAAATCTAAATTTTCAATCTTTAGTTTATGCTAAAGGTCATACTAAATTTGAAAACAGGCTAAACTGAGAGATTCGGCCCGCCACTTTTTCCATACATACTAAATAGGGTTAAAATAGTTCATGCAGCTTACCTTTCCAGGAAACCTGTGCTTTTTGATAAATTTATGTGACTCAATGTCTTGCATTTAAGAGCTGACATAATGAGATGGATGAACTCTTATTAGCTGTGAGACTATGAGATGACAAAACATGGTGGTGTTAATACTTTCCAAGGTAACAACAAGCTTCAAAATAGTTGATTTGTTTATGAAGACAGTTGATAAATTGAGCTTTTTCTCTCTTGAAAACCAAAGACTTTTGTCAATACATTAAAAAAAAAAAAAAGAAAATTTACTAATGAACCCTTGTACAATTGCATAGAATGTTAAGAAAAAGAACTCCACAGCCCCCAAGCTAATATTCAGGTATTGTTAATTTGACTGTATTTGACCTTAAGGTGATGGTGAAACAATTTCTAGTAATGCACATGCAATGAACAGTTAGATTTAAAAGAAAAAAAAAATATTTTGATTAATATTCATATTCAAGGTTTATTCAAGGAACACTTCCTCCAAACTCAGGAGTGATGCTTCTCAACAAGGAGAAAGTCAGGCAAAAACACCAAGAGGCCTGCATTGATGAACCAGGAGCTTCTGGACAAGCTCAAACACAGAAAGGAAGCCTACAGAGGTGGAAGCAGGGACAGGTAGCCTGGGAGTAATACAGAGAAATTGTCTGAGCAGCCAGGTATCAGGTTTGGAAAGCTGATACAATTAAATCTAGCCAGAGAAGTCAAATGCAACAAGAAAATCTTCTATAGGTATGTCAGTGATAAAAGGTTGCTTAGGAAATGTGTGCCCTTTTAGGAATGAAATAGGAGTTGTGGTTACCTGAGACATGGAGAAGGCTGAATGACTCTTTTGCCTCAGTCTTCACCAGTAAGTGCATCAACCACACCACACAAGTCAGAAGTCAAAGGCAGGAACTGGGAGACTGAAGAACTGCCCACTGTAGAAGAAGATTGTGTTTGAGAACATCTAAGGAACATGAAGGTGCACAAGTCCTTGGGACCTGATGAGATGCCTGGTGTGACTCTTGGGTGTGGTCCTTTGCAGGGTTAAGAGTTGGACTCAATGATCCTTGTGGGTCCCTTCCAACTCAGCATATTCTGATATTCCGTGATCTCTAGAGTTTCTGACAGAATTCAAATTGTGACTCTTTTATGCAATTACATTCAAAACTATTTTTCAGGCTCTATGAGATAGATCACTGTTTCTCACAATATTATTATTAGACTGCATTTGCAGGACATTAAATACAGTTCTTGCAAAGTAGGAGCTATTGGTTTGTATCTTAGAACTTTGATAATAAAATGATTTTGACTAAATAATTGAACTACATAATTCATAGTAGACAATTTTAAACTCTGCTAGTGCTAAGGACCAAAAGAATTTACTTTAACTTCTAGATTACTGTGGCTGTATGGATCAGACAAACAGTAACAATATCACCTCAAAATATTTCAAGTATTAATTGTATTTGCTGCATTTTAAGCTAAGATAAATCTGTTTAATGTGTCTATAAACATTTTCCAAGGGATTTGACAAAGTATTTTTGCTTCCATAAAGGTGGGGGGGTGGGTTTGGGGGGGAAGAAGTACTTCATAGAGAATTTTTAAACCAAGAAAACAGATATTTGTGGGTGTAATTCATTGTAGAATCATAGAAGCATAGAAAAATCTAGTCTGGAATACACTTCCAGGGCTCACTTGGTCCAGTATTCTGTCAAAAACAGGGCCTCAAGTTAATTTTTCCAGGGCCCCGTTCAAGGACCTTGTCAGGCTGAATGTTGAGTTTTTCTGCAGAGAGAGTTTCCATCATTTCTCCAGGCAATATATGTCAATGGTTAATTGTTGTCACAGCAAAGCTTTTATTATATTCATAGAGAATTTCCCATAACATCAACTTGTGTCCATGGATTTTAGTCCTGCCACTGTGAATCCTTGTGAAGATATTCATCCACCTTCCCTGTAACTACCTTTTACTTAATGAGTGTGATTGGAGTAGTTCCCCTCCATCTACGCCAGACCTGAGTCTTCTGTTCTCAAGGCAAAACAGACCCAGTTCCTTCAATATTTTTTTCATAAGTTCTCCAGGTATCTTATCATCTTGTCAATTCTCTGTTAGTCCCTCATATAATAAGAGAGACATACAATGTCTCTCTTAAACTAGAAGAATCAGGACAGTTTAATTTTCCAGGTGTGGCATACCACATGTTGAGTAGTGTGCAATAATCATTTCCCGTAGTCTCCTAGTACATTCCTTCAGATGGACACCTGGAAGCTGTTCCCATTCCTTGCTGCCAAGACACACTTCTGAGTCATATTGAGTTTATTGTGCCTCGGATATCCCAGGACCTTTTCATCTGAGTTGCTTCTCAGTCATCAGTCCCCAGCCTTTAGATACAGAGTTTATAATTATTCTGTCCCAAGTGCAGGACTTCACACTTATTTTTGTTAGTCTTTATGGAGTTCTTGTTGGTCTGTCTTCCAGCCTGCTGAGATCATGCTAAGTGGTGACTTGTCCAGACTCATCTACTTCTCATTCCAATTTTATGCCATCCACAAACTTGATGTATGTTCAATCCTGACATTCAGATTTCCCATAGAGTTATCCAACCATATTGGAGATGCTACTGACCCCAAGTAACTCTGCTTGTCCCATTTTGAGTCACTAACGACCACCACAATTTGAGTTCAGCATTTTAGTCACTTTTCCACCAATTTTGCCATTCATCTGTCCAGTCCATATCTTAGCAGCTCATTAGCTGTGTGAGAGACCAGATCAAATGTCTTACTAAAATCAAGGCAGATCATATCCCCAGCTCTTCCCTCATCCACAGAGCTAGCTATTTCACCATAGCAGGCAATTATGTATAGATCAAAAAATATTTATTTTAATCAGGTATCACTAGCATGAATTTTAATTACTCAACGATGATCTGAATTATCTGACTTAATTACCTGATTATGCTATGTTTAAGTATTTCTATGACCTTTTCATATCTAATTTTCATACCTAAAAGGAATTAAATACATCTTTCATGAGGTAACCTTTTACAATGTGAGATCATTTGCTTTATACAAATATCTAGTTAATTTTAAAATAAGATTTTAAATTTAGATCACAGAATGCTTGTCAATAAAGCCACATTATTTTTTGTTTTTTTTTTTTTACTTTAAACATCCTGAATGTTGAATATATAGTTAAAGTATATCATACTCTTTTGCACAGCTATGATTTTATCAGTACATTGAAAATAATATACCTTTTTATGGGAAGTATAGTTATTCTGGTGGTTCAATGTTCTTGAAGGCTGGAATATATAGTTCAAATATTTTAGCTAAACAAGAAATTTTCCAAACTTGCATAGATGTGCACTTCCTCTGAGCTAGCCTTAGATGTTTTATTTTATAAATTGAGGTTAATTTGCAGCTGCCAATCACTTTCACTTCAATATTTTTCCTTTTGCTTTTATTGAATAGTTTATTGGTGAAAGATCTTGTTTTCCCTACAGTGAAAATAGCGATACAACCTATAATGAAAACACAGCTTACTCTGAAATTATAATGAAAATGATAGCATTAGGAACAGAATGAGCTAAGAGCATCACTAAAATTCCTCAGGGTTCCTCTTTTAGTCTTTAAGCTAATATGTCACTTAAGCATGTATTTAACTTTTACTCAATGCTTAAGTGAAAATCCACAAAATGTTAAAGAGATTAAGGATCTTTTTTTCTTTCAAAATCCTGTTCTGAATTTGTAGTCATTTTGTTATGACTGGTAGAAGACTAAGTGGATGGAAGTGTGCTGTTTGCCAGAGACACATATTTACTTTTCCAGTTGAGCAGGGCTAAGGAACTTGTCACAAAATTTTTTCTCACTAATCATCTCTTCAGAAAGGTGTATTAAAGATGTGTTAAGTACATAACAGTGCTCTACAATATTTTATCTCAAGTGAATATGATCTAGAAATGTGCAAGGAAATGTTTATCTACCTCTACAGAAATTAAATATTAAATAATAATTTCAAAATATCTGCTTCAGAATAATTTGCCTAAGACTTGGCTAAAGTCTGAATCCAGTTGGGTTAGGTCTGTTAGGTCTATGCCATAAACATAATGTTTGCTGCAGTCTCTGAGAAATTATCATTTTTATGGTATTCATAATCATTTATATGAATATATTATTCATTATCATTTATATGGTATTCTGAAAGTTATTGTTTTGATTATTATTATGAGGCTAGGGTTTTTATGTCTGAATGTTTAAAGAATTCTATTTTAAATAGTTTATTAGTATCATGAGACTATGGAGATTAAGAAAAGTTCATGATAGTTCACCTTTTCTTGCCATATTGCTTCTGATCGTTCCCAAACATTTCCATAGAAAGCTGGAAAGTTGACCGAACCATTTTGCCATTTTTATCATTTGGGAAGGCAGGTACGAACCTATGGAGTACTGGTTCAGTATACAGAAATCTCAATAAGTTAAGAGCTTAAGAATTGAATGATTAACAATGACACTTTATTATTCCTTATAGTTTCCCTTTCCCTTTCTTCTTTTTCTATTTTCTTTTCTTTTTTTTTTTTTTTAAATTTTTGCCCTCTTTTTTTTTTTTATGTTATTGTGTTTTATATTGATTAGAGCCATAAAGGAGGCCTGGTTATATGAGAAAAGTACTCAGAAAAGTATGTCTGCTGAAATACTGACAGAGAAAATGCCTTCCAAACGGGAACTATTAGCCTGGGAACTGTTAGCCTATGAACCAGAACCATTCTTTAAAAGTGCAGCTGGTACCTCTGAAGTACAGTTTGGTACCTAGAAACATCCTGAGATATCATCAATAAAACAAAAAAACCAAAGAACTGTAACAATGACTTACAGTCTGAAAAGGTGAAAAATAGTTTGTGAAAAGGGAAAAATATCATAGCAAAGTAAGAATCAGTAACTGCCACTGGCTGTCTAACTTAAAGAACTGGAAAAGAGTATGGAAAAATAAATGGTTTATCCCAAAAAATAGAAAATATCTTCATCTATTGAGTTTCAGGTGAAAAAATATAAATTGCCAGCATCTATTGGCTGCTTGAAGTGGCAGTGTTCTATCTCCTCTTATGTATCTATATTATAAAAATTATTTATTTTTTATCCAGTGGAGCTTCTCTTTCTGAGAATTTCCTATGCTGAAGATAGATTTCCTTTTCCTCATAGGTCTGAGTGAGACCTTTTTATGAGCTCTTGAGCCTTTGCTGGGGACACCCAGCTGACTCCGAACTCCATGGTTTAGATTGGTTACCCTCTGGGGCTACCTCTGGGGTTAGTTCAGCTAGGTCTTCCAACTTTTGGGCCACTGGGTCCCCTCTGGGATGGTTTGCTTCCCTTCTGAAATCTGTTTAATGTACTTGCTGTTGAATATATTCTTATAAGTAAACTATCATATCTGCTGTTACACCAGGATCCTGTTCTCCTGGTGATTACTGAACACCTGCCTGCCCACGGGAAGCAGTGAGTTCTTTGGTTTTGCTTTGCTTGTGAGCACAGCTTTTGTTTTCCCTATTAAATTGTCTTTATCCCAACCCATGAGTTTTCTCACTTTTATGCTTCTGATTCTGCCCCCGATCCTGCTGAGGGTGGCGGGGGGAGTGACCAAGCAGCCGCATGGGGCTAGGCTGCTGGCTGGGATTAAACCACAACAACCTCACACTGAACAAACATATATAATTCTGCATGGCAATCAAAACAACATGAGAGCAGTGTAGGTCACTTTTCACTCAATTTAACTAATAATACTAATAGCTAAATTTTAATAGTTTTAAGTTATTACTAGCAAACACTCACTAAACTAAAAATAACCAAAATATATTTATTAGGCTTAGAACATACCAGTGGAGTGAACTAACAGCTAAAATTGAAGCAAGAAATAGGTGTATTATTTACACCTGAAGATGTTTGACACAGAAGACTGTGAATGATCCTTGTGCAAAGCTTATGGTTATGTCAGAAAAACTGCTCAATAAAACAAGAAGCCTAATGATTCCTGTCCTCACATTGTCTCATTCTTTAGAGGTTGTGTGCATGAATTGTACCAAGAAGAGTGCAAAAGCTCTGGGAACATGTGTTGAGATGGATGCTGTCAATCAAGTGTATGCCACTGATAATGAAAAAGAGAAATTACTGTTTGGAAATGATTTGTTATTGAAGTTCTGTCCACTTCTCAGCTTAATCCATAAAACCATTTGACTCTAGTGAAGGAACAATATACCGTGTAGTAGTCTGATAAGAGAGAGAAAGTAGAAAATACTGTTATTTGCTGTCATGGGAAGATCAGCAGCTCCTGCTCTCTTTTTGGCACTGTAACTGCTAAGAGAGGCTTTATCTCTCCCTATCATGCTTATCATTAAACGTGGAACTCTCATTTCCTAACTCACCACTTATATCCTATATCCCTACTTATGTGCTCAACTCTGGAGCGAAGAAATTCATTAATGATGTGTATTGGATTTATATTGCAAGGTTTTGGCAGTGAGACGCGTGTGTGTGTATGTGTGTGTGTGTGCATGTGTGTGTATAGGTGTGGCTACTATGAGAAGACATCAGAAGCTGTTCCCATGTCAGACAGAGCCGGTTCCAGCCAGCTCCAAGACAGAGCTGCCTCTCAACAAAGCTGAGCCCATTAGTGATGTTGGTAGTGCCTCTGTGATAATTTATTTAAGAAAAGGTAAAAAAAAAACACTGCACAATAGAAACTGTGAGAGAGAGGCGGGGATATATGTGAAACAGCTCTACAGACACCAAAGTCCATGGAGGAGGAGAGAAAGGAGGTGATCCAGGTGTTGGAGGAGAGTTTACCCTTCAGTTTACGGAAAATACCATGATGACACAGGCTGACACCTGCAGCCCATGGAGGACAACACTGGAGAAGATATTCGCTTCCTCATGCTGAAATTTCACAAGAAATCATGTTATCACAAAAAAAAATAAAAAATGTTTATTTTATCTACAGCACTTGAATAATCAGCAGGATAAAAAAGTTCTCGAGAATGTGCTGCTGACATTGCAACACCTTCCAGGCACTAACAGGATAGTAACTGTTTTGTCAGGTGGGGTTTTTTTTCCAGCAAATCTATCAAACTTCAGAATGAGTGAAAACTCTGCATGGTCTAAATAAAATAACTACATATTTGTGTAAAAATCACTGCATAATGTGCAATGTAAAGCCACTACAAATATTTCACGAGTATAGGATACACCCTGTCTATGTAGATTCATCATATTGCATAGACGCACTAGGCCCAGACTACTATTATTTTCCTTTAAGTATCATTTGTGCCTGTGCAATAGGTCTGAAGCTGTTGGTACATGTCTGCTCTGCAAGCTTCTATGTACTACAAAACAAATTAGTCCTATATACAAAGTACAGGAGATAAGCACACAAATCCAGCTTAGTATAGCTAACAGGATTTGTGTGAATTCCTCCTAATATCCACCTTAAAATTTTATGTATAAGATTCTTTCTCTCTATCTGTGGTTACACTGATTGACATTAATACCTAAAATGGCTATAAATGTTATCGTTATGCAGAGAACATACAGACTTATTGCTACTTTAGACTGATAATTTCCTGACAAATCCTGTTTCTGCCCTTCAAGAGTGTTTGATGATGATGCAGCAGTGGATATACTCCAGCAAGCTGTCTCTTTACATCTTCTAGACTAAGTTATTATAATAACTCCATCTGTGTGTGAAAACTGTAAGGCAACTTCTGTCTTTGCCTAAAATCTAAATAATTACCATACAACATCAAATCTTGTAAGCATTATGGTTTGGCATCTGAGTCCATTTCTTTTCTTTTAACACTGAAAAAGTAACAGCTACCTTGGATACTTTCATCAAAAAGTCTCTATTAAAAGGTCACAGTCTTCAGAACTAAGGTGTTACCACCAGTGTTATTAATCTCTTTCATCTCTCTTACAAAAGAGTCCATATAGTGAATATCAGTAGTAAAGAAAACGTTTCTATTCTTAGAGATCAACTATTTCGAAATAGTTAATGGTCTTACTCTGTAAGATTAAATATAACCTTGTATCTGTATTTTGTCTTCTCCATTCTTTCCCTCAAATATTTTGCTGTTATTTCCCCTAATTGACTCCCCCTGTTGATTTCCCCTAATGGCAGCTGATAACTTTTCCTTAATATTCTTAAAACAAGCTAAATAGAATGAGGAATATACATTAAGTCATTGAAGGCAAGCATACGAAGTCTTTAAAGTAGTAATAATTTGTTATTATAAGTAACTCTTGTTTTATGAAAGTTATTTAGTTGACATTCAAAAGCAATTCACAAACTGAATTTGAATACTAATATAGGAAATTTCTCCCATAACCAGGGGGAAAATAGCAAATAGAAAAAGATATATCTTCAATTTGAAAGAGAAGACGCCTGCATTTTATAAAGTGGCCACTTAATTTAGACTGAATTCAGAAATACTTTCAGATGTGATGATTCAGTGAGACACAGCGCTTTAGTCAAATACACAGATTTGTTTTAGGAACAATTTTGAGCCAATTCAAACGTATAATTTGCTTAAGTGGGATTAGCAGAGATCTGACTAGAATGCAATAGAAAATTTAAAACAATAATACACAATGATGATATCCTGTATCATCTAGGTTGGACTGTAATGTATTGATGTGATCTAAAGAAAGATTGGTAGTAGAATAAATACTGTTATCTTTGCCATTTAATCAAGATATATTAAAACAGGCAAAATACATTTTGACTGAATAACAAATGTTCTATTTTTTTAATTGATAACATAATTTGATATGTCCAAAGATTAATTGCAATGTAAGGTCTTCAGTATCTTGAAAGCTAAAGGAAAATCTTTCTCAAAAATAAATGAATCAATGAACACTGGTTTGAAATAACAACACAAACTCTAGATGAAATTACCACATTGAAAATTATGCTGAAGCTGAAGGCTGGTGAAAATTTATTGTGAGTTATTCGGGATTTTTGTGTGGGTTTAGGTTCCTACTTGCATTTTTATGAACATTTTTACACCTTTTTACAAGGCCTCAAATTTGCACTGAAATCATGATGGGCAGATGTTCACACATACGCTGTATGTCACAAAAGTCTATCAGTCTCCATTAATGCATCGTGCTTCTTGAAGAATCCACTTAGAAAATTCAAGTGCTTAAAAATATATTACTATATTCTATATGCAGCTCAATAAAATTGCTGCCATATTTCTTGATATATTTGTAAATTAACCATCCTGTTTGGATACAAAACTCTTGACCCTTATGGTTAATGTTTCAAAGATGTTTTTAGTTCAGGTCTCCACATTTGTACTGTTTTGTCAGGATTTGTAATTGCTGAGCTTTCAGTCACTTTATATGGTACTAAACACTAGACTTGAGTAGCAAACATCTAATAGAAGCTGCTGTTCAGTTCTGAAAGATATTAAAGTTTAATACAGTCTCAGTATGAAGTTTGCTTAATCAAATGTCAGGAACATCTTAAATCTATCAATAAAGACCTTAATTCACCCAGGGGGCAAAATCAACAAGGAAGGCGAAAATTCCAAACAAGAAAAGAGCCTTTAAGAATTGTATTTGTAGTGCCATCTGCTTTGAGTTAATTGTTCTCAACAGGCTACTCAGCTGCCATTTAGTCTCTGTATTACTTATTAAAGAAGTAACGGATACATATAAATATGCCATTAGCATTAGCAAAAGCTTGATATAGTGATAATACAGCCTGATTGATAGACTTATACTCCACTAATTTAAACTTTCTATTCTTCACGAGTGAAATAGCAATTTTTTTGCACATATAGCTGCTAATCAGTAAACCTGATGTTTGCGCAATCCTGATAGGCAGACATAAAAACCACATTGCAACACTTTTGGTAACTCACAAGTGTTGTGAGTTGTGTTGGTCTTTAAAACAGCTTTACTCCACGGATTGAAGTGCTGCTCAAAATTTCTTATAACATACAACTATACACTATAGGAAAGAGACACTTAAAATGTTGGAAAATGACAGTTTGCCCTTGTATCTAACAATTTGATCTGTTGTTCCATTGTGAAGTGAACGGAATTGTAATACTACCATTCACATCAGCAGGATATTGCAAACTGTCTGTCCTCAGAACTGCAGTTTGAGTGCAGCAATCACTGTAATGAGGGGCCATGGATGGAAGTATCAGAGAAAGCTGAGGGGAAAAGAATGCAGTTTTGGACCTTTCACCTCCATCTGTTTATAGGTGTCTGTCCTTTAGAAACACTTCACTGATGTGATCTTAAGAAACAGAGTACATAGAAATGTCTGTATATGTTAATAATTTTTAAAAATGTTAAATAAAAATAACTTAAAAACCTAACCAACCAACCATCTAAAACCCTCTGAAAACCCACTAATGTCTATGTATCAGAATAATCAGAATCTGATAATGGACCCACGTTTGCACTACTTCAAGTTTAAGTGTTCTCTGGACATCAAACTTACTTGATAAAGGGCTGAACTTTTACAGTGCTGCAGCTACTTTTTGCAGCACTCCTTGTTTGTTTCCATTTAGTGTTACACTTAGTATTAAGTTTTTAAGTCTTCAGTTACCAAATCTGATTTTTTAGAGAGGAAAAAACCCCGGTGTATTCAGCAACAAAAGTAAACCTGAAGTTCCAGCATATTTAGCCAAGTTTAAATAAAAAAATAAATACTTAATACAGTAAAAGAATAATTTCACTCAATAGGGTAACAAAAATGAGATTATGAACTACTCTTTTGATCCCCATAGTATGAAGAAATGCACACTGAACGTCAGGCATCTGATTCTACTTATTTCAGTGGGATTATTCATCTCCTTAAAGTTAACAATAGTTTAGTTTTTTTCTTTGATCAAGTTTATACAATAAATACCAAATAAGAATGCTATATGTGTTGTCTCTGGAGAGTTTTTGTTCATCCCTCCATCCATCTACCTTCCTCAAGACTTCCTATAGATTCCACTGAAACTGTCTAGATAGATTGTTCCTAAGTACTATGATACCTTGTGATCACTCCCTACCACTGTGCCACTTCTCATCATCCTTTTGTCCTTTTTATTTTTATGAAGACCCTTTCATTTTAAAAGAAGGTTTGCATGAAATGTGTTTGAAGCACGTGCTTCAGAAGAGCAATGGAACTCACTGAAGTGTAGAATAAGTCTGACCAAAGTGCAATGACAATTTTTAAGTTTGCAGATTTTTCTCATTTTCTAATTTATGCTGCAAATTTATATGTTGATCCCTACCACTTCCTATAGGACTCTTGTGAAAGATTAAAGTCACCTATCTGAACACTGACTCCACAATCTTATTTTCAATTATTTAGCCTAGAAGAAAAGTATATGAAGGATCAAGATCTGTTCTAACACTGCACCATTTATCACATTTCAGGTAAACTCAAATATGAAATTGCTTAGCTGCTTACTGTGAAGCAGAGTTATTCTTTAAACAGGCTAAGTATCAGAGAAATTAAATGTTTGATATTCAATGTAAGCTTTTAAAAGGTCACAGGTCTGATCTCTGTACTTGTTACGTTCAAAATCTTGCTAGCAAAAAAGAAACTCACCATATATATGAAGCTAGGAACCTACTGGCAGTCCAGTAATATTTTAAAACTCTAGTAATACAAACTATGTAATTAATACAGATAAAAGCATCATTAATGACAGAGTTAAATCTATTATGCCTTTACCTGTTTCTGGCATCTAGCTCTTTTCCATGGGACTGTGCTCATACCTCAAATGTCCCAGGGGGTCCTGAAACTGAGAGGTTCAGCTTCTGGAAGGAAGACTAGAGAAGTATATGAGACATGACACCACCATCCTGAGGTCTTTGGCAGGAGGAGTATGAAATTTGGTAAGGTGGGGGCTTTCTCTTCTGTCCTGAGCTTGCTTGGATTTATTTT
This sequence comes from Margarornis squamiger, assembly GCA_035222235.1. Classification (NCBI taxonomy): domain Eukaryota; kingdom Metazoa; phylum Chordata; class Aves; order Passeriformes; family Furnariidae; genus Margarornis; species Margarornis squamiger. The sequence goes on from JAWWTY010000037.1 coordinate 16,941,979, forward strand.
ATGCTTTCCTTTACCCCAGGCAGCCTCTTTCTGGCTGTTTCAAGCTAAAAGTGAACATGGCCCCAAGAGCCTTCCCAGGCTCAGCCTCCCCAGGGTCTCATCCTGGCAATGACATCCTGGATTTCCCAGATGGTTCCCACAGAGGCCCTGGCACAGCTCAGGCTCAAACAGGGGAGGCCTCAAGGCAGGAGCTGAAACCAGTCCAGTCCAGCTCTGACCACTCCAGGAACCCTTTTATGAGTAAAGCTGAAAATTGTTGTTAATCAGCTGCCTTCTAAGCAACTGACAGAAAGAACAGAAAGTAAGGTAAATAAAAGACACGGATAAGTACATTGCATAAGGGAAGAGAGAACACGGCATTCTGGAGAGATATTGTACCTCACAAATTTTCCAATATTCTTTGAAAGACCTATACAAGCAGATATAATGCATTTGGATTTAGAAAACCTTCATAAAAGTCCTATCATGGGGAACTAAGCTGTAAGTGGATATGAGAAAATCTTTCCTGGTTTAAGATAGCAAAGTAGAAATGGTGAAAAAAGGTCAACTTTCAGAGTAAAACTAGGCTATTAGTAAGGGTCCCAAATATGACACCAGTACAGTACAGTTATAATTGTATAGAAATGGATTTTAATAGTAAGGCAACAATTCTTTCTGAGAGTACAGAAGTATTTAAAGTATAGTAAAAAAAGACTGGCTTTGGATGCCCTTAAGTCACTGGTATCTTAAAACCAGTAGCTATTGATGAAGTCAGCTCCTTTCAGACATGTCCACTTTCCTTTAGTCTATTTCTAAGCATCTACCACTGACAGAAAGATGTTATGGAACCACATGCGTATTTTGATTTAATCTGACCTTTTAGACTGATACAAAATCTTATATTTTTTTAAAGATTTTTAAAGCAAAAACTAGGATTAAAACCAAGTAAAGTTCTAATTCTGTTTCTACAGCTGACAAAGTGGAACAATAATTTACCATGCTGGACCTGCCACATAATCTTTTTCTATTTTTCTCTTTACCCTGGATGCTTTTTATCTACAGAAATCTATAATTTAGAATGTCAGCAATGTCTCTGCGAGTAATTATCTGGTAGTGTGATCTGCAGTTTTCATACAGTGTATTTTGAATGAAAATATTGAAGGCCTACAAAAAGCTAGCATTTATGGAAAACTTACTATTATAACTCAGAAATTTTAATATGTTCCCAAGTCAAAAGAAGAATTGTCACTGTAAGAACATCCAGCTGTTATCTCTCTTAACTTTTCGTTCTGAGGGAGAGCAAACTTCTTTAAATAACATAAAGGATGTTCTGATCAGTATTATAATGAAATTTAATATTTGATGTTAGATTATTAACTTATAATGAATTTTTCCTTTTTTTCCTGATGCATAATCAGTATTTTAATCAGGTTCATCAATGATATCATATCTAGAATTCAGCACAGCAGAAAAAATAATTGATGAATTGATAAAGCATGCCTTATTATGATTTCCATTTTATATACTCTTCAGTAAGTGATTTTATAGGTGAACCATTTTATAAATAAACACTTAATACCTTGTTTTTTTAAGTGGATCCATATTAGTGCATAATTTTATATTAAGCAAAAGGAAATGTCGGTTCAAATTTTTAATGTAGAAATAGCCTTATTCTGAGAAGTTTAAAATATTGAAACAATGAGGGCCATGAATTTTAAGACTACATCTTTTACCAGAACTTGCTTGGTTCTTCACAAATATATATTTTAGTGAAAAGAATGTGAAATTGTGGAAATTCACTCTTCTCACAAAAAAAAAAATAACATTTAAACATCTTGGTTAATGTAGCTTAATAATAACTGCTATAATGGTGCACCTGAATTGTGAAAAAATATTTTTCTTCTTTCATCAATAGTATATCAACCTGACTTGAATAAAAATCTCTAGTATATGCTAATTATATGTGAAACAATTATTTGATCTGCAAAAATTATGTCCATCTGACTCAAATATCTGACCAAGTATTACTCATTGAAATAATGATGCAGAGTATAAGAATTTTTGTCCGTTGCTTTGACCCCTAAAGAATCTTACATTGATTTGCTTGACCACTCTGACCACAGTGTCAGAAATATGGAGTTATAGGTGAAAAATAAATACTTGTGTGATTATTATTAATTAAAAATTGTTATCCTAGGCAATCAAAATTTTTAACTTTCACTTTATGCAAAAATTCAAAATTTAGTTTTGTCCATAGTCCTTACAGGTTTTTTGGTTTTGTGGTTTTTTTTTTGTTTGTTTTGTTTGGTTGGTTGTGGGTTTTTTTGGTTGGTTTTGTTTTGTTTTGTTTTTTGTTTTTTTTTTTAAGTACAGTAATTAATAGAAGTATCATTTAACAATGTAAAAAGAAGTAGGGTTTGATGTAGTCATATATCAATGGAGAGACGTTCTTGTGGAAGGTAACACAAAATAAAAAATGAAAGAAATAAATGATTGAATACACATAAAAAAACCCCCAAAGTACTTCACCAGCACCCCTTCAAAATAATATCAAAGAGACATATTTGCTAATTTTTAATATTTCTAAAATTAAGCTTTAATTGCAAAATCAGTCAGAAATATTTTAAAACGCTTCTTTCTGCCCTTTTATGATGCAAAAAATGTGCATGTTAAGAATACTCATTCTACAGCAAGAAAAAAAGTACCTATTTTAGAACAGTTCTGACATCTGAATTCAGTGTTAAAGATCAAATTTAGGAATTCTGCATATTCCCTAGGAATAACAGGAATATTCAGAGTATGAGGATCATTTAGAAATAGCAAATCCCAAGTTTATTTCAAACTTTCTTCCTCTTTGGCAGATGCCATAGAAAAGACTGAGATAAGGAGTGATGTAGATGTACTCAGACCTACTGTGATAAACATGTCACCAGTAGCTTAGATGTAGAAAGGGACATATTCTTTAACTGCACAAAGATATAGATATTTATTTTGAGTTCATTATACGATTCATACTTAATTTTTACAAATTAAACACTTATGAACTAGTTTTAAATCCTACAACTTGTTAATCTCAATTCACTCAAGAAGATAAATCTTTACCAAGCATACTATTTATGTTTTCTGTTATCAGTGCTTGGACAGATGCATCAGGGAAATTGGTACAAACTAATAGTGTAATCTCAAGATAGATAATAAATAATCGGTCCTTTAGCATCCTGGAATTTTCTCCCTACTAAGCTAGTGCCTTCTCATATTCTCTAGAGAAAGATAAAAGTGAGAGAATGTGACTTATCGTTTCCATCAAAAACAGTTCTTTACCAGAAGAAATATACTAATGCTCAGACTCATGGTTTGGTTGTTTGGTTGTTTTTTTTTTCCTTTTTTCTTTCTAGTGGGCTTTTTGCATGATTTATGATGAACTTGTCATTGCTCTAACAGTCTGAATATAGTTTTCAAGGTTCACTCTCTCCAGTTGCTAGTTTAGACATTTTTTGTTGAGTCATTGGATGTAATCATCAACTCAAAGTAGATTAAAATTACCAGCTGCCTCTGTCCTATTTTGCTTTCATCTACAAATTGCATTTTAAGTATCGGCTAAGTCTTATCTACCAGGAGGTAATATTAAACACTTACATCTCACAGTATTTCTCTACTTTTTTTCTTTGAACTCAAAGAGATTTGATTGTTAAAAGCCAAATTCGGGAACCTAGTATCTAGAAAATAAGATTTTTTTCTTAAAATGCAAATCAAGTGAACTGTTTTAAGACTAGAGAACAAGCATCCACTGCTTGCCTTTCTGAAAAAGCCACTTCAATGAGTTTAGACAAGGAAAATAAATTATATGTGGTAAGTGCTGTTGGCTACTAAAAATACTGTAGGAAATTTGCTCTTAATTTTGTATTATTCTGAAGTATTTAGAATTAATTTAGAATTAATTTTATTAGAGATAAGTCTTCTAGAGTGTTCTTTATTAAACTATAGTAGTGCCCAGCCTTTTTTTTTATTATTTTGGAATATAATAATTTGCTTTTCATAATTGTAAATCTGTCATTCATATACCCCCAAAAATCATGGGAACTACTTAAAATTCTGAACCTGAAGTACACCTCCTTTAACAATGACTGAGTATTGTGAAACCCTTAAGAAAATTTTTCCACAATTTTCCAGATTTGTCTACAAACTTTGCAGCAATGTTTGTATATCCTTTTTTCCCCCTTTACTTATTCATGAAAGAAAACAACTACAAATATGCCTTACTTAAATTGTACTCATATTTTATCAGGTTAAAAACTCCAACAAATTAAATGGAAATTTCTCTTTTTCATTTACTATCTTTTTCTTGTGGACAAAATACCTTTCTGTGATTTTTTTTCAGGTCCCCAGAACCATTTATAATCTATGAAAAATGTTATTTTTTTAAGAAAAAGTTCTAAACTCAGTCAATCATCTCAATACCACATGTTATCTGACAACAAACAAAAGCATGGCTATTTAAAATTTTCTCAAAGTGATTACATTCAGAACAGTTGTAAATAGTTTAGGAGAAAAGCAGAAATAATACTCAATGTGAGTGTTTGTGCATGTGTGACGGATATATATATTCAATCAAGGAATAACTGAACCATAATTATGGTCACCATGTTTTCCACTTATTTATTCATACAAACCCATATGCTTATACATCAGTTTCAGTACAAATTTGTTCAAAGACAGAAAACTAGTCTGTTTTTATTCTTTGCAAGAATCAAACTTATCAGTTTTAATCATAGTTGCCAAATCCTAGGTTGTCCTTCACATCTCACTGGTCAGCTAACAATAATCAACATACATTACTCACATACAGCTCAATCCTAATTACTCTTCTCAGTCTACAATATAAACAATCAGAGACGCATGATCTGAATGCTGACTCACTTTTTAAGCTTTCCAAGTTTTCTCAGCTTCTTGACAGACTGATCTCCAAATGCATTAAAAAGAACCACAGTGGATACATCAGACTGGCAATCATACAAGTATTCAGGGATCCAGGACCTTTATTTAGGCTACAGAACATATTGTTTCCAAGATGATAGATGAACTATTAATTGAAATATGGTGTTCATTTTCTTGCTTATATCCAGAAGGATTCAATAGTGAACTAGAAGATTCTTAAAGCTATTACAATATCTCTCAAAATGTAAAGAGTGTATGTGTACCTCATCCAGAATCTAGCTACTGGAGACCAGAACAGAACCTCTGTGAAAGGCAATTTTTTTTCATATTTTTTAACAGGTGAGTTGTTATATCTCCCTCTCACGGTGGCCACTGGAATAGATTCTGTGGGTTTTGAGATTTCAGTCCTGGATAAAAATTGCATCAAAGAAGTGCTAATTTTCTCACTCTGTATTAATGGAATCGTTAACTTAATAAATCTTGATAACATTTGGCAACTTTATAATACACATATAAACAGGCACATAAGAATGGCTGCCATGCTGGGTTATCTGAAATAAGAGAACTTTCTTCTTGGATATTCTTAGCTGAATATACACTGTATAATTAGACAAGATCATCAATCCTTGCTCCTACCAGTACTTTCCAGGAAGAAACCTTGGCTGATGTAAAGATAAGCATTTTCCAGTTTATGGATAGGAATATTCAGACTGAAGAAGACACAAATCTCCAGATACAGAAAGCAAGGTATATAACAGAGGAATAAACTGACATAATTTGTTACTTGGAGAAAATTAAAGCATAATGTGACTGTTTGAATTGTAATGTTATCAGAAGCATTCTGTGATTCTGTGATGAGTAATGAAAGATGAGATCCAATTTTTTTAAAGATATTCAGATTTTTCTTTACAGCAGGTGAGTTGTAAGGCCTCCTAAGAATCATTAAATCACATAATCAGAAAATATGCTGAGTTGGAAGGGATCATGGAGTCCAACTCCTTGCCCAGCACAGGACCCTCTCCAAGAGTCACACCATGTTCTTGAACTCTGTCAGGCTTGGTGCTGTTACCACTTTCCTGGGGAGCCCATTCCTGTGTCCAGCTGGGCTCTGCATTAAGAAACTTTTCCTAATATCCAGCCTACACCTCCCTTGATCCATCTTCAGGCCTTTCCCTTGGGTCCTGTCACTGGTCACCACAGAGAAGAGATCAGCGCCTGCGCCTCCCTTTCCTCTCATGAGTTATAGGCTGTGATGAGGTCTCCCCTCAATCTCCTCTAAATGGTATGGAAAGCTACATAAATAATTGGTTGATAGAACTTTTCTCCTGTGGGAAGCCTCAGTGGCAGCTTTACTGTTTATGCACCAAATTAATATTAAAGTAATCTCTGACAGTGGTGCCAGTGGTTCTCAAGTGTAAGCTTAGGGGAATAGTACAGACCTGTGTGTCTGTAGAATTTGCTTTAATGCATGATCATTTGAAAAAGTCATGGTATGCATTTAATTGAACTGTGTCTTATTTTAATTTAAGAAATTCATTTTCAGGGTTGTCTAAATGGCTTAGAAATACAGTGTTAGCATTTGTCCAGCTGATATCTAATCTTCTGAAAGAAATTCATGAGTCTGGCTATTAACGATTTGAGGACAGCTCTCCTTTCTTATCTTGTACTTGTCAACATGGTTGGGACAATTTCCATTTGTTTCTAAAGCCTGTCAAATGTATAATTAGATTTGAATCCCACTGCTTTAGGTGATATTTTGGCAAGCTGTTTTAAGCTGTTAAGGTCTGTCCTCACTCTTTATCTTGAAAGAATGAGTTCAATGTCTAAAGATTTTTATATGCTACAGGTAATATATTTTGTCTGTGATAACTGCATTGTAGAGAGTGGCTGAAGAAGATGCTTAAGTATAGCCTGGAGGAGATTATATACATAGAGAGATATCTGTCAGCTGTATTACTGATTAAATGCATAGATTACACAATTTGTCCTTCCAGTAATGTAGGGTAGTAGTGGCTCACTCTTTCAAAAAGTCTCACTGACAAACCTATACAGTATGTTCAACTACACATGATCTTTCCAGTGGATTTGGTATGATTTTGAAAACCAATTAGTTATTCAAAACAGCAACTCTTTACTGCTGCCGTGGATCAGAAATACATTTCTGCAATCTGTGCATAAAGCCTGAACAGGAGTTGTATGATCACTATAAAAACTGAGACCCTGGGATATACTCAAGATCACTGATCTTGTGAAAAAATTCTTATCAAAAGCAGTGAAGATTCTACTTCTTTATATTGCTTTCTATCTCCAGGATATATGGTCTAGCACAGCTGATATGTGCCAAGAAATTTGATTGCTTTCTTACAGTTGTAAAAGGCATGGAATTTGTGACATGGTGCAATTTCTTTCTATTTGTGGCTTTCATTCTCCATTACTGTTCCACTGGAGGAGGATCCAATTTAAGATATTTTGCTCCTCATCCTTTGCAAGGTTTTATGACACCCTCAGGTGTGCTGATTCAGCTGTGTGGTCTTGCTCTAAACCTGACAACTGCAACAAGACTTCTTAAAACACACTATATCTCTTTATTTATTTCAGTGGATCATTTCAGGAAATGTAGGTTATAGTAAGATGACACGGTAATGGAATTGAACAGGGATGGTAATCTTTCTTGGGGAAAACTCAAGTGTGGAAACAGAAAAGGCAGAATCCTGAAAATTTGCAACCACTGCTGTTGGGTTACTAATATAAAGCTGTGGTTTAATGAAGCAGAGAGACTTTTCCTCATAAAGTTCATTCTTAGCAATTGTTATGCTGTTTACACATCAGAGTATATTTATATAGTGTTCTACACTAAGAGAGGTGGGGGGGTTTGTTTGTTTCAGAGGAGTAAGAGGAGAAATACATCTGGCTCTTTCAAGTCTTGAGTGTTCTTCTTGTCCTTCGACTGGCAGTAAATAACAATCTACCTCTTACTGTAAGTACAACAAAAATGTATCACTCATATAGCAATTCTCTTTCTGGATTATTTTCTCAGATAGCATAAATCAACAAATACTTGCTCATCAAAATCATTGTTACCATTTTAGTTAATATTAGCTGAAAATGTGGTGCATTTTTACAGTGAACTTTTCTTTCTTATGCTAGTCAGGTCTGTGCTTGCCAAACTGTTTTCTCCCTCTTTAGCAAGACTCCTTTAGCACAGTCTTGCTAAAGACAGGTATATGTGGAAAAATTTCCAGTGTTAAGAGTCTGTGTTTTATTCTCTCTAAGCCCTTTAGAAGTTCCTTTTTATGGCTTTTTTTACATATACTTATGATACAGAATTGTTTCTGATCCCATGCTCGCCTCTTTCAATTAATTTGAGGGGGGGAAAAGACTATTTTATACATATCCTTTCTAGAGGCTTCCACTACTTGTTCAAAGTCACAGAATCATTGAATGGCAAGGGCTAGAAGTGACCTTAAGGATCATCTAGTTTGAACCCCTCACACCATAGACAGGGATGCCACCCACCAGATCAGATTGCTCAGGACCTCATTTAAGATACTAAAGGGCACCAGTCCAAATTTTCCCGAGGGACTCCGCTCATCAGCATCCTGCACCTGGACATTCACCACAGCTCTCTGTCTGTGTCCACCCAGCCAATTCCTTATCCACTCGATAGTCCACCCTTCAAGTCCATTTTTCTCCAGTTTGGAGATAAGGATGTCATGTAGGACTGTGGCAAAGGCCTTACAGAAGTCTAGGTAGACATCACTGGTCATTCTTCCCTTGTTAGCCACTGCATATACTCCATGATATAAGCCCACTAGACTAGTCAGGCACAATTTGTCCTTAGTGGAGCCAGGATGGCTGTTTCCAATCACCTCCTTGTTTTGTGTGTGTCTTAACATTGCTTCCATGGGGAAGTTCTGGATATCATAGGAAACAGTAATTTTCTTGCTGAATATATCCCAAGATTTTGCATTTTACATTTCTTTCTGATATTGTTAAACACAGTAAAACTGGGCTATTGATATCTAATGGTTCTTTGAACAGGATACAGTATAAAGTTTTAGCACAGCAAAATATTCAGTGCAAGATAGTCTGTCTGACATTTAAGTTTGGAAATCAACATGAAAATAGCATACGGTTACACAATGAAAATAGGAATTCTATCCAGAATTCAAACACAGTAATACTAATGAATAATAAATAATAAAATATTTTTGTTTTATCTTTTAAATTTCAAGCTTCATAACTATTCTTAGACATCATTTTCTTTCTCTTTTCATTTATATGCATCAATATACAAAAACATGTGTCTACAAATCTGACTGAAGCATTCCTCAGTTATTCCACTGTTCCAACATTCAGTTGAAGGAATGGGAAAAACAAAGTACAGAGTTGAATGACTCTCTTAAGGAAAAAGTTTGAACACATTTCCTTCACATTTAGTGATAAAATAAACTATAAACTGTATTCTGTCATTTCATTAAATTTCAAACCATTTGAAACCCACACGTACACATGGTAGCAGTTACATGAAGTTTCTGTTACTCTCTCCAATCACTGACTTATCTGTCAACCAAACCTTTTTTTTAAAAAAAAAATGTCAATTATTTCTGTGATTTTACTGAAATAGCAATATTTTTTCTGCTTGATAATAGGGCACTGAGGTAATTCAGAGGTATAGCAAAGATAGTTTAATTGCTAGACACCCATTTCCTTCAGTCTTCTTTCTCTGTAACCTAGTCTTCCTGCTCAGCTTGCTTCAGCTGGGATAGAGACTTGCAGCTCTTTACTTAGGAGGCTGCAGTGGTAGCTAGCAGGGATCAGGTGGGTTTATTCCTGTTTGAGAGCAGGCAGAAGAGAAGGAGAAAGAGCAAAGGGGTTTTTCATACTCCAGTAACAGAGAATGAAGCGATAGCACAGTATAGATAAGCTGTAAAGGTTTTATACATTTCACAACAAAAGTTGGTCAATATGATGTCAGGGATTTTTATAATTGATTTCTAAAATGTATCACAGAAAAATCTGTAGGACACATTACTCAGTGACACACTAGATGATAAATTTACACTTCTCTTAGTGGAGTGATTTTCATTGCAATCATATTTTGTCTTGGTAAACAGAACAAGCAGGCATATGTGACTTGTATGTGTTGATAATGTGCATATAAGTGTATATAGGTAAATGTAATAACATATATATATATAACAATGTGTACAATCACATACTATCATATGCACTCAGTTTATCAGTGTAGAAATATCCTGAGTATACACTTTCACACCTGCGTTACTACATTATCTTTATTGTACATCCAATTATCATGATATGTGTGTAAGAATGTAGAAAGCTTTATATACACAATTTTTCCCTGTCTGAGCTTGCAGTTTTGCTTTAAGCTAGTGGGCTCATGTGAACTTAGGTACTCAGAAATACTTATTCAAAGTGGTAGTTTCACTCAGTTTCAAATGACACCATGTGAAAATGAATGTTCCACGTGATTCAGACATAAAATTGTGCATTGTCACTGAGTTTACTCAAAACTGCTTTAGAAATATTCAATGATAAGTAATGATCCTGATCAGAATTTTGTATATTTGAAGTCAAAAATGGACATCACTTAGTTTCATAAAACCTTCATTTTTAAGAACAGAATACACAAGCATTATGGATATTTCACACACAATGTGAATGTCTTTTGAGATGTCGAAAGCCCATTCTATGTAAAATTTTGTACAGCAAGCAGCAAAAGATTATGTAGTAAGTAGCAGAATAAATGGAAATTGTTCTAGCTCTGCTGTTTGGACTACTCTTGTGATTCTAGCAAGACACTTTATGAGACAGTCAGGAAAACTCATATATTTCCCTTCATTCAGGCATAATGAGTATAGCATGAGTAATATAATAAGAGCAATATTTTTACTATTTTTTTTTTTATTATTATTTCAGTTTTTAGTTTCAGGTCCCCTATAGCCACTAGACATTAATAAACTGGAGCAAGTTAGCTGGAGGGCCACAGCAAAGTGGTAATGGAACACTTGCCTTGGAGGAGAAGCTGAGGGACCTGAGCTTGCCCAACGCGGAGAAGAGATATCTTGAGGAGGACTGAACATCTGCCCACAAAGCCTGTGGGGAGGATATTGAGAAATCAGTGTCTTCACAGGGGTGCACAGTGGTAAAAAAAGAGAAAATGGAGCTATTTTTTAGAAGAAAGATGCACATGACATAAGGAGAAAACTTCCCTGTGTGGACAGTCACACAGTGGAACAGGCTGCTGCAATCTCTCCCCATTCCTGGAGACTTTTAAGACCCAAATGGATAAAGCCCTGAGCTGAGATCTGACTCTGCTCTGAACAGAATGAAGTCTAGGCTAGAGGTATCCTGAGATCCCTTCCAACCTGAATTATGATACTGAATTATACTATGATTCATTTACTTTAAGGATGTGTAAATATTTAAAGCTACAGTATCATAGCAACTTTTAGACTTGCAAAGTGTTATTTTCAATTATTTAAAGAATCAAAACAATTAAAGTTTGGCAGTAAAATTAATATTCTTAACCATTTCTTACAGGAATTTTCTAAAAATTGGTTACGTAATTTAACCAAAAAATATGTCTTTGTCCAATCCATTTAATCTCAGACACGTGCAACAGTTATCTCATGTCATATTAATTTTTGGGATCGGATTTTCTTTTGACTGGAAAAAGAAGTATTAACTTCATTAACAATTAAGAATAGTTCCTGTTTTGTTTTGTTTTTTTCTTTTACCTGTCAGTCTCATCTGTAAATCATTTCAGAGTCATATCAGTCAACTCTAACAAAGCACTGCTGTTGTTTCCCCTGTCCCTTGAAGTATATGTACCTCTCAAAATGAAAAGAAAATCATAAACATATGACCAATAGTGTTCTGCCTAGTAAAAGCACAGGTTAAATATAGATTTAGATTATGTGAAGCTGATTCACATTGCCCTTGCATAATCTTGATCACAAAACATGGATCTGCTGGCCAGTTACAGGTGTCAGAAATAGCTGCAAGAGGATTATTTTATTTAATGAAAACTATGCAGGTCCTTCAGCAAAGGGAGGACCTACATAACTTCCATGTGGGATGTACGGTCCTCCTATGTCACCTCCTTTTAAAGCTAAGAAAATTATAAAAGTGGTGAAAAAGGACCCCAAAAAAATTCCCTTAATGCCGCCCCCCCCCAAAAAAAAAAAAACCCAAACAAACAAAACGCCCAACCAGAACAACACTGTCTAAGGGTAACCAATGACCGAGTTTTGAGACAGATTTTTATTAATACATGTTAGAAGGTCAGTTAGTGTGTAAATATAAACATGTTAAGAAACACACAGAGAGAGGGGTTTTTTAAAGTGTTCGTTAAAAATCCTTTGTATAGTTCAGATCCTTAGGCATGGAGTTTCCTCAGTCCTTACGAGAAATATGATGCTACTCAGTAGTAAAATTTTAAAGAACGTGAGTTTTATAAGCAAACAAACGTTCCTGATACTCTGTGAAACCGAATTTTCAAGAAAAACTTTCTCCAAAAATAAAGTGATTTTGGAAAAACAAAATATACGTGACATTGATAAAATGCTATTTATTTATTAATATTAACTTTTTACCAGTATTTCAGTATGAACCATCCCTTAGAAAGTGCCTTATGCAATGATTATTTGCTTGGATTTCTATTTGTCTTCAAATTTTTCTTTAATAACATTTAATATATTGAGAAATCAGAAATGAAATTGTTACTTTCCTTTCAGTTTTGTCTTGTTTTTCTTTATGGTCTTTCATTTTATTTTTTAATTTAGGTTACCGGTACTTTTACAAAGGCCCCAAAATTTTCATCCTTGGAATTATCACCAGAATAATGATAGAAGTTTGCTTTGTTTTGTTTCATAATTGAAAATTCTGTAGATAGCATTGGACTTTATTTCTAGATTTATTAAAGAGCATTTTTTGTATATATTATTGCAAAGAATTAAAAACAAAAAATAATTGCCATATAGGACAACAGCATGGACAATAGATTGTGTGGCTTTATGGCAAAAGATATCTCGCTACTTATTGTTATGGGTCACCTGTATGCCTTATTTCATACAATCAGACTTCTAATTCAGAATAGGTGCAAGATATAATAGTGACATTCTGGTATTTTCAAAACCGAATTGCAGGGGTTTTTTTGCTATGAGCCAGCACAGACTCCAGTTCCTTATGATATGAACTAACATTTTGCATTTTTAAAACCTTTGAAAGCAAGGCTGATGTTTTTTGCTACAGATGTTGAAAACTGGTGTTTGTAAATAGGTACTGTATGATCAATTAATATGTATACTCAGGACACAAGAAAAAGAGTTTTATAATGCAAGGCCAATGTCTTTTGTTCCCTATCGATTTTTCTTTCTATTGATTCATACCATTGATAGTGCCTCCCTTGTAACCTGTTCCCAAGGTAGCCTACAGTGTCAGGATGAAAGTGCTTTTCTCTGTTGCCTTAAGGAGGGGGAAAAAAAACTTTCCAAGACAACTTTATGTGGGCAAAGTAGAGAAGAGTTCTTTTACTTATAGGGTTTTGGGGTACAGAATATAAAGGAGTATAAAAGAGTATAAAACGGTATAAAAGAGTACAACACGTGTTGACAAGTAACAGATAGAAAAGACCAGTGCTAGGTTGAATTCACGGCCTCAGGATACCATGAGAGCTCTTTCCAAGCACCACCGCTTCAAACATGCAGAGTAAATTAATCCAAAAGGTGTCCCTTCCATTTCATTCCCAGCTGTTTCCAGCCAATCCCCTGAGCCACTCTGCCATGTCTTACCGAAGCAAACAAGGGACAACAACCTGCCCCTCCCAGGTGAAAGACCCTTT
>JAWWTY010000037.1:16963148-16979912 GCA_035222235.1 Margarornis squamiger
TTTTTATTTGAAATTAATAGATGTTGGAATGAAATGACTAATCAGCTTTAAAATTGCAGTCATGAATTTATCTTTTAGAGTTACCTTTCCTTATAGTTTTATAAATAAGAAATTTGTATCAATTTTTATTAAGATGGGATTAAAGAGAACAATTGCAGTAAGAAAAGAACACGTGACAATATCATAACATTTTCAGCAAGATTTATTTTGTTGTTGGCTTTTTTTTTTTTCTTCTCTTAAACTGATCAGGCATTATCTTTGTTCAAGTTAATTAAAGCAGACTTCCCATCAGAGGAGTGCCTAGGTAAAAATGCAGACTCAGTTTGAAATTCCTTATCTTTAAAGAAAATGTTCATATGATTTTTCCCTCAGCCACCAGGACTTCCAACTCAACTCAGTATCTCAAATTCAGGCTGCATACTTTCTCTGCTCTGACCCAAATAAGGTTTTTGCTCAGGTTCACAGATTCCTGTGATGTTTTGTCCAGAATTAGGAAGAATCAGGTTCGGACTAGCTAGGCAAACAGCAAGAGAGTGACTAGAGGGGAAAAATACATCATATTGGTAATTTCTCTAAGGAAATTCTGTATCTTAAAGACAAAATTATTTTCTTCTGTGTCTTTGTAGAGCACTCACATTTAAGTCATGCTACAGGACTGTTCCTTTTACCTGCGATCACATGAAATTTAACCCAAAAGATGAGTCTTCATCCTGATGTAATTTTGATCAGAAAAGTCTGGGGTAATAACTGTGTATAGGATATTATCTATACTGTGACATTGCTCCATGTACATGTGTGTGCACATGTGTGAACGTGTGACTGAGTCAGGAATGCTAAAGTAGGCACTTAAAACTAATTACCTGCTCTGAAAAAAAGGAAGTCAAGAAAACCCGCTGTATTGAATCCTATGAACACTGACTGTCAATAATCTGACACATTCATAGTGTGATTTCTGGGTTTGTCATGCGCAGACCCAGGAGCTGGAGTTGATTCTTATGGGTCTCTTCCAACTCATGATATTCTGTGATTCTGTGATTACAATTCTAATCTAATTTGGGATGCAATATGGCTAACCCAGGAACAGCACCACATGTCTATTAAGTGATAACATAAAATATAACCAATTAACTCCTTTGATGTTCTTTGATGTCAGCTTTACCTCCCTTGAAAGACTTGTATGAGGAATTGTGCCTAACACAGGTTAGGCACAACCCAGTCAAAGAAACCTCAGTGAGACACTTGAAATCCAAAGTGATTAGTTAATCTTCATGTTGAAAGCAATGACAAAATACTGTACATGAAAAAGGTATATACTGCAAGCAGTTATTTACATCATAACATAAACTCTATGATGTATCTTTAGTCACCAGACTATGCATAAGGAGCTTAAATTGGTCCCCTCTGGTCAGAACATTGTTGGGTAAAAGCTAAAGCTTGCTCTCTTGTGTCAGTTGATGGCTCTCACAGACCAGGTCTTTGGGGCCAAAGATCCTCCCAAAGGAGGATCCTGCCCTGTCTGGGCAGGGCTTTGTGGCCAAAGCCAGTCCCACCGGCAAAAGCCAAAGGTGGTGTGATGGACTCTGGCTGGGAGTTCCTGCTCTGCTCCCAGCACAGAGCAGACCAGGGGCCAGCTGGGGGCATTGTCTATCTCCATAGGGATGGAAATGGGCTGAGAATGTCCAGAATTGGTCCTGTGGCCCTGTTGGAGCATTGCTGGGACAGGGACTGAGAGCTCCAGGGATTTAGAAAAGGGGTCCTAGGTCAGGGGCAGGAGACAACCAGGACACTTCCAAGTGTCATTTTCTTTGAATTGGTACACCTTTTTTTTTTTTTTTTTTTTTTTTTTTTTTTTTTTTGTTACCAGAGAAGGTATAAGAAGAGTTCTGGAAAAACATCCTGTGTTCCCAGAAACTCAGAATACGAGAAGCTCACAAATGTACTTTTGGAAATTCTTATGCAGTTTTCAAGCTTCTAGCTTCAACATTGAACATAAAACTAAACATAAGGCTATACCATTTTAAAATTCAAGGGAGTTGCTCTAAATTGATTATGGTAATAGGGGATATTTAACTTAGCAGGGAGAGATTCAAATGAAATAGCCAAATTACTATGACTATTTCTAATGATGCCAAAAATCAAGATTGGTTCTATATATAACAAGTTTTTTCAGAAGTTATGTGGTTTAGGTTGGTTTAAATGGAAGGAAAAGTCCCTAGAAGTTTGTAAACTGGTTCTTCCTTCATTGATGGAATACTGTAATACTGAGCAGTAACTGAAGATCTCTTCTGTGTTTGATAGGTCTGATTCTCTGGTGCATTGTTCCTTCTGCAGCTAGCATGTTTGCGTTTAATTTGCAAACCCAAAATGTTCCTAATATGCTTTTATAGATGTGATTACAGGAGTAGAAAATCGGGGGTGGTTATGTTGTCTGTTGTTCATGAGTATAACATATGATCCTGGATTTACTCTGTGGAAATGTAATGTGAACATCATTTTCTATCAAACCTGTTTTCATACCTCTGAAGTGGAGCTAGTCCTAGAAAAAAGTTGAACAAATGTAGTTCTCCAAGCCATGCTAATTATAATTTGACCTATGTTTACTATGTTGGGGGGGGGTTAACATGGAAACTTAAATCTGTTTCTTTTCATTACTTAATCAAAGTAAGTGTTAACTTAAATGTATTGAGTTCAATGGCTTTATTCCTTCCACGCTAGGTGTCATAAGTAAAAATGAGGCTGATAGGAATATATTTGAAGTAGGCTGTGTATTTTATTGGCAATAAATGGTTTAAAGCAGGTAACTCATTTTTTCATAATTCATAGCACCTGGTAGTGATCTGACATTAGACCTCATCACATGTTTCCATAACCACAACCAGAAATCAGAGTTTCACAGTAGTAGAGCCAATGCTCTGAAACAGTGTGGCAGAATGTAATTCTTAAAAAAAAATATATTATTTTGAAATACTTTGTCTATACTTAATGCCTTCTTTTTTAAAAAGAATTCAATAAACCTGTCTGCAAATTACCATAGAGGGGAAGAACATGAGAATCACTTCTTGTCTGAATGGATCAAATATATTCTTCAAATTAATTTTACAATATGCAGATTTGAAATGCATGATGGTAGTGTTCAAACTCAATATACTTAGAGTAGAAAGTGTGTGGTGTGATTAATAAAATTTGCAGTCTGGGAGATACAGAAGAACTCTGTACTCTGATGAAGTGGGAACAAAACTTCATAGGGTCCAAATCAGCCTAGAAGAAAGAAAAAAAAACAAAACCCCTGAAATGAAAAGCAGTCTGACATCTTCTGTTAGTCATACTCCACATGAATCAGTAGACATTTAAGAAAACATTTATCTATGTAGAAATTTCTCGTCCTTTTCACAGCTCCCAAAGCTTAAAAATCATTCCTTCCTAAGCCTCAGCTTTAGGAAGATCCTTATGTAAAGTGGTAAAGGAATATGGAAATAAAGAGATTTCCTATACCACACTTTGACATCCACCCATCTGTAAAAAAAACCCCAACCAACCAACCAAAAAAAAAACCCAAAAAACCAAAACCAACTTTAATGTAAAAAGTACAATGCTATATTAATTTCCGGGGGGGGGTGTGGGGGGTGTGGGGGTGTGGGGGGGTGTTGTTGTGTGTGTTTGTGGTTTTTATACCCTCCAATCTCAGTACCTGTCAAAACTGAAAAGGCTGTACTAAAGTATTACCTTTAGGTAAATGAAAGGAAAAATCGCTGGAAATCTTTAGGCAATGTTCTGTGAAATGTCCTATCCTCTCCTAAGGCTGAGGATTTAAACTCTCACAGCATTTAAACTCCTCTTCACTGGAAACAATGTTAACTGTTCCAGGTACCAGGATACTGAGGGAACTAACAGGCTCTGCAGCTTCTTCCTCCAACTCCTAGGGGTTTGAGGAGTTTGACTGTCTATGTTCAAAGTCAGCTCTGATTCTCCTCAGCTGTATGACCTGGAATCAAAGCGTGGTGAAGACATAAGCTATGACAATGTGCAGTGGTGAAGCTGTCTTATGATCTCTTTCCTCTTTACTTGGAAGCTGCATTAAGCTCAGGCCCTTAACCTATGTCCACGTGTGAGTTTTGTGGAAGCTATGCCAATGCCTGGCTTTGCACCCCACTGTCCCTGAGCTCGCCTCACTGACTTGGCCTCCTGACCATATGTCAGACCTGAATTGTCACCCTTAGTGACTTGCAATCACAAGGATGTTGGCTGACCCTGGTCACTGCCACCAATCGTCTTTTCTTCTTGCATGTGTACTCTGTAGTGGTGTCAGTGGTAGAACTGCTGCCCTGCCTGCCTGCTGTGTTTCCAGTTCTTGGCTCCCTTTTCCAAGCACAGCAGCATAGACTTACTGTTCCTTGTAAGTAAAAAGCTTATTTGTTGGATTGATGGTTTTGTAGAACACTGAATTTACTTTAAAACTGGGCATGAAATTATATTCTCCTTTTATTTTCTTTTTGATCCTGGGACTGACACAAAATTGACCTGCACTGCACACTAGAAGTTCCCATATGTCAAAATAGCTGGCAAATTTTCCCAAATACACCTCCAATCTTGGGAGATCTTTGCTACATTACGTCTTGATATATTCCTTCTTTTCTATTTTGTTCATTTGGAAGTAAAATAAAGTGCTTCATATATACCGTGCTTTTCCAGGTTGAGGTAATACATAACTTACAAGTGTTTCCCTTTGAGACAGCAAATATAGGAGGAGCTTGGGAACCAGGATTAGATTTAAAACAGTGTTTTTATCCTATAACGTGTTTTTTCCTAGTCTTATGTATAGGTCATCATAAAATTCAAAGAAAAACCCTGTTTTTTATTCCATCAGAAAACAAAAAAAAGACATTTAGAGCCCTTAGAAAGCAGTATAGACTGGATTTTCTTTAACCAATATATTATTTCAGATATTTATAGAGAAGTTTCTATTAAAATTGAAGAAAACAGGAAAAGAATTATATAAGAGAGTCCTGGCTGCTAACCCATCTGATGATCCCAGGATACCTCCCTCACAGGTTCTCTTTTACATTCTAGCTTTGTGCCCAATTCATTAGGAATCTCTTTATTATTTTTTCATCCTGCTGGCAATTTATGTGTATGTACAGCTAAATACATATTTGGTCACTATAAGACTGAATCCAGACAAATAACTTTTTAATCATGCAGGGTATAAAAAACTTGGCTATTGCAATTTGTATTTCTTTATTTGTATAAAGAAACAGAGCTCTAATGAGACTAAACGAGACTGTTATATTTGCCAAACTGTCATCTATCAAGCTGGGGACTTGAAACTTTGCCTTTCTTCATGTGAAATCACCAAAGATCTCATAGCCTATTCCCTATTCCTGATGCTTTCTTTTGTCTTTTGTGTCATTGTTCTTGTTGGGGGAGCTGTATTTGGTTTTAGTCTGTTGAGTTGTTGTTTGGTGTTTTTTTGTTTCAGTGAAGAATATGATGTCTTAAAATAGATTTTTTTTTTTCCCCTCATAAAGTGTGTTTGTAAAATATGTAACCCTTTGTACCTATTCCTAGCTAGGTACAATCAGCTCACACATAGGTCCATAAAGCTGAAGGTGTGTGTCAGGTTAAGTGTTTAAGAAAAAAAAAAAAAAAAAAACAACACAAAACTAACACCATAAAGTATAGTAGCAATCAAATTAACTGAAATAAAGTGTTATATATAAACTTGAGCACAGCATAGATTTTTAAGGACCTAAATGTTCACCCAGAATTTAACTAATTAGATAAACTTGGTTTTCTTTGTCTTCAGAATTGCTACAGAAATGTAGGCTGGAAATGAGGCAAATTTAACTTATTTACAGACATCAGGTAGATGAAGCAAATCTAACTTTTAATCTTGAACCTAAGGAGCAGGAATGTTCATCCAGACCTGCCTGATAGGAGTCCTCTTTGGTTGAACTTAATGTAGTTCTATGGAATTCAGTTCACACACAAACGTCTTGGCCTTTGGAGGCATCACAGAATCTCAGCCAGTGCAGTAAACTAGACATTTGCAGCTACAATTTGTTTCCTTGGGTTTTTGCCTTTTTTTTTTTTTTTTCCTTCTTTCATCTATACTTCCTCTGATTTCTGTGACTTTTGGACTGTATCCTCATTCTTTTGTGATAATATTTTGTCAAGCTTTCCTTATCCTGAGAATATGTCTCACAGAAAATTTTCGCGAAGCTATCCAAGAAATGGCCAAGGTTTTGAATCATTTGAATGATAAATTTATTAGGATTAAAAATAAAAGATTACTCAAATGAATGTGAAAGTTTTCATGTATACTGTATTTGATTCCTCTCACAGTGAAACAGGAAAGTCTTTGATTTATGGAAAAGAAAGAACAATATTGTCTAAAACAGATGTTCATTTGTTTCTCCTTTTGTTACCAATGCAGAGGCCTGTGACACCTATGAATTATAATTGTGTAAACCTGGATATAGATAATATTCATTTGCCATCAAAATACAAAAATATTCATTTACTTACAAATACACACATACCATAATATGTACATATATAAATATGTACATACATGTGGTGATCAAGGACCTTCAAGGACTGTACATATCAGTGCTAGCTATGCAGCATCAGCTCTGTGGTGTAAGTCCATGCATGTGTTATATTTTCTGTGTTAGTGAAATATTAGTACAAAGTGTTAATTAATTAATTTAATAATTTTAGTTTTAACTTGTCTGATTTTTGAGTCAACACTTTCCTCACAGTAGGCTCATATGTGATTATGTATATATATGTGTATATATACCATATGCACTGATACACACACACACAAACACACACACATGTATGACATATATATATGTATATATATAAATATATATTCATATATATAATTATGCTACATTTGTCAGTAACTAAACTCTTTTCCAGGACAGTAGGTCTTCCTATGTCTCTTAGGAAAGTTGTGATCCATGTTCAGTCCTCTTACTAGGAAAAGAATACTCTTGAATTTTTTACTATATTATATCTCTTAGCTATTTGAGGCTTATTATTTTTCCACAAAACCCTTCTATGTTCCTCAAAATTTATTTGGAAAAGGAATCAGAGAGTAAGTATCTGGAAAGTATAATTCCTTTTCTGTTTCAGAATGAGTACAGAAAGAGATTTTTAATGATACTAATTTGAGTCCTCTTTCTTCCTGCCCAGGAAGCAATGAATGAACCCATTCTTCATCTCTTACTCTGCTTTTAGATTTAGTCTATTGATTTTTGAAAATACATTCTGAACAGAGCTGTGGTCCAGTTAAAATATTGATTAGAGATGGAGACAAGATTGTCTGTCAGGTACTTTTATAAAAATGTTTATAATAAATTATGACCAATTATTAATTAAAATCATATTCTCAGTTGATATGGGTTGGGTTGGGTTTTGTGGTTGTTGTTGTTTTAGCATGCTATTAAAAACCTTAAAACATTCTGAGTACTGAAAGTACTGAAAGGTGTTAATGCCCTGTTGTTATTATGCCCACAGCAGTATTTTCAGCATAATATGAGCTATGTTCATTTACAATGTGTTGTTGGATGTTATAAAGTGACATTAAATATAATACTATTTTGTAAATGGCATTTATTTTAGAATGGCACTTTACTGACTAAGTTTGCTGTCAAAATGTGCATGAAGATTTCTTGGAAAAAGAAACATATGACAGTTGCATTTTACAGTTTGATTTGCTGTGGTTGTAATTTTTTCTTGTTTAGGGTTTTTAATGAGATATACATGTCAGTGTATAGGTCAAGTTTTTCCTGTACAAAAATAGTAAAATTTCTGGTTAATAGGCAGTATAGCTTCATCCACGTTATGCATGGAAAATATTAATGAGGAACTAACTAGAAATTATTCCACCTTTTTGGAAAAAGACTAATACCAGCAAAGACATAAGCTTCTTGGAGTTTTCTTTTGCTGGGTACTGTGTTTAGTAAATTGTTTGAAAGTAAATTATGACCTAGCGTGAGACACTGGGATTATTGGCTTGGAACAGCTCAGCTGTGTATGTGGGTGGAAGAGGGACAGGTTGAATTTCACACAGGTGAGACGATCTCCCGTCCCACATGGCAGCCCCGGGAGCCTCACCAGGTGACCCCAGAGCAGCTGTCAGGCAAAGGCAGGCCAGGAACACACCCACACCACCCCTGGAGCCCCTAACCCAGCCTTGGACTGGCCAGCACTGTGGGAGCACCGCCCCACACACCATCCCGGAGCCCCAGAGTGGCCAGTGGGCCGGAAATCCCACCTAGGGGGGGCAGCCCCGGGGGGGCCAAAGTAGTAAAAAGAGCAACATGTGATCTCCATCTTTATTTGAAACCACCACCTGGTCACCTGCAAGCTGGGCTGTCGCAGGACTCCAGTGGTAGCTATAGTGTTCTCTTTTTGTCTCTCTTGCGTTACTCCTTTTCCTTCTCCTAATCTCCTTTCTTAATATTTTGGTAATTTAGGACTGGATGGGCTGGATTTTGCTAAATTGTATGTGCAAGCATGTACTAAATCCTCAGTGCTTTGAGGACTGCTTTGTTTTGGTTCTGTGTTGCCCTTTACACCCTTATCAAGATCTCTTTATCACCTGAAGTTTACCAGTAAAGTACCTCCTGAGAAAACGTGTAGTGTTTCTCCTTTGTGCTCCCTTTTAAGGTATTAAAAGAACCAAGAGCTTTTCTAATAACCCTGAGGGCAGATATTGTTGGAGCCTTGTATATTTTTAAAGTAAAACTCCTTTGGTGAGCTGCCCAAGCTAAAGACCTGGGATCTTAGACTTAATGAGTATTGTTGCTACAGAATTGCAGGGAGCCTAGTGATTTTTTAATTTTTTTTTTAAGAAAGCAAATAATGTTTTCTTTAATTAATTTTCTCATTTTATTCGTTAGAAAAGCCAGATACTTACAGATTATTTAAGAAGTATCTATTCCATATAAATACTAAACAGTTTATTTAGCCAGCTCCATAGAAGTCATCCTTAATTGCTTATCTTTAAGGAGATAATTGATTAAAGTATGAATGTTTTCTATTCAGTTCCCATTCTGTGTGCCACGGAGAAAAGTTAACTTGTTGTAAGTGAGGGCTTTTTTTATTATTTTTTTTTTTTAATTCACCAGTGCTCACCATTGGTACTATGCTGGAAAGTTGAGTTCTGTAATAATTTAGACATGAATGGATTTTTTTTTTTAATTAAAAAAAGAATAACTAAATACTCTGAGCTTGACAATAGACAAAGACATATTGTACAATCCAAAGATAAAAGTAAAACACCTCTACTGGAGACAATTTTAGATGTTTTCATCAACACACTGAATGAAATGTTTGACTAATCATTTTCTAAAATAGTAAGTGGAAATTTGTTATATATTATTTGAATAACATCATATTCCTTTTTTTTTCTTTTATTTTCCTTGTACTAAATGCATACATATGGGTTGACTACCAATTAAATTATTATATCAGAACATATAATACGTTCTTATAGGTAAAACAGAAAACCAGATTTTTTGCATCAGTAAATACAAGTAAAAGGTACTCTTGGAAATATTTAAAGGGAAGTTTTCTTTCTTCCTGTTCTTTTATTTAAGTCATAATTATTTTTTATTTTTAATTTTAAGTATCTGGGGTTCCTAAATTAACTTTTAAAGGAATGTGAAGGCTGAAAAATAGGACTCATAACTCATTTTGTCAAGCTGATAAAAAATATACTTATAAATGGAAAGAAACAGAAATAAATTATTATATTTTTTGATTGATGGATTGCATTATGTTGTTCAGATATGGTAGGGGTATAAAATAAATCTTACTCTAAGAACTGTTCTGTTGGATATTATTATAAATTTCCTAATTAGAAATATATACATGGCTTATATTACCAGAAGTGTGATTAACACTTAACATACCAAGAAAATAATATATGTTATCTATGTACACTTTAAGATTGTTCTAAAATGTAGAACATAAGTAGACTTTTTAGCATGTTAAGACTCTTGTTTATACTGTAATTTTTTACTGCAATCAAGGTGAAGTGTTAAAATGCAATCACCTGATTTCACAGGGTATTTTGCACGTAACTATCTTCAAAATTACATGGTGAAAACCCAGTTAAAATCTTTACTGAAACATTATTTAATATATTGCTCCTCACTGACTCAGCAAATGGCAGCATCCTAATATTTTTTTTATTTTTCCCAAATTCAAAATTCATCACTTAGAGAAACTTAAAATACTTGAAATCATGACTCTTATGTTACTTAACAAGCTCAAAAAATTCCTTGATACTCTAAACTTTTAATACTAAGATTTATTGAGTTTCACAACTGGATGTGATGTAATAGCTCTGATTGTGCCATCCAGTCTGTTAGAAGCAGTCTTTTTGTGTAAAACTTGAGACAAGCATAATATTCCAACTCCAGCATTATTTGACACAGATGCAACACAGATAACCAGGCACTCTGTTGTCACTACTTAGAAGATCACTCATTTCACATTAAGAAGAATTTGAAACAGAGCTGGTAAGTTGTTTTTTTTACAATTTTAAAACATGTCTTTTTTAAAAATTGCACTTACTGAAAGCCTTGTTATAATAAAAATTTGTCAAATTTCTCAGATAAAAGTAATTATTACTATATTAAATGAATTACTATTTTAAAACAAAGCTAAGAAAACCTTTGCTATTAAATAACTTATCAAAAGTTCTATTTCTTGTTCACAAAATGTGTTTGTCCATTTCTCTGGTCCTGACTTTTTGCATTATTGATTGTAACAATTTTGCAATTGTCCAGTGAAAGAGCTGGTTTGTGTTTTGATTCATAACATAAATTGCATGGTATGATTTCTCTTCCTCAGAATGATCACCTATCTGAGACAGCTGGAAAACAGATAGAAAATATTTTAGAAAGGAGGAAAAAAGTGGAAAGAGTCCATGTCTTGTAAACATAGGCCCAAAAATAAACATTAAAAAAATATTTTAAAAGGTTCTTATTTTTTGTTACAGTGGTCTCTTTTGTATTTTTAGAAAATATAGATCATCTGAAGAGTCTACCTTATGGCACAGTGATAAAATAGAGTTGTATCTCAATATGTTATATTTTCATACTTATGCATGATCTTGAATGATAAAACTGAGTTATGGATTGTTTGTGGAGTCTTATGGATAGAGACACTTAAGTTCCATCTCTCCCAAAACATAAAAAACATAGATTCTGATTCTGAAAAGCATCTTGATAAATTTCAGAATTTAGATGTTTCTTTCCAGTGGCCTTGACAAAACTTTACAAAGTATGATGGCACTACAGCCATGTCTGATTTCCAATTAATGCCCCACTTGTCTACCAGAGGCACCAGGAGTAAACACAGGTGAGACCTGCAATGGCTGCTGTAGAGGCACATGCCGTTTTCTGCATGCATTTCTGATTGAGAAACTCCTGATACAAACAGAAGTATGTAGTTTGAAGACAAAACGTTTTATAGCAATGATACTGTTGACAGTTTATATTTTACTTTCTCTATTTCTTTAATACTTTTTGTATGTTGATGTATAAAGCTTATTAGCTTCCACTAAAGAAGTAAAATATTTGAAATAAAGGACTGTATAGCTACAATGATCTAGGTGAGATTAAGACAGATACCAGAAATGACAGAGGAGAGCAATGGCAGAGGGGAGGATTTGATGGGAAGTTTTGAGAAAGTGTGAAACTGGAAAAGGCAGCAAGTAGGCAATAGGAAAAGAGTATTCATGAAGATGATGGATGAGAGAAAAACATTCTTGAGTGAGAGAGCTTGGATAAAGACAAAATAAAAGACAATCTTATGAGAAATCTCTTTTTTTCCTGGTGTCAGAGAAGAAATTCAGTGACATTAGTTTGCACGTAGATGTTGAGTGGTCCCAGGACCTGCTTTTTGTCTTCCTAGCTGTACTGCTATAGGTGTTTGCTGAGACAATCTGGGTGGCCTGACTTTTCTTCTTTCATGAAGGTGTGTCCATGGTGTTTAAAATTTTCTGTTTGTGAGTACTAGAGCATGGAAGCTAAGGATTTTGTTTCTGTGTGCATCCCTCTGAATAAAACTCAGGAACTCAAACATGAAAGAAGCAAATACAAAATGGATGAATAGATGGCTGATGGATATTTCTAAAGTACCAGGTTTTGGATTTGGATTTGTTCTTTTTGGTTTTGGTCATTTATTTGTTGGTTTTTTTTTCTTTGTTTGTTTGTTTGTTTGTTTTTAGGTTTATGGGTGGAAGTCTTGATCTTCTGGAAGGTAGGAAGGCTCTGCAGAGGGATCTGGACAGGCTGGATCTATGGACCAGAGCCAACGAACAGAATGAGGTTCAACAAGGTCAAGTCCTGGGTGCTGTAATTCTGTCACAACAATCCCATGCAGCACCGGGAAGAGTGGTTGGAAAATGGCCCAGTGGAAAAAGACCTGGGGGTGCTGGTCAGCAATTCGCTGAACGTGAGCCAGCAGTGTGCCCAGCTGGCCAAGAAGGCCAAAGAAAATCTGGACTGTATCAAAAATGTGTGGCCAGCGGGACCAGGGAAGTGATTGTACTCCTGTATGTGGCACTTATAAGGCTGTACCTTGAGTCCTCTGTGCAGTTCTGGGCCCTTCACTACAAGAAAGACATTGAGGTGCCAGAGCGGAGAAGGGCATTGAAGCTTATGAAGGGTCTGGACCACAAGTCATATGAGCACTGCCTGAGCAAGCTGGAGTTGTTTAATCTGTAGAAAAGGAGGCTTAGGGCAGACATCACTTTACAATCACCTGAAAGGAGGCTGTAACAAGATTGGAGTCAGCCCCTTCTCCCAAGCAACTAGTGACAGGATGAGGACATAGACTTAAACCGCACCCAAGGAGTCTTACGTTGGATACCAAGAATAATTTTTTTCATGGAAAAGGTTCTTAAGTATTGGAATGGACTGCCCTGGGAGGTGTTGGAGTCATCATTCCTGAAAGTGTTCAAGAAATGACTGGACATGGCAATTAATGCTCTGGTCTAGTTGACAAGGTGGTGATCAAAGGCTGAACTCAATCTTGGATGTCTTTTCCAACCACAGTGATTCTGATTCTGTGATTTTCTGTGATTCTCTTTCTTTATTCACTAATCTCTTGTAATTTCCTAGGAAAGGTTCTCTTTTTTCCCCTCTAAAATTTGTCACTTCATTAATATAGCAGGAAGCTAAGGCATGGTTACCCAGCATGTATTAGCTCTTTTCTAGTGCAACAACAAATAAATTTAATAGAATTGCTAACAGCAGTTTATATAGCTTGCTTTTTCTCTCCTTCACTCCTCCCTCTACTCCCCCCACTTCTTTTTTCCTTCCTTTTTTTTTTTTTTTTTGTTACAGTAATTGCTGTCTGAGCCTCAAAGGCTAAAAATCGTTTTTCATCTCATGCATGAAGAATTTTAGTCTGATTGATGACAGCTATGGAACCTTTCCTTAGTCACTAAGCTGCACTAATTTGCAAGCTAAAACAATATTAGCAAATTGTTAATGATCCATGAAACTGCTGCGGCAGCCTTAAATGTTATGCTCAGAACTTTCTTACAACTAAAGCAGCTTACCTAAATTCCCACAATGGACACAAAATGAGATGGCATTTACAAAACAACAACAGTAACAACAAAAATAATAATTGTGGAAGTGACAGGCTTGGCTAATGTAGTACATTAGTGTGAATAATTTGTATTGAGGGCATGTGAGCAATTAACATTAAAATCCAGACCTAGTTTGTAACAGTTTGGATTTAATTTTCACATCGAGCTAAAACTGGTGCACACATTTCCTGTCTGCGCTTAATGGCTGCAATTTTCCTCTATTTCCATCACTGTGTGGCTGGCTTTTAAAATGAACTGGAAACCTTCAAAAGGAAAATAGAGTTAATTTTTGAAATAACCTGTGAATATCACTTTGCATATTGAAAGAAGAGAATTTTTTTTTTCCCTAAATGGAGCCCAAAATGCTGTTTGATGATTTATTTTTTGAAGTGTTTTGAGAAATTCTGTTGAATGTGCAATATTCAAGCTGTTTCATGTTATCAGAGCATGTGGCAGGCTAGTTCCCAGTCAACATGTCGATGTACAAGAAAACATATTGTATTTTCAGATATGTATTTACCATCAACAAAAGGAGATTGATAAAACAATGTGGTCTTGTTTAGCACCTGTGTGTCACACTATAGATAGCAGGAAGTGTTTAAATAAAAACATTTCTCTTTCCCTGGCCACATATAAGCAAGTTATGAAGTTTGTGTATGTGTGTGTGTGTAAAGTGATTTATAAAGCATATTGCTAGCATGTCTTACACATAAAAAATATAAGCATTGTCTCAAAAATCAAAGTGATGCAACATCAAGCCATTCTAAAATACAGGAAAAACATGTATGTAATACGTAAATAAAACCCCAAACCAAAACGAAACCAAAACAACCCAAGCCACCAAACTGTTAATAGAGAAATAAAAACCAGAGATATCTCTTGATAGCTCAAATAATTAAGAATTAAAATTCAGCAGGGAGACTCTCATAATTGTAACTTACCTGTTAACAGGAGTAAATTTCTTATCCTTTCTACAATAGAGTAAGGATTACGGAGGAGTAAGGACTTGACAATATTTCTGAAACATGATGCATTATTTTGTGTCAACTATGCTGTATTCCATTATATGTAGAAATGCTGTTATATTCTCTCTTATGAAATTAAAAAGGTCCTCCTAAACTGAGGTCTTCTGAACAAATATATACAGAGATTGTACCATTCGAGAAGGCAAGGAAATCCATATTGAAACAAGATGTAGGTGAGTAGAGGACAATAAGAGCTGATGAAATTTTACATGCTCATCTAGATCATAACTTGTACTACAAAAGTTTATAACTGTTGGAACAAATATTTCCAAGTAACACTCAATCTTTTTTGGTCATTTTCAGTTTTAGAGTTTAGAGGTCATAGTGAAAGGCAGTTTTAGACTTCTGAACACAATACATTAGATTTATTCTTCTTGGGCAATTGCCAGGTTCTGTAGCAAAATATTTTTACATGGTATCAGCATCAAAAAGTACATTAACAGGATGTATGAATTCTCTATTAATTATTTTTTCTTTTAGTTTTTGTCTAAATCATCAACTTATAACCCATCAGTATAGGTTGAAGTAATGATCTAATTTATTTTCATGGAAGACAATAGTGTTTTATTGCATTTTTTTCCTTCTTCTGCAACACTCTTTTCGTCTGATGTAAAGCTGAGTTTAAGATAACACATATATCACCAATATTTTTTGTTTACTGAAGAGCTCAGTTTACACATCATAAATTTAACTCACTATGACTGCATTTGTTGTTTTTCATAAGAGCAGAAGAAATAACTGCACTTCTCAGTTTAACATGAGTATTTTGATAGCAAAAGAAGGGAATTCAGTATACTAATAATTCTGAAATTCTGCTTATGTTTATTAAAATCCTCTTTTTAAAGGTTAAAATACAAAGAATGGATTATTGGAATGCTATACCTTTCACTGGGGTGAATAAAAATAGTCTAAATTGCTATATATTTATATAGAATGTTCAATCAGTTGGTTCCTATTTCATCCAAATCTCTGTCTCTGTCAGTGGACTATTAGACTAAAAAATATACTGGAGAATTTTGAATATATAAACTAAAAGATTACAGAAATAATGCTTATGTTTTCTGTAGGAAGAGAAGAAGCAAAATGATCAATCTATGTGCCTCAAAATGCTTCTAGGAAAGCCAAGTATAAGAAACATTTTACCACACTGTCAATAAGAATTTGAGCATCAAGGTTTACAAAACTGACAGTTCAGGTATTAATATTCATATCTTTGCTGTAAAACTGATATATACAAGTAGAAACAGCAGAGAAATTATGAAGCAACATTCAGTTTATGGGAGGAGATGAATAAAAGGATGCTTTCAGATGATCTGATGATGAATGATCAGGCAGTCAGTGTGGCCTTTCTGTCTTAAGTTAGGGAAAGAGTGAACTAAGAATCCCTCAGGATTAAAGGACTTACTGTTTTATTGAAGAAAGAAAAAAGGTTTAGAGATTAGTAATTCTGAAGCACTTCCTCCAACATGTCATTTGAGATCATGTGAAATCTTTGGGTTTTCCTATGCAAGATTATCTGTCACAGTCTCTCTGACCTTGAAGAGTAGTTGTGGATAAGCACTGAGACAACTACACAAACAGCATTAAACTGTAAAACATTTTTTGAGGTAGGACACGTGTAATGAGACATTGCAGCAGATTTTTTGAGTTTTGAGTGTTGGGTTTATTTCTTTTTAACGTAGTATAATTGATTTCATATTATACCATCACCACCACATTCTGATTTACAAGTTACAAGATGCCTTGTGATCCCAGTAACTTACCAAAAAATATGTTCCAAGTTTTTTTTCCCCTAAATGAAAAAGCCATTATGTTAACCTAAAAGGATAACAAATTTGTAACAGTAGAATTAGTCAAAAATTCCAAGAACCATATAACTGAGATTTCTTTTTTCACAAATTTAAAACTATTCTCTAAGAAATTTTTTTTGTTTCCATTTTTTAGTTTGACTGAAAAGGGGTGTCTTAGTTTGAGAGAAAACTAAGATATAAATGTTGGCCAAGAAATAAAATAATCCCTCGCCTTAAATTTAGAAAAAAAAACCAGAACTTTAATTAGAAAAGAAAAAAATAACTATGAATATATAAAAGGATAACAGTTCTGAACCACAAT
>JAWWTY010000037.1:16989037-17040362 GCA_035222235.1 Margarornis squamiger
GCCAAAATGACGTTTACCTGAGCGATGTGGCCAGCGCCGCCCAAGCAAAGGTATTTGGCACTGCCCCTCATGTTACATAACTGATACTGCTCTGTGCTTGCGTGGGTCTCTCCACACCTGCACAGTCCATTTCAGAGGGTCTTAATTGAGTTTGGGGGTTTACTTCATCCTCCTCCTCCTCTCTTTCTCCTTCAAATGCCTTTGCAGGGTCATCAGCCAATCATGAGAGACCAATTAATTTTAGTTCACAAAGAAATCTTTTTTTCAAGGCTATATCAGCCTCTTATATACCGTCTTTATCACCTTGTTTTCCCATAACTTGGCATGAGAAAACTCAGCTTCTCACAGGTGGCTGGGCCAAACAAAGACCAAAAATACCCATAGAATTCTACCTGAATACACAATCCAAAAATAGCTCATTGAGTCCCAAATTGCATCACTTTGCACTTTCAACTATTAAATTTTACAGGTTTTCTATTACCCTGAAGGTCATCCAGTTCTCCCTTTATAACATTTCTACATTTCTCTGTGCTGACAGTATTTTTATGTTTGTGGTTATCTGCAAATCTCACTATATCTTACCTATATTTTCTTCCAAGACTGTCAATGAAAATATTACATAAAATTTGTCTCAGGAACACACCTCAGAGAACAACATTAGTAATCTCACTGCAAAATATTAGATATATCTTAAGAAATACTTGTTGCTTTTAGTTTAGCTGTTTCTTTGTCTGTTCTGTAATTCTTTTTATTGCGTTCCATTCCATGCTGTTGAACTGTGTAACATGAGTGAACTATATCAACCACTTCACTGAATCCTTGATAAAGTGGATCTACTGCATTTATTTTGTCTAGAAGGTCAGCTATTTTATCAGAATAAGAAAGCAATAGTTAAAAGTATAAAATTAATCATATATGTGGAATAAGGTAAAGTTACAAACATCTGGAAAACTGATTCGTAAATTCTGTGTTCTGAAGAGGGAAGAAAAAAGGGAGTTAGCAATGCTAAGTCAAGCCTGAGATTAAGGTGATGGAAAATTAAAGACAGGATTCCAATGGGACTTCAAGGTGAGACATGATGGTGAATTGGTAATGAATAAGATGTTAATACTGAATTTTCTGTAAACAGACATACCTGATCTTCTAGAAATATATTGACAAAATGAAGAGAGTTTAAAATAGGAGAATTAATAAGATGGAGGAACAAATGACTGGACTAAGTAATAAAAGAAATTAAGGTAATTAAAATAATAAAATGCTGCTAACTATAAGGTACTCTCACCAAATCATCAGAACTGTATAAAAAGGAGTAGTAGGATGGAATTAAGCCAGATAAATATTTTTTCAAATCACAGAAGACTTTCCAAGAATAAAGTCTTTCTGACTGACAAATTTTCTCACAATGAAGTGAGAAAGTAACATTTATGTGACTTCTAATGTGGGATTCTAAAAAACTAAAGAAAATATGATCAGTTCTGTATTAAAAGAAAATCTGATGTCTGAAATTAATTCTAAATCTTTTAAATTGTCCTGACATCTTACCACATGAAGGTTAAGCAATGCAATTTTTTACTATATGCATTTCTAGTGACAGGAAAAGCCTGAATTTGTTTCTGTACCGTTCATGAGGGAATTTTTGATTCTGTCTTTGGCATTCAGTAAACAGATTCCCCTCTGCCTGAGGCTCCATGTGCTTCTCATGTTCTGATCAGACCCGGTTTGCTCAGATTGCAGAGTATAAAGTCATCTATATTCCATATAATTTTCTCTCTGCTGTGTAAAATATTTCCTTAAGAGCTGGGAGCCTCAGTTTTTGATTCTCTTCTGCCTAAATGTTTTGGGAGTCAATATCTGTATATTGTAAGACTTCTCTGGAACCTAGACTAAGAATGATTTGGGAAAGACATCTGTCACTGTTGTTGCTAACCCAAATCCCAAACTGACTTGATGTTACAACAGATTAATTACCAGGCTCTACATAACTACACATATCTCATTTTTATGGAGATTTCTGGGCTCATGCAAGAGGAAGAATTTAAGAAAAACTCCTTTACAGAAATTTTATTTTCTGGCTCAAGGATCTAGTCAAATTAGTATTAACACTGATATGACTCCACCAATGAACTTACACCCCATCACTATGTGTAGAATTATTTCATGTTATTTTTTTAAGCATTGCAAGATGCCATGTCTCAACCTTAGTGTTTCTGCTAGATGTCTGTGCTCTTGCACATTGAACATAGTAGAAAATAATAATTAAAAGAATGTATCTGCATCATTCAGTTTATTGGTAAGACATTTAAAACAACATAAAATTCACCTTATGTGTCTCTAAAATAAAATTTCCATATATATTTTCATTAAAGACAGTTTCTAGTGTGTCATCAGGGCTCTGGGCATCTGAAATAATTTATAAGCAGCCTTAATGCAGTGAACAAAATAGCATTGTCTTATCAGTCAACAAAAAGGCAGGTATGGCTTTTGGCTAATAATAGGATCAATGTTTGATTCATACTTCATTTCAGTTATTAAAAAAACCCCAAAAAAACAAAAAAAAAACTACTAGAGAATATCTAATTAGCATTTTTATGACTGATTTGCCATGAAGAAATTACCCTGATTATATTGTTAATAACCAGTTGTCTCTGAATTGGCTTTTTTTTTTTTTTTTTCATGAAAACATAAAGAGCTAGTGTGGTGAGCTATCCTTGCCTGACTCCCAGATGACACTTTCTCACTCCTCAACAGAACAGGGGGAGAAAATAAGATTAAAAACTTTGTGGATGGAAATAAAGACAAGGAATTTTTTTTTACAAATTACCATCCCAGGCAAAACAGGCCAACTTGGGAAAATTAATCTAATGTATTGCTCATTAAAAATAGAGTGGGATGGTGAGAAACAAAGACAGAACTAAAAATACCTGTCCTCCAACCCTCCCTTATTCTTGGTCTCAGCTTCACTCTTGACTTCTCTATGTTTTTGCTCTGAGCTGTGCAGGAGTATGGGGAAGGGGGGATTGCAGTCAATCCAGAACACTTCAAGTCTGCCCCTCCCTTCTTGCACTCTTTCCCTGCTCCAGCATGTATTCCCTCCCACAAAATACAATCCTTCACAGACTGTGCCAGTTTGGGTCATTCCCATGGGCTGTAGTTATTCTAGAACTGTTCCAGCATGGGTCCTTTCAGGAATGGACTGCTCCCTCATGGTTCCCACCAGGACACCTGTTCATATGTGGGCTTTTCTTCACAGGCTACAGTTTCTGCCAGAAAATGTGGTCCTGCATGGGCTGCCCGTGGGATGCAGCTTACTTCAGGGCTTGTCCACCTGCTCCAGTAGGGGCTCCTGCAGAGGCTGCAGTGTGAATATGTTCTCGGCTTTGGTCCTTCATGGAAAGTGGGTGTGGCAAGCTGCTCACCAGGGTCTTCTCCATTGGCTGCAGGGGAATCTCTGATCCAGCACCCAGAGTACCTCCTTCCCCTCCTTTTTCACTGACCTTGGTGTGTGCAGGGCAGTTTCTCTTATGTTTTTCTCAGGAATGGCTTTGGATTCTGTTGTGGTTTTTCCCTTTCTTAAATATGTTTCCACAGAGGCACCACGAGCTTAGCTTACGGGCTCAGATTTGTGCAGCAGTAGGTCCATTTTGGAACGGGCTAGAACTGTCTGTGTGTGCCACAGAGGCACCCCATAACCTCTTCTCATGGAGGTCACCCCTAAAGCCCACCTAAACAAAAACCTCACCTAGTAAACCCAATACAGCAATATGTACCAACCAAGGTATAAAAAGATGTATAACTGCATTGCAGTAACAACATTTTATTTTCTGACTATGGTAATCTTTGATTTTTTTTTTATTTTTTATTTTTTTTTCCCAAATCTGATTAATCAGTCAAATTGAGAGATTTTGCCTCAAGGCTAATTACTAAGTTCTTCTGCCAGTGAATGGTAATCAAAGCACAAGCGGCATTATGTAAAGGATATTACATTTAAAGAGCATTGATAAATATGAAACAAATATGACACTGGAGTTTGATATTAAAGAGATGAACATTTTTTAACAAAGGTATTTTAGGTATTCTAATGTGAGAGTGTGACTGCAATGAAATATATATATTAAATATACACATGGCAATGAAAAAATCTTCAAATAAAATAGATACTATTTTAATAAATATCTAGAGCTTTGACATGGGTACAGATAATATGTAAAGGATGCAAACATGATGATGCAAAAATG
Source organism: Margarornis squamiger (assembly GCA_035222235.1). Taxonomy (NCBI): domain Eukaryota; kingdom Metazoa; phylum Chordata; class Aves; order Passeriformes; family Furnariidae; genus Margarornis; species Margarornis squamiger. The sequence goes on from JAWWTY010000037.1 coordinate 16,993,273, forward strand.
TTTTCTGTAGCTGTTCTTTTGGCCACTCAGAAGTTTTGGGAAACAAGATATTTCCTGGTCCCAAATTTTCGTTATTCGTTTTCATATCTCATAGATAGATAATAATATTATATTTGACTGTCAAATTGCAGAGTATAAACACAGAACGATACAGGAAACAAATGTTAATAAATAAACAAACTTACTTATTCTTGCAGTTCATTCACAAAATTCATCTTTTGTGTAATATATTAAAAGGTTTGCAGAGTGCAACCTGCCACAGCCTCCATAACTGTTTTATCTGTGGTGTAAGACCACATGTTGAGCGCACTTAACCCAGAGTGAAGTTTTCAGGGAGCTATAAGTACTTAACCCTTCACTAAGTACTTAAGCAGTGCAGAACAACTGCAGTGCCAAGCTGGAACTGCTTTTTCCTTCACCTTCCTTCATAATCAAATGCGTGTCTGTCAGCATTCTCAGTGGACTTCTAATCTGTCCGCATTAATTACGTGTCCGCTCAGCCCTTTCAGCATTGTTCTTGACCTCTCTTTCCTCTTGTGATAGGACCTCAATTTATTTATGACCTTACACTAAAACTGCTTTCTTTGCCTGCCTTTTTAAAAAACCCAATAAATCAGTAGACAGTCTCTGCACCTATGGGGCAATGTCCCTCCTTGCTTGTAGGGGCAGGTGTTCAGTGAGAAGCCACACTTGCTGTTCCTCTTCCTGGTTGTTTCTGAACTTTCCCAGAGATGACCATTCATGGTTGTTTTCTGGAAAAGCAGTGATGTCCTGCTCCCATCAGAGTGGAGTAGTTCCGTGAAGTAAACTGTAGGCAAACAAATCAAAGAGTTCTACCATCTACCACAGATAACTGACTCTCCTGGCTTTTATTTGCTTTTATTCCTCTGTACTCTTGCTTCTTTGTCCACTTCTCTTACTTCTGAGATCATCCACATAGCTACATTACTAATACTTCTTTCTCTATCCCTCAGAAATACATACTACAATATATGTGATTCACTTAATTTCCTCCACTGAATTGCTGTATTTTTAACCCTGTTTTTTTTGTTTCAGTACTTTCTCTCCTTGAAGTAATCCTCTTTCCCCTCATCCAGTATCCTTCCCTTGCTATGCAAGAACTACCTAGGGTCCCCTGAGGGAAAAAAAAAAAAAAAAAGAACAAAAAGAGTGACCTCACTTTTCCTTCTCTCCTTCACTCTGCTTTTCACTTTCTTTATTGCCTTGTCACTTAAGCAGTTTCTCTACTTTGCTCTCTGTCTAACATGCATAAGGGCCCTATAGGGACTGTTTTTAACCCCATGATGTGTGTATGAATCCTTCCCACCGTTGATTTGACTTTGTGTTTGGTGTCTCAGTAATCTTTGCTGAACACTGAATCATTTTTCATTTTTAATAGCGAGTGGGAAAGCAGATTGTTAGAAGTTGAAGGGGTTTGCTCCTGTAGTTTCAGCATCATAACAAAAGCAAGAATGGAACAAGTTACTCAACCTCACCAGCTTTTGATATTTCATGCTGATATTAGTGATTTCAGCAGTGATCAACAAAATGATTCATTAATAACAAAATATTCATGCTCTTTATAGATCATTAAAAAAAAGGAAAAATAATAACAAAAAATAAGTGTCTGATTTTCACAACCATTTTGTGTCCACTCAGGAATTTTCCAGGTATGCAAATCAGATAGGAAGGAATTAATATGTCTGGACATAGATTTCTCATTTTAAAGTGGTCTAGGCTACCATGTGACGTCTGCTGGCATATGCAAAACTGTCTTCATGGAAGACCTCTGCCCTTCTGAAGCTGCAGCTGCAGCACTGACAAGATATTCAACAAAGCCTAAAAGAACACTAGATGCTCATATTTAGACAGCTGAAAGCTTCTTAGCTTTATTTCAAGCTTTAGTTCAGTTAAGATCTTTGATGAATTACAGCAATATATGTATGTTAAGAACAGAAGGAGAAACAGCAAATTGGAACTACAAGAAATCTGTGCTTACACTGAAGATTTCTTTCCTAAGCCAGAACAGGCTGAGTGAATTTCTTGAAGTCACAGCATAGAAAGGAGAAAAAATATGATCCTGATTAATCATCAGTTCAAGGTGCTCCAAGTCCTTCATCAGCATTGCTCTTTATCTGACAGAATCTCCCTCTGCCTCAATTTCTTTCCTAAAAGTGATTTCCTTCTAGCTTGTTGGAATCCAATTCTCATCTAGCCGGTGATCCTTCTATGTTTCTGATGACAGTTTTCATTACCATAATGGGCATCCATTTTGAGGTTGTATGCTGGACATATGCATTTGCCCACAAAATACATACTGAAATATTCTGCCACTGACATGTATTTAATTGTGACCAGTCTAATTCTCTTTCCAGTTTAATGCTGCCAATTTAATTTTTTTATGACATGTAGTTTGATTGTAGATAATAATATGAGTTTCACTATACTTGTTACTTACTGTGTGCTGAAATTAGCATTATCTTCCCATAATTTATTGCCTAGGGATCTCTCCTGACTAATCTTCTCAAGAAACATCAGTAAGAATTTCAACAATTTGGTTTAAATTATTATGCAAGGTAATAATTTTCTTCTCTTTGTGTGTCTATCTCCCTTCTCCCATTCCATTGCTCTAATTTCCTGTTTTAAAGACCTCAGGACACTCTTCATACCCTTTATATATACAAACTGTTCTATAAATCCTGCTAAGTTCTTGGTTTCAGGAACTACTTGAGCTTAATTAGTTTAATCATATTTCGAGTGAGAACTAATGTTTGTTGATATGTAAATTTCACTCCTTTTAAGTATATCTATAATCTTGTGAATGCCAATGAAATGAAAAAGCATGAAATGAAATGCTATTTACATGATGATTTTGAATTTGAAACAAAAAATTCAGAAAAGAGCAACCACAGTGCTTTAGAGCTCTTACATACTTCTCTTTGTGTCTCCACATTTCAGCAGTACTTCCCTGCCTCATACCTTTTGTTTCTACCTATCCATTTGTTTATGCAATATAAAATATTTTTTTCATGATTAGTTTTATTTTAAACCCTTGTGCTCTTATATGATTGAGTAAATTGACTCCTTTTTCTCATGGAACCTGGATTTTTATGTTTCTCTTTTAGGTGTTCTAAGGTTGCAGTTTGCCTGCAGGCCAGTTAAGATTGACTACTCAATTTATTTCTTCCATCAAACATCCAACTACTTTTATCACAGACTCAGAAAAAATAATCATTTAAGTTTTTTATTCAGCTCTCCAAAATCCAAGCCATTGCTCTCTCTATATATATCTAAATTTTGTCTTTAATTTTCCTACTGCTTGTTTTCATCTGTAGGGAATTATTTTGCACCAGATGGTCCTGGTCATTAGGATTCTTGTAGGAAAGGAACTTGTATTCCATAAAGTATCATTTATAACACTATTTCTTAACTGTGTTAACATTATAATTAATATAGTTATCATATAGCAGTAGTTATCAGCTATAGTTAAAATTATAAAGAAATAGAGGAGGATATAGATAGTCTTATTCCCTTCAAATGCTGGAAAGCCTAAGTTTTGAGATGCCAAATGGGCCACTGATCAAAGTGTTGCACACTGTGCAGATTTCATCCATGAAAAAGTTACCCCATCTCAATTTTTTGATGTCTTACAAGATTTCCTTGAAAGAAAGCATAGTTGCTACTGTGAAACTGAAAAGATGTTCATGTGAGAGTTTGTTGTGACATTTTTACATAAAGGCAAGATCATGCAGTGGGTGTCATTGCCCATACTGAGCGGGAGCTGCCTACAGGTTCCTGTGTTACCCTGGGTGGGCTACGGGATATCCTGCAGCCAAGGGATATCACAGCACAGCACACCTGTGATGGCACAGCTATAGATACCTGTAGCACACCACAGGCATGTGCCTACTCAGGTTAAGGGTTCACTGGATCATTAATTTCTCAGTGTATGCTCATCAGTTTCATTACAGGCATCTAGAATGTATTTTAGTCAGTTACCTCATTCATTTACTGTACATACTCAAATGTCAGTCATTATCAGTAACATATGTTCAGTCCATTCTATGTATCTTTTAATGTCATACCTGAATGTTTCCTAAACTACATATTCCCATTATATGGATTATACTCATTATACGTATATAGGGGTGTCTTGATGAACTGCAGGCATTGTACTTATTGCCTTAGTAGCAAAGTACTAATCACTTGTATTCCTAAAAACATCACTTCAGCTGTGTACCTCTTAAGGCAGCTAAGCTTCCTGCATTCTCAGTCTTAGCTTTATAACTCTTTGCATGAAAGATGTATAAGTATTGTTGTGAATCGCAAAATGGCAAAGCATGACCTCTGTGCAATGATGTTCTTGAACACTGTAGTCTACATTCAATAGTGCCAAGAATTTTATCTTTTTTTTTTTTAACCTAGTAAATAACTGCTATTTGCTAGTGTGTTCCTGATGCATGTACTCATAGTCTAGACTTGTCCGTAGGTGAATTCAGAGTGTTATCTACCTTTTTCACCTCTTTTGACAGTATTAAACATGGACTGTAAAGATCTGTCACAAGAGTTATAGCTTTCTGTTTCTGTGCTTTCTGTACTGTGTTAAATCATTAGGGAGCAAGAGTGAAAGGTAGACATACGTATGTGAAGCCTCCAGTGTTCTCTACAACTGCAATGAGCACACCCACCCATGCATGAAAGAATATTATCAAAGGTATCGCTAAAGAAAATAAAGGGCTCTTTAACAAGTTTACTAGATGATAATAATAAAGCATATGATTTGGATTCCTGTTGCTCTTCATGCTGACTGAAACCTGGTATACTGTATATTAAGGTATCCTTGTACTGTGCTACAAGGCCTGAGAAGGTGCCATTCACTGAATTGCAAAAGATGTTTTAGTTTACTTATTAGTCCAGCACAATTAAAAAATATTTTAAATGGTTTTATTGCTCATCCTTTTCCGCAAAGGAATCTTAAAAAATGTTTTTACAATTATACTGAATTTTACTATGTATTCTAATGCAGCTATTTGCCATTCCATTTAGAAGCTTCTTTCCTGCTTTTCAAACAGGATAAGCAGTAAACTTACTTCTCTTTTTAACTACTTAAAAAGCAGAAAATTGGCCCTCATTGAATGAATCAAAAAAAAAAAATACCACTCTGTGAGTAATGTGGATGCATATGAGAACTTATTGTGTCATTTAATTTAGTCTATTACAGACAGTTAACAGCCTTTAGAGACACAATTTTCTTTGAATCATTCTTTAATGCTTCATTCAACTAGACATGATCACAGACAGTTGAAGCTTTCTAATAAGTTTAAGAATTCTTTAATCCATAAAAGCTGTACCAATATTAGGAACAAAACCAAGGCATAACTTTTCTATTATTATTGTTATTGAATTTTAAGCATTTTGCCTCAATATTTCCCTGTTTTAGTTTTTAAATGAAACCATAATTAAAAGGCCACTTAAAAAGAAAGAAGTAAAAATAAAGACAGAGAAAAAAAGTAATGTATTTCTTCTTTTAATAAAAAGTAAATCCATTGAAATTTCTGCAGTTTTATTATTGGTTATGACTAATTAGTTGGAATTTGGCCAAAAATAGCCCAATAGATTCTTTTGAGTTCTGAAATTTTCAGTTGTTCTTGCAGAGATACCTATTTAATAGAAAATTAATACTACTTGCCGTTTGCTCCTTACTGCTTCTGTGTTATCCTATAATTTAGCATATTTCATTCACCCAGACATGCAGAGGAAAAAATACCCTGTGATAAAGGTTGCCAGAGTCTCAACATAAGCAGTAAACAGTCCAAACAAACTACTTATCATGAAGCCTAGAACAGAAAAGTAACAGATCTGCTAAAAGGAATTTGGAATTGACTGGAAAATAATGTATCAGCCAAGAAAAGAGCTATATATCAGCTTGATTTCTATTACAGACAAATCTTTTTAGCCCTCATTCAGGCCTCATATATGGAGATTTATCACAAGGCCTATTCCCTACTTAAGTCCCATACATTATATCAGCTTTTACTGGTATATTTTGGGCTGAATTGCAGGCTAGTGTTGTTTAAACTGGATGAGTGATCTTCCAGATGGATCATGAACAGTATTGCGGAAAAAAAATTATAAGTCATTTCTAAAGATGTCTTGCTAGCTAGATTTTGATACATCTCACATATCTCCATTGAAATAGTAGCCTGTGTATGGTAAAACTATGATAACAAGAACAGTGACAGTTGGACAAGGTTCAGTGAGTTGCTGACACATGAGTTGCCACGCGTGCAGCCTTGCAGTACATTGAGAACTTACCCTGAAGGCTGCCTCGAGGCTGCCTTGAGCAACACATTTTAGGCGTATACACCAGAGTGTTTAAACAAATGTAGGCTGAATTACTATGCTCTGAGAGTCATTCGTCATCCTATAATCATTGATCAATAAGGAACTTAGGAGGGCAAATAATAGCCTCCATGGTCCAAAACACAAAGGAGTTTGAAATCTGTAACTTGATTTTTTTTTGCTCTTCCTCACATTAGGGTGTCTCCTTGAGAAATGACACATTTTCAAGAATTCCTGCTATGACTGAAAAATGTGATAAACATCTGAAGATTTAATAAAATAAAAGCAAAAGTAGAAAGCATGCATTTAAGAATTTAAAACACTGAAAACTGTTACAACAGTGAATTTATATTCCTATAGGATGCAGAAAGAATAGTTTATATACTAAACACTGTACTAACACAGTCCATTTTTTTCATCTGTCATAGCAGAAATATATTACTCCGCCTTGGAATGAATGTAGCAAAATCAGTATTTTCAAATATTTATATTTTATCTTTGTAGCCACAGTCCTTTCTAAGGAAATCTTTTAAGAATCTGAAGCAGAAATACTTACCTTTCATGGGGAGGAGATGATACTAATTTCTATATTACAGATGGCATTAGACAAAATGCATAGGTATTGGTTCACTAATATTCTTTCTACTTCAATGTTGTTTACTAATTCCAGTCTCCTTCAAGGGAGACAGTGCTACTCTTTGTTACAGTTGAATGTAATTTAATTTCTGTTATTTTGTTTAACACATGTCCTTTTGAAATTCCCTTATCTTTCTTTTCCCATCCCTCCATTTCTCTGTCATTCTTATTCCTCTTTTCCTCAAGTCAATCTTTTCATTTGATTATTTAGCCCTGCTTTTGTTCTGAGAACTCAAATGTTCATCCTTAGACTTCCTCCTTTGTTTTGATTCTTCACTTCACAGGTTTACTGACTCAATTTTGGTGACAGTCTTCATGACAATAGTGTACGAGATCTTACCATAAATTCGTCTCTCTCTTTAGCACAGCAACTTGGCAGTTTTTCTGATTATTGGTCTTTACTGAACATTGCCATGTGTCTGAGTTCACTGATCACTTCTACTTATCTGTCCATTATATATTTAGCTTTAAATTTTGGCAGTTTAACACAGAAACAACAAAAGAAGCAAATCAAAAGCTTGCTTCTACCAGTTTTCTCTGGAGGTTTTAGTCTAAGTGATGGCTCCAGCTTTCACTGCAAAATGAAATTTGAGTTACCAAAGTACATCACAACAAAAAAATCTTATAGTAGACTGCACCAGAAGAAAGGTTATTTTTCTCACCTGAGTCTAGAATATGACCTTTTGCTTGTTTGTCAGTGAGTATGACTGAGTATGTCCTGTCAAAATGAATTCTGCTTCCAAATCAGTCCCAAATATGCAAGAGTAGTACATTCAGGTTTTACTTCACAACTGTTATCCTGATTAGTTTTGAGATGGACTATGACTTACCTGTTTGACTACCTGGCACCCACAGCCTGCACATTAGTTACTGACTGAATGTTAATATATGACTTAAGAATCCTTCAAGTGATGCTCGAGAATTCTGGTGAAGCATGCCATAAACAACCTCTATGACATTATTTGTGTCTAGCAGTCATGCATGAATAGATGCACTTCCAACAAACTCAAAAAATGAAAGAATTACAGAAATGCACTAGCTATTTTATCTAAAATTATTTTTTTCTTGAAACCAAAGAAATCATGTGATTGTGAGAAAAAAATAACTTCTAATATTTAATGATATTTTAAATTAAAAGTTAATCAGCTCTGCATTTTGAAAAACAAAAAGCAAATCCAGTAAAAACATTCTACCATTTACCTCACCTTTTTTCAAAAAAATAAACACTTGGCAATTGGCTTACGTGCAGCAAATTCTAAAATTTGAAGAGTTCCTAACCATTTTGAAAACAGGATACATTTGGTGACTTAGTTCAGCAACAGAATTTTAAACACATTAGGCATGGAAGATAGCACTTAAAAGTATTCTAGTAGTGTAGTCTTAATTTTTCAAATATTTCTTCTTTTTCTATCCAGAAATGTTGTCCTAGTTGACTTAAAATTTTCTGCATCTGTAATTCCTTTCTAGAATTATTTCAATTGATCCGGAGCTACTCCTTGCCTGAAATAGCCATTGGTAAAGAAACTAATCACACACCTATAGGAGTGATCTGACTATCCGTACCGTGTAGAGGTTATCCATCTTGGTGCTGTAAGTATGTTTTAATGCTTCTGAGAACAAGATTTAAAAAAAAAAAAAAATACAGGTAAAATAAACACAGTTTTTCCTTCTGTATTGAGAAAGAAGCAATGTCTTGCCATTATGATGCTTGAGTGTTTTGGTATATAGTGCTTGAAGAAAGTAGTCTTTGAAAATATATTAATACATTTGGGTTTTACCCTAAACAAATAAATATTCAGATAAACACATAAATAAAACAAAATTAAAAAGTTAAATTGATGCACTGGTGTTAGGATAGCAGATGCCAGAAACTGAAAAAATGTCATTGGGTTCTATTTCTTTAGAAAATACACAGAAACACTGTGGGTTTTTTAGTACACTGTGTTTCTTAAATACACTAAGAAAGACTGTTGAATAAAATGGATTTCTCAAAAAAAAAAAAATATTTTGAAGGACTACAAAAAAATTCCATTTAATACAAAAATGGATTTCATCTGGAGTTTGCAATCGTTGGAAAGAAATACAAATATTTGTCACTGCCAATTTGCCTTGGCTGAAAGCTAAGAAAATGCACTCCTTGAGCATGAGCTAACACATCTTTTATATACTTTTAATGTGTGCTGTTATGAAGTGAATTATGCTTCATATAACAATAGAAGTAATAAACAGCTTGTGAGGTGGGAAGAAGGAAGAGTTGTATTTGAACGTTTTTAAGAGTGTTACTATTAATCAGAAAAAAGTGTCAGACCTTCCATTTCTTTGAAAAGATATGAAAACTGCTAGCTGGAAATAAGTGGAAACAGAAATGTTCTAAAAAGTTTTACATACTACATCACAGTTTCTGTTTCCAGGGAAACCACTATCTTTATAACTGTTCCCAACAGTTCCACCATTAGGAGACCAGCTGTCAGGGAGGTTGAATATTGAGGAAGGGATCAGGGTGAGCTGAGAGAGTAATAAGAAAAGAATTAAGATGGGAAATTTATATTAGATTGGAAATAATATCTTGTAGATATTTATGGAAAGAGGTGATTTTGGATTACTTTTATACTAACTTTCATCTTCAGGACACTCTATCTGTATGCAGGCTATCTTTGAAGTATGACACACTGTGTACTGTTGTAGAAAAATGAATAATATAAATATTAAAGCAAAATATGGCTCAGTTGGCTGAAGCACATACCAAAGACTTCCCCTAGGCTGTTATAGAAACTGCCACAAACAGTATATTCAGTACTATATGAATTTAAGAAGATTTTCATTTGGAGGCAATAATTCATGTCCCTTTTTTCTTTGGACTGTTGTTCTTCATGTATCAATAATGAGTGAACAGAAAACGAAATAATAAAGGTGACTGAAATTTTTGGCAGCTCCTGGTGATTTTTCATATCTGTAGAATTCCCCCGTACTGACAATGCTTCCAGATCACTGAGATCAGTCTTACAAGATAACCTTCCACAAAGTGGTATTTTGGAGATGTTATTATGCTGCCAAACATCTAACTTTTGTCATTAATAAGTTATTTGTGACCAAAATGGAGCTGGAGGAACTGTTGCCCTATCTCATTCTGTTAAAAGCTGATGAAAGCGCAGCTTCTCTGATGCGCTTGTTTACTTGTTACTGTAGAAGGAGTTTCCTTCCCCCACTCTTTTTTTGTTTGCTTTTGGTTTTGTTTTAATTTGTTTGTTTCTGTGCTTGTTTGGCTTTTTGTTTGGTTGGTTGGTTGTTTTTTTTTGGTGGGTGGTGGAGGTGGCAGGGAGAGTGAGTGCATTTGTGGGTGGGTTTTTAAGGAAAAAGAAGTGGATGACTATGACTGGAATGATTCCATCCATTTAATATTATGGATCCTCTTCACTGTGATTTCCATATGGTTTACTGAACTAGCTCCAGTACATAGTCAAACAAGCTTGTCTCCATCCTTCTGTAAGGGAATTCATTCAGATTCAGAATATGTTTTGGACTAATTTGAGGTATGCTGATATCATACTCAATAATATCCATTAGGTAAAGTTGAGAAGTTTAAATTAATTTAGACTGATTTTATGATTCTTTTGTTCAGGATTTATCCATCCTTGTAAGGGGTTATTAAGAGATTAAACATCCAGTGTACAGACATAATTCCTATGTTAGGTTTTGTTCTTCTTTTATTTTGTTTGTCTTGGACTAATCTCTTCAGTGGAATCTCAGTTCTTCTGAACTACTCTGATTAAATGCATTTTAACCACACAGTGAGGCGATTTTGCATTTGGACTTGAGACAGAACAAAATGTTGAGGGATTGTTTCTGGAATACATGGTTCTGGAACAAAGGTCTGGAGCATCCTGCTGGTAGCATGAAATTTACAAATGTCATGGTGAGGGATACATTTTGACTTACTAGCTTGTTCAAGATTGGAATGTACTAAAAATTCCACAAGGAAAAGTCAGAAGACAACGACTCTGCTTGTGTTTTTCTACATGATGTACAACACTGTTTCAGGAATTTGTTTGGAATTATATGTATGTCCTTGGTGATGGCTTACAAAATTATGTCAATCTGACTAATAAGACAACTATTAGAAAACATTTGGGGCCTGTAATATAATACTGCAAATGCAAAACAGGACAAGGGAAGTACTTTTTACAAGAACAAAAACAACACTTTTTTTTCCCCCCCCTTATTTAAAGTAATGACAGTTTTTTCTTTTCTTTGTTTTTTTTTTTTTTTTTTTTGTTGTTTTTTTTTTTAATTTATTAAGTATCATTATTACAGTTTCTCTTAAAGAAGATAGACAGGTTTGGATTTACAACATTCTTGGAAATTTCAGATTTTTTCTATTTACAGAAGAGCCTCAAAAAATAAAAAGCCATTAGGGCTAAACATGTAACAAAGGCCTGTCTAGAATACCTTTGATAAATTAGCCAAACTGAAAGCAAATTCTGCTTTTTGGAAAAACCCAGAGAATGACAAACTCTAAAGAAAAAAATAAGCTTATAAACATCACCCTATACAACATAACCTGCACAGCTTTCTTGGAGTCTATTTCTCATCACATTGAGTATTGAGGCAGTATCTGTAATCCCGTTGTACTGTTGCTCATGCTGTTCTGGGTTACTCAGGCCTAGACTGGTCACTGAGAAAGTGTTTATCCAGCCAGAAAACTTTCTTGAAACAAGGTCTAATATCTGACACTTTATACATGAATCCTGAGCACAGAAACCCTCAAACTATTTCTCAGCAATACCAAAATCAGTTGGAGAGACAGGGATAGAGGTCCAAAGAAATATTTAAGAGCAAATGAACCTGTCATATATGTATCCTAACTTGAGTTGTCAAGTTCTTGCACTAAGTCAATGGCATTGTACTGTTTTGTGTGTCACAGAATCTTAAAATTGTCCTTAACATGTAGAAACATGAGTTTCTTAACTGTTACTGTGACTTAAGTCAGGTCGTTTTATTTCTCCACTGTTAAATTCAGGTTTCAGGGAAAGATCAGGTTTTTATACAGATGCTCCGTCTGGGAGGTTAGAATAGTTTTGTGGTGAATATATATAACTCATCTCAGTTTGAACCTGGATTTAGGAGAGGATACAAAGCTATGGAATTTAAATGGGAACGTACATAGAGAAAGAAATAAATCAAGAACTTGAATTTTGGGTGACAGAAATTACAGCCAAAGTCACTGCTTACTGTTTAAAAATTTATGCTAGAAGTAAAAGAAGGAGTAGGATTAAATAAATTATAAGGGGTGTGTGTATAATTATGAAGGGGGTGTGTATATATATGTATCTTCACAGAGTCCAATCAAAAATCACATCGTAATATCTGTTACATACCAGTTGGCTTCACACACTTCACACACTGGAATAAAGACACAAATAAGTCTCCTTAGATGAGGCCAGAAAAAAGAAATGTGTTTTGGACTTGGCTTGCTTAGCAAATGAGAACTGATAAGGGTAGTTGAAATAGTCTTTTTACTGGTACATCAGGGATAACTATCATCATAAGCACAGCAGTCATTTAAAGCATATCCCAGAGAGCCTCTGTGTAGCATCTGTTAATTTGTCTTATTCGCCACATTGCCTGAAATGCGAAAGTTATAGATACAGCTTTGCTCATAGAGTAAGATAAACACATTTTGCCTTCACTGTTTTCTCTTAGTTGCTTTGTAAATGTATTATGTAAAAATCTTAATACTGTTGAGAAAAGATCAGTTTAACAGTCATTGTCTGTACTGGTGTGATAACGTGTGCTACCAATCTCATACTCCAACAGCTGCTGCTCAGATCAGTGAAGTCTGATTTGCAGAGGAACACTGAACTTTACTCTTAAGGAAGAGGAGAAGCCAAGGGTTGTTATCTTGAAACCTTGGTGTCAAAAAATAAGAGAAAATAAGAAGCTCGAATGACAGCTCTTTGTACCATTGTAAAATTATTTTAAAATTCAAAATACTACTAGATTTTAAAGCAAACAAAGGCATAGAGCAAATATCTCAAAAAGTACCTTTATAATCACATCCTCTGAATTTTCCCTCATCACTGTTTCTCAAGACTCTATATTTGGGGTAAAACCACTGCCCTTCTGTGAATACTGTATGCTACAGGGAGATTTGCAAAGAGCTTCATTGAGGGTAAGCTATTCTCCATGCTTTGAATAAAATAATTTTCAGAATGTTCCAGTATTTCAAAACTGATGGAGTGCCAAAAAGGTTGCCTTTTGTAACTGAGCTTATTCAGTCTGGTTTGATCTTTTTCAGGGATGTCTGAAGCCACATTTCCAGCACCTGTTCATTTGTATCACGTGATTGTGTTGATTCAATCACTTTCAAGCACGTGAAAATTACCGATAATTCACCAGCTGCTTTTTGAGAACAAATTTAATCTTTCAGAAGAAGAGAGGAAGAGACAGATCACACTTCAAGGTCCTTAACAAAATGCAGAACTGCATCAAGCTGTGAATAGTATGAATGCATGATAAAACAATTGAAAAATCCAACAGTTAAGATAGTATTGTATTGTTTTACCTAGGACAATATTACCCAAATATTTTTCAAAAATAACACAGAAAAAATTGAAATTTCTGATTATATTGTCTTTGAGAACTCATAATTTTTAAAATTGCATACTTCAAAAGTTACCTGACTTATCTATTTGGTTTCTTTTGCTATATATACTATAAGAGACAAACAAACATGGTAACAGTAGCTGTTTAGAATATCTAATATCACCCACATAGATCTTAACTCTCAGCTGGGTAAAACAGCTTAGATTCACAAGAATAATGAGTGACCACTGTCTTCTGGCTTCAGATTTATGTTAGTGTCATGATAAGATGCAAAATATTGTGTCCCAGCAGTCCCTTGTGAGTCACCTTGAAAGAAACAATTGCTTTTATCACATGCTTCTGGACCTTCACAAAGAATTTCTGGCAATAAACAACCAAGAATACATATGTAAAGCTCAATAACATTTTATGTTTGGATCTAGGTTTTGCAGCACTCAGATTATAATGTAAAATTTTAAATGAAGTGTCAGAAGAAACATGTTTTCTAAAGTATAACTGAGTTTGTAAACAGACACAAACTAGCAGTCCCTTTCAAATATGCAGAAAGGAAGGACTGTTTTCTTTCAGGTTTCTACATGAAATGAGATTTGAATGACATCTCATCACTATCAGCCATGCAGAATAGCAGCTAATAATCAACTTCTATGAATAAAAGTTTGTGTGATGTTCTAAGATTAAAGTTCAACGAAAATGTTTTAAAAAAACTATTCAAGAAGTCTGTTTGTAATGCCCATATTCTCTGAGGTGGCAATCCCTATACATTACTGTATATGTACTGTATAAGTTTTGCACTATATAAGTTTTCTTTAAATCGTTGTATTTAAAAGGGAAATTAGTCAGTAGACAAACAGCTTGAGTACCTTTTCCACCTTGCAGCCCTCACACCTCTCCATGTCCGTTATTATTAAATAATAATGATTACTGAGCTTTCTATGCTGAGTGGTTTCAGAAGAAGTCCTAAATTTATGGCTACAATGATTATGCAGTGTTACCAGGGCTTTAGCTTTGTCCATTTGTTTGATTTTGCCTGGAAGTTTTGTTTCTCCTTATGGTTGAAATCCATATTAATAAAATTATTACTTTATTTAATTTAAAGTTGATGAACTGAAAAGTGAGGCCCATGGAACCTGAGGAAAAAAAAATTAAAAAATCACCTAGATAAAAAATCAACCAAACAAAAGAACAAACTATTGGAAGAGAAAAACAAAACAAAAGAAAAGTGGCATCTTATGTGTTTTGTATAGAGATTTTTGAATCTCTCATTTCTCTCATTGACGTCCATAAGCTTTGTTCATGGGCTGCTGACATCCTGTAACCCTATCAAATGACCACAATGTAATCCACCAAAGCCTGTCAGATTAAATCAATTATTTAATTGCCACAGTCAGTTGAAAGTTAAGTTAAATGAAATTTGGCCGTTAATAACAAACTGTAAAAGGACAAAATGTCTCTTGATGATTAATGGAACTCTGATGAAAATAAATTTCCTTTTTTTTACCCAATTTGTGATCAAATAAAAGAATTTAGAATTAATATTAATAAAATGGCTGTTAAATTATTATAGCTCTTTATTAGAGCTAGTTCATTTGGTGAATATTTGAATAATAATAATACACATAAAAAGAGACTCAGAGATAAAATATACGTGCTTTAAAATTTTTCAGTTCTTATTTGGAGATCTTGACTGCCAAAATCTTAGAACAAAAATTTCAATTTCTATTCTCTTAAAAGATTTTTTAGGCTGATGGGGGAAAAAAAACAAAAAGCAAAAAACAAAAAACCCCAAACAAACAAACAAAAAAAAACCCCACAAGAACAAAACCAAACAAACAAAAACTTTTCTCTAAAAATACAAATCCTAAAGATGCTGTTCCGTGATAGAGTTGAGTAGATCTGAAAGTTCACTGCTCCCAAGAATGGCAGTCTTCCTTTAAGATCTTTTGTGTTTGTCCCTTTTGTTCACAGTGACTATGGCACTCAATGACTCAATGGCAGAGGTCAGCTCACTAACCAGAAAAAGTCTTCCTAGTCAGAAATCTACATACTTTTTGCCAGGTCCCTGGTCTGATCCATAAAGGTGGAGGTTCAGAGATACTCCAGAGCCACAGATTTTGAGAAGTTCCTTTTGATAATGCCATTCAATACATTCATATTATCCAAATTAGCACTAACTAAAATATTGATGGAGAGTTCCCTCCACAACAAAACAGAACTGGTTCAAATCAGCACACAATCTCTAATCGATACATAAGTTTGTGGGGGGTTTTATTTATGACTTTGCTTACTCTGTTTTCTGTTCTCTTTAATGTCAGTGGCAAATGCTTAAGAAACCAGGCATTTTAAAAAGTTCAGTAAGGAACTTCAAAAATATGAGAAATATTTTAATCTGGTAAGACTGCAGGGCTTTACATAAATCTACCTAAAGATGGCCAAAAATTGAATTAAGTTGAATGAAAGATAGCATTCAAAAAGATATGAGAGATGTTTTTATTATTACTATTTGAAACTTAACAAAAAATGAATTAAGAGGTCCGTATGGATGCTTCTTTAAAATTCAGGGCAAAGTATTATTTAAGCCTCAAATAAAATCTGGGGTTTGCTCAGTACGATTGCTCTCTTCAAAACACCCCTCACATTGTTACGTTTGTATCTTCATGACTTAAGAAAGCGCTTTCGTCTAATAATAACTGAGACAATCCTGGTTTAGCACTTTTTCTCATTAAGACTGAGTTCTAAAAAGGTATGTTAGACAATGTTATTTCTTGTAAAAATTAAAACTATCTGAAACCTAGCAAAAATATAGATTCAGTATAGAGACATACTTGTTTTTCTACTGGATGTTTAGAATTAATTTACTTATAATACGGTTATGATTTAAAACTGTAACTACATTGCTTTCCTTACATGAATATGAATGGACATTTTTTAAAATTGGCACTGTGTCTGCTATTTAAAAAGAGAACCAACCATACACAACAGTATTTTACTCAATATCTTCAGTGTTTTTAAACATCCATCTGTATGAAACCCTAAACTGAGAAATCCTGAACGTTGGTCACAGACATACAGTCATGAATTTGCCCTAATCTCTCTAACACTGGTAGTAATTTCCATCTACCAGAGCTAGATATATCTGTTAAAATCTGAATTAAAAATTAAAAATTAAAATCTGCTTATTTAAAAAAACTTGTTGAACTTAGACCTGCTTTTAACAGAGAATCAAGGAGCAATTTTACGAAAAGAATGCCTAGACTAAGTTAAGGAGTATGTGTGAGTATCATAAAAGGTGATGGGACTTGCTTGGATCATAGGAATCATTGGGAAAAAAAATATATAGGACTGAAAAATAGAAGACAATATACTCTTTCTATTGAAGTTTTCATCCTTTATTTATAGAATGCAAATCAAGAGATGACAAAGTAGGTCACCTAGCTGTGTGCAAAAAAAAAAATAAAAAAATCAGAGAATAAAAATTAAAAAAGTAAATCAAGAGGAACTCTAAAATAGAAAAAAACAGTTCTTTAACTAAAACCTTCAACTCTATCAACATTCCTGGAGACTGACAACCCTTTCAGTATGACCCATGTTGTTCTGTTTGAAACCCTGTATAATGCTGCTAACTCTGCTGACACTTGCCTCTGTTGATTCTTCTGTATAGTCATATAAAAGATTCCTCAAGAATGTCAGCTTTTCAATGGATTTGGCAGAAAAACTTCTGCTGATAAAGTAATCTTACTTTCCACAGAGTAATGAACACTAGAGCAGCTGAACAACAAGGGATACGTTGATACTTTGGGTATGAGTATATCTTCCTCTAATATGTTGGAAGAGAAAGAAGATACTCATACTAACTTTATTGGGAAAAGAGTTGAATTATTTTGAATTTCATTAATTTATTTTTTTTTACAGTTCTTAGATGTTAAGACCATTTAAGTTAAGCTGGGATGAAGCTGCTACAGTCTGAAAGTTTTTTTCTCAAGAGGCAGAAGTGTGGGAGTGCTCTCACTACTCAACTGTCACTGCTTTGTGCTTCACTCTCCTTTGTATGACCTCAAAATCGTGTGAGGGTTTGATGGGTATGAAATGAATTAGTGTTGTTGCTTTTCAAAATGACACTGAAAAGTTTCCCACAATATGCATAGAGGTTTTTAACATATGTGACAATTAAATAGTTGGTAAACATTTTACAGTTTTTCTAATTTAGAATCCTTCAGATAGATTTAGAATCAAATAGATTAGAATAGCTCAGCTGGAGGGATTCTGCAATGGTTATCTAGTCCAACTCTCTGACTGCTTCAGGACTGACCAAAAGTTAAAGCATGTTTTTAAGGGCATTGCCCAAATGCCTTTCAAACCCTGACAGGCTTGGGGCATCAACCACCTCTCTATCAAGTGTGTTAGAGTGTTGCAGCACCCTCTCAATACAGAAAAGTTTCCACTTGTCACATATGAATGTCTCCTGATGCAGTTTTAAACCATTCCCCCATGTCCTGTCATGGGATACCAGGGAGAAGAGATCATCACCTCCCTCTCTGCGTATCCTCCTCAGGAAGCATCATGCACAATTTAGGCACTACACTGATCTAATTGCAAGAATAGGATATTGACCAAATCAAGGTATATCTGACCCTGCTCAAGAAATTAATTAACAGAATATGAGACTAATAGCATTAAGTCAGACTGAAAGAACACACCCAATATCTTTTCTCTAGCAGCAGGAAAGAAGAGACATTACAGAAGGAAGAATGGAGCAAGCATATATGAAATTTCTTGAATTACTTCACTGCCTCTATTTTTATTATTTTTTTCTTTTCAGGAAATAGTTTGAATCAGATGTGCTCTGCCTATTTAGTAATGCTTAGTGAAGGTTTCTTTCACAGAGCTATCTAATAAGCCCTTGGACCAATGTAAATTTTTACACTCCACAGCATTTTTTGACAAAGAGTTTCATTAGTCTACTGCATATTATGTGAGGCAAAAAAACCCCAAAACTCCACAAAAGGCCACCTTTTATTCCAAACCTACCTCCCATTAGCTTTATTTGATAATCAATAAGAAAATCGGAAAGACTGATGCCCATTGAACTGTCTATGGCATTCATGATTTTGTGGATGTTTATCATACCCACTGCCTCATTTCTACCAGAAATGTTCAATTCCACATTCTTATATTATTTGTATGGAAATGTTTACACATTTTTAATCAGAGGCTTTACTTCTCTTGAACTTTTTCCAGTTCTGCTGTGTGCTTTTGAGGTGTGAGGACTAGGGTTGCATAGAGTATTAAAAATGTATGAGAAACATGAACATTATACACAATAGTATAATGACATTTCCTGTTTCACTGTCTATTTCTTTATTACTTTCTGACAACTGATTTCTTTTTTTCACATTCACTGAACATTAGAACTATCACAAACCAAAGATCTTCCCCTGGGGAATATGGTCAGCTCAGTGCCTTTCATTGGTATGTATTTTACCAACTTTATATTTCAACATATATGTCATATATATCAACATTATATTTCATCTGCCATTTTTTTAACCTAGTCATTCATATTCTTACTGACCTCATCAAAGTTTTCAAAGCCAAACTCTGTCCTAACTGCACTTCATACCCTTGAAGACTTTGTCACTTGGCTGTTGGTCACTTTTTTCAGGTTATTTGCAAGCAAGTGTAAAAAAAAAACATTCTGGGAAAAAAAAATAATCTATGCTAAACTCACTCCTCTGCAAGAGGAGGCTACTTACTTTGCCTTCTCTTTCCAATTATTTATTAAATTTTTTATTCAGGTATAATGAATGTCTGTGCCCAGGTGCTGGCTACCGTAAGAAGACATCAGAAGCTGCTCCCATGTCGGACAGAGTCACTTCTAGCTGGATCCAAGAGTCCCACCTCTAGCCAAAGCTCAACCCATCAGAGATGCTGACAGTGCCTCTGTGATTACCTGTCAAAGAAACCATAAAAATGCTGTGCTGGAACTGGGAGAGAGCATATATGTAAAACTGAAGTCCTGCAGACCCCAAGGTCAGCACAGAATGAGGGGTAGAAGGTGTTCCAGGGACCAGAGGAGAGATTCCTCTATAGTCCACAGTATAGACCATGCTGACATAGATGGTCAGCCTGTAACCCATAGAGGTTAATGGTGTCAGAGACATCCACATGCTGCTCATAGAGGATCCCATGACACAGAATGCTGAGATACTGTGGTGCCCCAAACTGCACACAATATTCAAGGTGAGGCTGCACCAGTGCAGAGCAGAGTGAGACAATCCCCTCCCTCGACTGACTGGCGATGCTTTGCCTGATTCCCTCCGGGACATGGTTGGCCCTCGTGGCTGCCAGGACACTGCTGACTCAGATTCAATTTGGCGTTGACCAGGACCCCCAGATCCCTTTCCATGGCACTGCTTTCCAACATCTCATTCCCCATTCTATACGTGTATCTGGGGTTGCCCCATCCAAGGAGCAGAATCTGGTACTTGTCACTGTTAAACTTCATATGGTTGGTGATTGCCCAGTCCTCTAATTTGTTGAGGTCTCTCTGCAGGGTGTCCCTGCCTTTGAGAGAGTCAACAGATCCTCCCAATTTAATATCATCAGCAAATTTATCCAATATATATTTGAGTCCTGCATCTAAGTCATTTATGAAGATTTTGAAGAGGACTGACCCTAATATAGAGCCCTGCAGAACCCCATTCACTATCACCCTTTGCACACAATCCATAAACCAGTTGCTCACCCACTGCACTGTTTATCCAGCTGTGTGCTGAACATTTTTGTCCAGAAGGATACTGCAAAAGGGTATTGTAAGCTTTACTGAAATCCAAAAAGATTGCATCAACTGGCTCCCGTAGATCAACTGAATGGGTTACCTTGCCATAAAAGAAAATTAAGTTTGCAAGCAGGAGTTTCCCCTCAAGAGCCTGTGCTGGCTGGGACTGATGACTGCATTGTTTTTCAGGTATTTTCCAATAACCTCCAGAATAATTTTCATTATAATTATACCAGTCACTGAAGCGAGACTGAGAGGCCTGTAGTTTCCAGGGTCATCCTTCTTGTCCTTCTTGAAGACTAGGACAACATTAGCTAGGTTCCTGTCACTTGACATCTCTCTGGATTCCCAAGACTCTTCAAAAGTCATTGAGAGAGGTCTAGTGGATGTCAGACAGCTCTTTGAATAGTCTGAGATTAATCCCATCAGGCCCCATAGATTTATAGCATTCAAGCTGGAGCAGCAGATGCCACGTAAGTTCAGGGTTAACTGGGAGTTTATCATTCTCACAAGCATGGTCCTTCAGCTCAGGGCACTGGGACAACCTTAACCCATCATCAGTATTGAAGACAGAAGCAAAAAAAAAAACATTAAATATTTCTGCCTTTATCTCTGAGTTAACCATCCTCATCCTGTAATGGGCCAGTGATACTTCTGTGCAGCCTTTTGCTATTAATGTATTTTATTGTCTCCCACAGTACTCACCATCTCTGACCCCAGCTGAGCTTTGCACAAATTTTCTTCCTACAGTGCCAAGTGGCATCTTTGTATTCCTCCCATGTCACCTGACCTTTCTTCCACTGGGCATACTTCTTTTTTCACCAAAAGAAAATTCCTGCTCAGTGAAATTGTCCATTTGCCTCATCTGCTTGACTTCCAACATTTTGGAATTGTCTGTTCATGTGCCGTTAGGAAGTGGTGCTTAAAAGGTGACCAGGATTGAGGGACTCCAGAACCTTTAAAAGCTTTTTCCCAGGGGGCTTTACTAACTAGCTTCCTGAGCAGCCTGAAGTCTGCTCTCCTCATGCCCAGGGTTAAAATTTTGTTGACACTTTTCCTACTGTCAACACACATTTTAAACTCCATTGCTTTGTGGTTGCTGTGGCCAAGACAGCCATTGATCACCTTTTCACTCATGATACTCTGTTAAAAGTGATATGCATGCAGCTAACCCAGATGACCAAACCACAGCTAAAACATTAAGGAAAAGTTTATTCCAAAGTTGGAAACCCTGGATACAGATCATGCAGCGGAGGAAAGAGCAGTCCCTATAATTACCCCTTTAGCATACACGTAACTTCAAAAGCAATAATCTCCTCTGTGCTTTTATGGTTTCTTTGTCTCCCCAAGAGGTCTCTGTCAAGTGTGAGAACTTTTATCTCTTTTTGCAACAGGTGAGTTAACTTCTCAAAACAGACAGGCAAAACCAGATAGTGCTGTTCATACAAAAGTATTTTCTCCCACGTTTTGGTTTTCTCTTAGCAGTGAAAACCTCCTTGAGTGAAACTCTTTTTCCCTCAAGTGAAACTCTCTTTCCCTCCTTGAGTAAATCTGTATTTAACCTTCTTTTCCTATACCCTCTCTGTTAACAAGCAAAAAAATAATCTAGGAGGACATCTTTCCTAGCTGGCTTCTTTACCATGAAGTTATCATCCAGGTGTTTTAAGAATCTTCTGAATCTGTTTTTGCTAGCTGTGTGGTGTTCCCAGTTAACATTCAGCAAGTTGAAGTCCCCTACTTTGTGAAGAACTGCAGCCCATGGGAAGGACCCATTTTGGAGAAAATCATGAGGGACTCTCTCTTTGATGGGAGGAACCCCATGTTTGGGCAGAGGAAGAGTGTGAGCAGGAAGAAGGAGCTGAGATGGTGCGTGACGAAAAGACCACAGTCCCTCTTCCCCATTCCCCTGCACTGCTTGGGAGGATGAGTTAGAGAACGTGGAAGTAAAGTAGGACATAAGAAGAAAGGAAAGTGTTTTAAGATTTGGTCTTACTTCTCTTTACCCCAGTCTGTTTAATTGGTAATAAATTAATTTCACCAAGTTGAGTCTACTTTGTTCATGGAGGTAGTTACTGAGTGATCTCCTTGTCCTTATGTCAACCCACAAGCATTTAGTTGTATTTTTGTCCCCCTTTTCTCTTGAGGAGGAGTGATACAGAGGCTTATTGGTCACCTGGCAGCTAGCCATGGTCAGCCCATCACAGAGAGGAATTTTGTGGGTCTCCTCTGGCATCACATTTGTCATTTCCCACTCCTAAGGTACAACAGCAGTTTCGAAGAGAGAAGTTACACACTACCATTAGTAATTTAGCTATTTCATCCTTCAGTTATCTTACAACACTTGAGAGAATGCCATGTAGTCGTACCAATTTGTTACTGCTTATTTTGTCAGTCTGCTTCATAACCCCTTTTACAGCCAATTTCAGGCACAACTGCTGAGTCTCCAATAAAAAAAGAGTTCCAGTGCAAGAACCTCCTTGATTTTCCCACAGTGAACAGTGATGCAAAAAAAAAGTCCTTTGGCTTCTCTGTGGTGGATTTGACTTATTGGAAAGATTGGCTTATATCCAGATTGTCATCTGAGATCTTTGCAAGATTCCCTTGCAAACTTCTTCTAGATGATCTGTTTGGGGGAAAAAAAAAAAATAAATTATATAGTATTTATTTTGAGTATTTTTGTTTTTTGCTATTTTTTCCCCCAGATCTTCTTTGGGATGTCTTTCAAGAAGCCTGAACAACCAGCAGGTTTGGTTTTTTTCCTTAAACTTTCCCTTGTAACAATGCAATAGCCATCCATTCAGATTAGTTTATATTCTGTTCTCCATGTTAGAGGACAATATTCCCTCTGCTGTTTTTGTAGTTTCTAACTTCTGGAATTCTAAAACATGCCAGGTTAGGAAGGAATTTTGTGTTTGCATTACCACATATAATTACCAAGCAGCAGAGGATCAGGCCCATTTTTGCTTACATTTACAAATCATTAGTCACAATTGTTTTGGATTGTTGAGTGTAAATTTTTTCTGCCTATCTAGTTATATTGGTCCCCTAGCCACACATCATGCCATTATTAAAATTATTCCCCAAAGCAATTCCTGTAGTAAACAATACATCTGGGATTGCCACTTTGCAGAAAATGAGTCAGTACTTCTGACGATAAAATGACTGTGAGTCTTCTGCCAGTTTTGCTGAATATTGATGAACCAATGATGTGTGGTGGACAGCGAAAATGAGTCCTGTAATAAAAATGTATTTGCAACCATGAACTTCTTCCGATCTTCCCTGATAAATTTAATTTACTGAGCCAAAGGAAGTTGGCCATTTTTAATTACTTACTCCATGATATGTAGCCTAGCTGAGCATTTCACTAGTCATAGCAGCTGGGGGCCAGTGTATTCTGCAGCATCTATCAGAGCACCCTCATGGCTGCTCTGAGTTATGCTGTTCAGTAATGGACAACAATGAAATGTTTTATCAGACAGAGATGACTGGAATGAAGCAGTACTTTGGCATTATGTCCTCCTCAATGGGAACTACTTTGAATTGCATAGTGATTTCTCTATGACACTGTAATTTCTGGTGGACTGAGAGCACTTGATTTAGGAAAAGACAGCAAGGGCTTGGTGACTTTTTAGTAACTGGAGAAGCTATTACATCAGAAGACATATTGTCCTACTCATCATTCACCTGTACTGCCAAAATAGTATGTCTTGTTTCATCATCCGAATGAACTTCCTTTACTTGATAACACTACTTTGCCCGTGACGGTAACTGGTGAGTGATCTCTTCTGGTCCTTATCTCAACCTACAAAACTTTCATTATATTTTCTCTGCTCTCTCCTGCTGAGGAGGGGAGTGACAGTGTGGCTTTGGTGGGCACTTGATATCCAGTCAGGGTCAACTCACCTCACTCTGCCTAGGCTTTCACTTAGTTTTAGTTTCCTGTAGACACATGTCTATCTTTACTTTGGTAATGGTTCTGGCTATGATAGATTTAATTTTCTTCACAGGAGCTAGTATAGGGCTAAGTTTTGGATTGGTGCTGGAAGTGGTGTTGGTAGCACAGAGATATTTTAGTTACTGCTGAGCAGTGCTTACACAGAGTCAAGGCCTTTTCTGCTTCTCACCCCATCCCACAAGCAAGTAGGCTTGAGGTGCACAAGATGTTGGGAGTCGACAAAGCTGAGACCACGGAACCCAACTGACCAAAAAGGTGTTTCAGACCATGTGGTGTCATGTTCAGCATATAAACCTGGGGGAAGAAGGAGGAAGTGGCACATGAGTGATGACATTTCTCTTTCCAAGTAACCATTGCAATGATGGAGCCCGGCTTTTCTTTGGGATGATTGAATATGGGAAGTGGTGAATTAATTCCTTGTTTTACTTTGCTTATGTACATTGCATTTGCTTTCCTCATTAAATTGTCTTTATCTCAACACAGGAGTTTTCTAGCTTTTAACCTTGTGATCTTTTCTACCATCCCGCTGTGGGGGTAGGGGATGGACTGAGCAAGTAGCCATGTGGGGCTTAGCCGCCCACCAGTTATAGTGTTAAACTACTATAACTGTTTAACTTCAAATTTTGTTTTGCCTTTTAAAAATGTAAATTTTATATAAAAATATGTCTGAAATTCAAAGCAGTTGATATACCAAAAAACCCCCACCCAAACATCGGTAGTTTCTATTGCATTTATTGTCCTAAATAATTTTTCCCACTTAACGGAACTGTGTAGTATGAAAACTAAAACCCCTTAACCTAATCCAGATAGACTGGCATCTACTGTCCTTGCTTGTGAAAACTGATGACTAAAATCTTGTTTAAAATTATAAATCTTGTAGCCAGAAGCAAGAAGGAAAGTGTTTCTGTCAGTAGGTTTCTGATAAAAATTGTCTGCAGTCTTCTCTCAAGAGACAATTCCTGAATTTCACTAGAGGGAAAAGATCAATATAAAGACTTTCAAATCTGGATTAAATGTGTTCGTCCTACTTTTCTATGCCTCTTTAAGATGATTCCTTTAGAAGGTATTTAGAATGATTACCACTACATTGTAATCTCATTTTAATGCACTATTGTACTACTTGTCATGTACTTCTGTGAAATGTCTGTGAAATATTCCAAAATGAAGGAATAGTTTCATGTTCATTTATTGCAAGCATAAATTATTGCAAAATATGCAAGGTTGCAGAGGTTTCAAATCGCAGACTGTGGGTACAGTTTTTTCAAGTATGTTTCTTCTATATCGTAATTGATAGAGTGAATCCTGCCATAGAACTTTTTGAAGTTATACTGTTGCAAATTCATATGAAAACCACTTCTGCTAATACCTTTGATGCTGTATTCTTGAAGTGATCCTAGATGACCCATGTGTGACACAGTGGTATTGGTGTTCATGGACCTCTCTTATTTATATTAGCTAATATACAGAGTGTGCATATTATCAGAAAATAGTAAAATAGAAAAAGTAGTAAGTCCATAAAACTTAAAACCATATTTTTTACCTAATACTTTTTAATGATTTCTAGGAGAGGAGTACTAATATATTCTTCTTTGAATATACATGAATGTAATAAAATGTGTATATTTAAACAACAAGTCTCACATTTCAACCTCTATAACTATAATATCATTCTCTACAGAGGAGAATATGTCTCCTTAATTCTATTATTCTCTTTAAATAACATAAGATGATTATTTGATTGCTTAGGTGAAATAATTATATTTGGTGTTTAAACACATATAGAAATAAACTGCTGAACTTTCCAATTCAATCACTGTCAATGATCTGAAGTAAATAATTTAATGGTTGTCTGTTATTTGTAGAAAGAATTTAGTAATGTAACTTCAAATAATTATGAAATTATGTAACCTCTCCACATTTTCAATATATTTTTTGTCTCTGTTAAAATACCGTATTTCATTCACTTTATTATAAGCATGTACAATATTTCTTAGAATTCAAGAACACCAAGGGCAATGTGAGGAGTGGTTGGTACCCCAGAAGACTGCTCAGGACTGATCAGACAGATTTCTACAGGCTGAGAAAATGGCTAAGCAGGAACACAGGAACATCATGAAGATCTACAAAACAAAATGCAAGATGTTGCACCTGTGGAGGGATACCTTCATGCACCAGTACCAACAGGGGACTAATCATCTGGAAAGCAACCTCCTGAGCTGCATTAGGCAGAGCATTGACAGCAGGTCAAAAAAAAGTCATCTTTCCCCTCAGGTCGTTACTGGTGTGACCCATCTGGGTTCTATGTTCATCTGTGGACTTCCCAGCACAAAATTATATATATGGCAAAGTTGAGAGTGCTGTATACAGGGTTCTTTTAACAATGTGGATAAATAATTGCTGGGAGAAATAAAGAACACAGAGCCAGACATACTTCAGTGGTGACCTAGGAAAGAAGAGGATGAAAGGGACACAAACTGAAATACAGGAAATTCCACTAAAACATAAGAAAAAATAACAATCACTGTAATAGCGATCAATCATTGGAACAGTTTGCCCAGAAATATTGTAGAATCTCCATCCTTGGAGATACTAAAAATACGACTGGACACACAAAAAAAATACCATGATTTCTCTATTTACCTGTAAGAGCTCAAGTCATCTACAGTAATGTTTTCTAATAAAATATAACACATATTAAAATGATTGCACTTCCTTTGTCTCCTTGGACAGTGTTTCCAGTGTTGCTTCTTACAAACCTTAAGAGAAAATGAAATGTGACAGAAATAACAAGGCTACTTCCTTTCTTTTCTTTTCTTTTTTGTCTTTTTTCCCCCTCGTGTTCTTCCTGAATTGGATGCATAATTTCCATTTTTTCCATATATTAAAATACGTAAATCTAGGCAAATAGTAGAATGGAAAATTAGCAGTGGAGCTTTATTACTTGTGTATAAAAGGGACCAAGTCTTAGTTCCTTTTCAAAATTCTACTGACAAAATAAATTAGCAGTGTGTCACCACAAGACATGGCAAGGACTTAGAGAAGAGGTGATGACTGACTAAAACCTGACCCATGTGGACAGCACCAAAATTCTGTCTGGAAAACAGACGTGGATGGCAGGTGAATGACCGTGGTGTTTATCTAAACAAAAAATATCAAAGCTGATATGTTCAAGAAAACCCTTACTTTAGCTACAAACTATTCACAAATTCACTTCAGTGTTTTTAATAAAAACCTCTCTATTATTTAACTTTTTTCTTTTTGCCATCACAAGCTTTGGTGGGAAGCAGCACATGTATTTTTCATACTATACTGAAAAACTAAGAAAAAAAAAAATTAGTAGAAACAGGTGTTTTTCAGATAAGATGTGAATGGGCTTCCAACCAAAACCAGTGGGAAATAACAAATATTGAGTAATGAAGAGGAAAATTTCACTGAATGCTAAATCTTCTTCATGCCTCTGAAGACACACGAAGCTATTATGAAAAGGCTCTTCTCAACAGCAAGGAGTCACTGAGCTCTGCTTCTTACACCTCAAACTTGTCACGCATTATACACACCTCCATGAATCCATCTCAACTGAAAGTCTTTTCTAGGTATTTGGAAACCCTTTTCCTATTGTTCAACTGTTCTGTGTTTTCACACAGTGACATTGCAACCATAGAGGAGTTCATGGCATTTCAGACTACCTTGTATTCAGAGGAGAGACCAACTGTAACTAATTTATTACTGTCTGGAGGCATT
Source organism: Margarornis squamiger (assembly GCA_035222235.1). Taxonomy (NCBI): domain Eukaryota; kingdom Metazoa; phylum Chordata; class Aves; order Passeriformes; family Furnariidae; genus Margarornis; species Margarornis squamiger. The sequence goes on from JAWWTY010000037.1 coordinate 17,021,325, forward strand.
TTTCATCCTTGTTTGTTTGTTTGTTTTTTAATTGCACATAGAAGATGGTGTTGTTATAAAGAGAAGTAAGCATATTAATGTTAAATCACAATGGAGTTAGTTATCAGAAATTCAAGATTATAAGATGGTTACCTCGGAGGTAAAGGATATTTTGGTAGGAAAATCACAGATTTACTGTATTACCAAATTTTGTTTGGGGTGAATTAATCCAAAGTCTTGTCTTTATAATGTCCTTAATTCTTGTTCTGTAAATATCAGGGGTGAAATTAACTGAAGTGATCAGTCTTACTGTGCAGAACCTTTCACAGGAACAAGTTTGCTGGGTGTTAGTTTGTTATAGTGTTGAACTATTCCCTTCTAAGGAAATGAGATATACACTGTGAGAGCTTTTCTCCCTGAAGAAAAAGGAAAGCTTGAACGTTTTTACTGCATAAAATTTATTTGGATTCTTCTTCCATATACGTTGAGGAGAGAAAAAGAAGAATCAGGAGGAGATAGTAATTGGTTGTTTAATGAGCCTATGGTCTTGTGATATCTCTAGTTAAATGCATAACATGGAGAGAAGACAGAATTTAATAAAAGTGTAGCCATTCTGAAGTCCTTCCCAGTATCTTTTATCAGTTACCTATGTAGATCCATGCCAGTTTCTGGAGTTCTTACTTACCTTTTCTGTGCAATTAATAATTTCTGCTCATTCAATACAAGTTCTATTTTTTTTTTTATGAGTCAGAATCCATTTGCCTTTTCTCTTTGGTGTGGTTGAGTGGTTCACTGAAGCCTTGACTGAGAATTCAATGGAGACTGACTCAGATTCTTCTCTGTGCCACTTATGCTATATTGTTATTTAACATGCTGATTGCAAAGTACTCTTTTAGTCTCCCATATTTATTCAACATCCAGCATTTGAGTTGCTTTCCTCCTTTATAATTCTGTCTTGCAAGTAAAAGTAAGGCAAATTCAACAGCTGTGACTAGCAAATAAAATTAAAGATTTCCAACTTAAAAACTTTGACAGAGTTGTTTTCTTATTAATCACATTTTTTTGAAAAAGAAATAATGTATCTTTGAAAGTAATACTTTCATCTAATTCAGTAACGCAAAATATTTTCAATTTTTAACATTTTATGTTGCTTCATGTTGTAGTTTATTGTTGTTATTTTTAATGATAAATACTTCTCCTCCCTTCCCTTTTTTTAAAAAAAAAAAAATCCTGAGAGACTAATCCTGGATTTTAGCCCTAGGATTGTCTACCAAATCTGAGAGTGCCTTTAAGCAAATAAAAATCAATCATGGTATTAAAGTAGCTTAAAATCATGAAGCAAAATTGGGTGAAATGTGATTGTTTACAATTATATTTGGCTAGGAATATATAGAAGAAAACTACTTAAATGTGTTTTCTGTTTGCTTGCTGTTGTGCCTCCCAAGCTTCTTTGATTGAAAAAAGAAAGTACTTCTTATGTGCAGAAATGAAAATCTATTTAATAGAGCTCTGACTAAAAGCATTTAGTAAGGTAGTGAAATCTGTTAGAAATATGCCCAATGGAATTTGTGTACTTTAGAAGAAAGACTTAGGGCAAAAAAGATATAGCAGACATGATATTGAATAAAGTCCATTACTCTGAGACTTTTACTTCTCCTACTATGATGGCTTTAGCTGGTAGAAAGTTAATTTTCTTCACAGTGGCTAGTATGAGGCTGTGTTTTGAATTGTGCTGAACACTGGTTGATAATATAGAAATGTTTTGGTTGTTGCTGAGCAGTGCTCACACAGAGCCAAAGCCTTTTCTGCTGTTTGTATTGCCACACTGGCAAGGGTGCTGGGGGTGCCTGGAACGTTGAGATGAGAAACAGTTAGGACAGTGACTGTGACCAAAGTGACCAAAGGGGTATTCCATACCATATGGCATCATGCTCAGTATATAAAGTGGGAGGAAGGAGAAAGAGAGGGATGTTTGGAGCGATGGCGTTTGTCTTACCAAGTCACCATTACTCACGACAGGACCCTGTTTTCTGGGGATGGCTGCACATCTTCCTGCCCATGGGAAGAAGTGAATGAATTCCTTGTTTTGCTTTGCTTGTGTTCACAGATTTTTTGTCTCCCTATTAAACTGTCTTTATCTCAACCCACAGGTTTTCCAGATCTTACCCTTCCACTTCACTCCCCAGTCCTGCTGGTGGGGTAGTAAGAGAGCCATTGTGCGGTGCTTGGTTGCTGGTCACTGTTAAACCACAACACCTACACTATCTTTGGCTAGAAACTGTTACTACACAAAACTAACCCAATCCACTACTGGATCAAATCAAACCCTGCAGCAGTTTTCAGCACACTGTATGCTCAGTGTAAGCATAGTGGAAGGTGGGAGGTATAACAGCCTCAGTCATCCACTTTTAATCCACTATTGGAAGGCTCATGGTGCAGTAAGGAAGGTTCTCAAGCAAGTTAGGCAATCAACGAAGGACAGAAATATCCAGCTACCATTAAATAAATATTTTTCATAAAAAAGTACTGCAACCCAGATCTCTCTATCCTTGAAGGAGACCAGCAAAATAGCTCCACTTTGTTCTGAAATCATGGATTAAAAAACCAAAAAAAACAAAAAACCAACAAAACAAACCAAAAACCAACAACAACAAAACCCCCCAAAAAACAAAACCCAAAACAAACAAACAAAACCCCCAAAACCAAAAACCACTGTTTTTTTGAACCACTGCAAATCCTTTACATGTTGTCTTCTGACAATTCCTGTATATCTCCAGAAGAGCCACTAGCTGGATATTTTTCCCATAGACTTTAACAATGTCACCTCTGCTATGTTATTTCTCTTTAAGAAAAACATAACTATCTGTACATCTACTTATAAGCAAAGTGCCTAAACCCACAATAAAAATAAAATTAAATAAATAAAAAAAAATAAACAAAATTGGCAGAGTCATTGTAGCCTGGAGGATCTGTCCACTCAGCCATAAGTAGAAAACTGGAGGCTGGTCATCTGCATTTCTCTTTAGTCTACATTGCCTGCACAGATTAAATGTTCAGTGAAGTTTAGACTCCTGAAGACATGTAAGTATCTACATATAAAACTGTAAGTGTAGCAGTCCTAATCTCAAAAGTGATCCTACTCTTAAAACTTGTTTCTTTTACCAGATAAAGCTAACTACTACCATTTGAAGTGCTCCTTTGTGGCACAGGCATCCACATAGAGCTGAGATGGCCAAGAGATATTTTCAGTCGTCTTCAGCAGGAAATGAAGACCAGAGAGAATACTTCTCCAGCACCTAAATTAAATTCAGTTCATATTTGGGAAACTGACTCATGCCCAATATGTTTACTTGATATGAAACTTATAAATGAAAAATTCCAAATGCAAATGAATCCTTGTGTAGTTGATGCTTAACACAAGGAATATCCTTCTTTGTCTTGGTTTATCTCAGTCATTAGAATTTTCTTCAGGATAGATATGTCCCTGCATTGATGGTTCAATTACTAACTTATGGAGTGGAATCCTTGAACAGTAGAGAAAAACAGGAAGTATATTGGCTAGTTGCAACGTTTGGGTGAAAGCTAAGGGATAAAGCCACTTAATTTGTCTTGATATCAAGCAGAGGGAGAGATTATTATAATGTGGATTAAATTCTTTTATTACCTTTGGCCATTCTATGGAATCCTCAGGAAAATGAATGGGAAAAAGTTCTGTCTCCCTCTACCGAGGGTCATACACTTTTAACACAAACTTTCATGAGTCCAGGGAGTAGAATTTACAATGTGGTCTATGAAAAGTTTATGTATTATTATGCAAAGTATAGGGCAGTTATTCCTGATTTATGAATATTAAAAAATCATCATCTCTGTTTGTCAGTGTTGAATTATATTCAGAGACATACTATAAAAGAAGAAAATCCAGAAAATTCTAAACCTATATGGTGTGGGGTCAAAATTATCCTTGACATTGTAAAAAAAGTCCTCGCAGTACTTTGATTTTCCAAGAACTGAGGCGTTTTTTTCTGCTTCCCCCCATCCCACCCACTCTTTTTCCTTGTTTGCTTGTTTTTGGGTTTTTTTGGTTGGTTGGTTAGTTGTTTTTGTTTTTGTTTTTGTTTGTTTGTTTTTGTTTTTTAATGCTTTATTTGTTAATTTATGTTTCTCAGCCTTGATCAGTTTGAAAAAGAACTTAATAGTTAGGTATATTTATTCAGTGGATTTCTTTATACATCCTTTTGGTTTTTAATACCATCAGCAATTCTGTGAGCCCTTACCAAAAAGAAAAGAGCAAAGAAATATAAAGGCTTATAATTAGTAAGGTATAAAAGAAATTATAATGAGTGTACATAAGGTGAGAATGCAAATCTTTCCTGCACCTTTGTAGATGAAGGTGTTGGGAATCAGTGGTTAATCCATTGAGATTTCACTAATGAGCCAACAGGACTATAACAATTCAGCAGATATTTAATAAATACTTAAAATACGTTTATACATCTGTTGCTTTCTCTTTTGTGAGTTGTAATTAAAACAGAAATTGTATTTCTCTTGGGCAGAATTGTTTTGAAGGCAACACATGCACTGAGAAAGATAGAAGAGAAAGAATTACTAGGTTTAGAAGATTTGCTCTCTAGGTAGATTGCATGCAGGGAAGGCTGGCTTTTCTGTAGTTGGGAGGGTTATCTTTTTTCTTACCTCAGTTACTTTTGCTCCATTATGTTAAGCAACCTGCTGTCAGCAGTTTGTAAGCTATTTTTCACAGATTTTTTTTAGCTGCTTTATTTTTTTCTATTTTTTTAAAAAGTAAATAAAACAATCTAGAAACAAACAGAATGTTTCACCCAGAGTTAAACAGATGCAGAAAAGTAAAATGCATTAATGTCATATAATGAAAAAACAAGTATTCATTTAATACCTAAAGAATAAGAAAGAAAAAAGTTTAATCATAAACTTTCTTCAAGACTCTTTTAATACAGTGCTTACATTTGTAGTTCTCCTAACACTTTCAAGGAAAGTGCTTCAGCAAAAGCATGCATTTTACTCCAGAAGTTTTATCCATGGCTATTTCTTTCCATATTGTGGTTCTTTAAATCACTTTTTTTTTTTTTTTTTTTTTTTAAAGTACCAAGAATTGTCAATATAGAAATTTATATTTGGAACTGCATGAAAATTAACTTCACAGTTACTGTCTCTGCAAAGGTGACCCTCAGTTTGATTCAGAATACAAAATTTGAAATTATCATTAAAAAAAAATAAAATAATATCAGCTGAAAAATATATTTTAAAAAAAAATCCATTAGACTGGAAATCATTCTTTCGTCATTTGCCAAGATATTAGTCATAAAAGTGCTTCCTTTGCATATCTCCAGTCAAGGACTTAATGTGTTATTTCTTTTAAGAATATCCCAATTTAAAGTTAGCAGATTTAGTGGTAATAAATTTTACCTAGGGAAAAAGAAATCTTTTTCTAATATCTAGCCTGTCATTCTGCATGGCTACCATTCTCTTGCAGGTAGATGTGGATTTGCTCTGCCACTGAGGAGCAGAAACTTCCTTCAGCAGTGTTACCGTCACAATATAATCCACAATCACCTGGACTCATTGAAACCTCTTACTTTAATCCTTTTCCTTATGAAAGTATCTAAGTATCACAATTTTTACCTCAAGGTCTTAGCTGAAGAAAAAAAAAAAAATAGGACATATTTACTGGAAGAGAGATCCCCTCTTTATGTTTTTTCACAGATTTGTGGGGTCTTTTCGTTATTTTATTTTTACCCTTGGATCATTTACATATTCTAGTTGGAAGTTGAAAATTCATCTGGTTTTCAATGATCTATTCCACTAAGAAACTGGTAGTCAGAATTTAGCATTTATATGGGAATATATATTCCATAATCTTATAATTATGAAGTGGCTGAAGGGATCTCTTCTAAGGTTTCAGAAATATTTTCTTTAGGAAGCAAGCCAAGCATGAACAGAAATAAAGAAATTTGTTTTATTAAATCCAAAAAAAGTTTAATAAGGAAGAAGGTCTATTATATAGCAAATTTGAATTTAGATTTTATTTCTATTGAAAGCTGTCACTTCAAAAAGAAATGTAAATTTCTTTCCTAGGAAGGAACTAACTTCTTCATTTAACCTTTATTTTTAATGAGAACCTATTTCCCATAAATAGCAACAATTATCTGTCAATAACTGTCTTCCACCTTGATTCTGAAAGTGACAGCAAATTTTATGTGCATACAATATCTGTATATATTATTTAGGCATAATTCATACTAAAATGTTTCAGTTCCAATAAATCTGAAATGAAGGTTAAAATACAGCTTTAATCTGAAAGATGACTATAGAGATTGACAGTTAAATTGACTAATAGTAGAACAAAATGACAGAGGACTTATCATAATAAATGCACACAAAGGGTCCAAAATAAAGATAATACAGCATAAAGAAAGAACAAAGGATTGTGATAGAGAAGGAAATAATAGGCAATATAATTTGTCTTGATTTCTCTGTTCTCCTCAGCCTCTCATGCAAGATGAAACTGAACTCACATTGTAAACGATCCAGTTTAAGCATCTGAAGCATTGTGTGCATATAGATGCAACAAATATGCATAATCTCATACCATATAATGCAATAAGGATTTTTCTTCATGTCTTTTCAAGAGTTTTCCATTTGAGAGGACAGTGAAATTGATATTATATACCTGTCTATTTGCTGTTCATGCAAGGAAGTAATGCTTTTTCCTCGGCAATGAAGTGTTCATCACTTCAGAAAAGAGCACCAAGAGCTTTCATGAGATCCCCATTGGAACCACTTGTTCTCTCTCCACAAGTTATGAGTAGCTGTCTAATTTGGAGTCTAGCTTTCAAAAAGTTCAAATCATATACAGTAATGAGAAAAAAAAAATAGTAATGTTTGCTATGCTGTATGATGTTGGTAATGAATAATTTAATATTTTCTTTCACAGTTCTTGATTTTCAGTGCAATGTTGTTCTCTGCTTGTTCTGCACTTTGCCAGACTTGTGCTTAATTTTGATCTTACAGTATTCTCCCATGGATCTGGGGTCCTTATTTAAACTTGAAAAACGTCTCTCTTCAGCTTTCTTATAGACTCTCTTTAGGTACTGGAAGTCTGCAATCAGGTCACCAGGAAGACTTCTTGTAGATCACTTTTCATGTTTCTTATGATAATTACCCTTTTTCTTCTGCTTTACCAAGGAGAGTGCTGTCATCCTTTTATGCACAGGATTTACACACACACACACACACACACACACACACAATTGTTTAGCTTTTCTCCATCTTTTCTGTAATTTTGTATTTTAATTGTTTAATGAGAATTATCTTCATTCTTTCCTGTCTGATTTTAGCACCTACTTTTTACTTAATGAATAATCTCATTTCATAAGTCATTAACCTGTTTTCTTTAATGTAAAGCTTTTGGATTGTTCTCTCCTCTCATACGTTTATATGTATCTGTTTCTTTCATTACTTTTTAACCTGATTGATTTTTTGTTTTCTTATGAATTTGTTTTGTTGGTTTTTTGTTTGTTTTTTTTTTTCCCTTCAGCTGTATTCAACAGAAGGCCTAAAATATAAACTAATATCCAGTGTTATTTCAGCTGATGGAAAAGGCATACTAAGGCATACTGATATCTTGACTGACATGAGTTTGAAATTAGAATGTCTAAATGTAGACACATATAGAAGTTTTCATATATTCAAAATGTACAACATTTTGTCATAGCTCATGGAAACATATCCCATACATTAAATTATACATACACAACAATACACTTATTCCCAAATTAGATACTTGAAGTACAGGTAGACACCTCAGTTGCTGTTCTTGTCTTGAAATGAATTCTGTCTCTGGGAATCCACAGTTATAAAAGTTGAAGCCAAATGAAACTTAATTAGTGGTCAAAATCAACTACAAGACAAAATCTATTCAGAGATAGGATTGAGCTCATTTTATACTCCAGGAGTGCTGCCGATAATTTCCTGACATGGGTGACCAAGGAGCAAAAAATACAAAATGTTTTACTGGACCTGATACTCAGGGGAGAACTGGCTTTACATTTGAAATCTGGGAGCAGTCTTGGTTGCAGTATCCATGAGATACTGGAGTTCAGGGGTGAAAATAGCAAATAGAAGGATCACAGACTTGTATTTGAGGAGAGCATAATCTGGACCATTCAGCACTCTCCAATAATCCCATGGGAGATGATCCTGGAAAGCTAGTTGATTTTCAAGGATCTTCAAACCATAACATATTCCATTCTAACAAGGAGAAAATCAAGCAAAGGTGGCAGGAAGACATCATGGCTAAACAACAAGATCCAAAGAAAAACTACAGCATGAAGGTAACTTACAGGAGGTGTACCAAGACCAAGTGGCCCAGGGGAATGCAGACTCTGTCTAAGCATGCAGGTTGCGGGTCAGGAGAACTAAAGCCCACCTGGAATTGAATCTGTCAATCGATTAAAAGTTAACATGGAGTGAGGATTAACAAAAAAAGGCTTCTACAAGTGAATCAGTAGCTGAGGGCCGACATTGGCCTGCTTCTGAATGGTGCAGGGAACCTTGTGACGAACATGTATGGATTTATGAAGGCAAATAATTTCTGACCAAACCAATGGCTTTCTGCAGTGAAGTATGTGAAAAACAGGGAGGTGATTTGAGATGACCAACACAGATTCACCAAGGATAAGTCCTTCATGACCAACCTTTTATGATGTAGTGATTACATCAGTGAACAAGGGAAGAATGTAATTTTTGTGGACTTCTGTAAAGCTACTGATACAGTCCCCCCACAACATCCTTCTCTCTAAATTAGAGAGGTATGGTGGACTGTTAGGTGCACAGAAATTGGTTGGATGATCGCATTCAGAGGATAGTGGTAAAGGGCTCAGAGTCATGATGAACATCAGTGACAAGTGGTATCCCTCAGGGGTCCATACTGGGGCCAGTGTTAAAATCTTCATTAATGACATAGACATAAAGATTGAGTGCACCCTCAGTAAGCTTGCAGACTACACCAAGTTGAGTGGTGCAGTTGTCTCACTAGAATAGTTGCACACGGAAGTTGTAGATGTCCCATCCCTGAAAGTGGTCAAGGTCACATTGGATGGGGCTTTGAGTAACTGGTCTAGTGGAAGATGTTCCTGATTACAGCAAGGGACTTAGAACTTTAAATCCACTTCCAACCCAGACCATTCTATGATTCTGTTATTTTATGAAATAGCTCTCTCATCAGAGGAAGAAAATGCAGTGAGTGTTTTTTATCCTGATTTAAGCCAGGCTTTCCACAAATCACAACATTCTCATACATCTTCATACATGAATCGATGAAATATGGATTAGATAAGTGATTGTTTTGCATTTCAATTGAAAAGAAACTGAACTGCTGGAATCCAACTGTTATGATGAGTAACACAGTCTAGCTGGGGGCCAGTCAGTAGTGATGTATCTCTGAGTTTAGCTCATGGGCCGGTACAATATTTTCATTAATTACTTAAGGAAGACTGTGTCCTCAGCAAGTTTGCAGATGATATAAAAGTGGGACATTCAGAGGGACCTTGACAGGTTGGAGAAATAGGACATTGTGAATGTCAACATGTAGCAATAGGTCTCTGAAGAAAATGAAGAAACTAGCCATAATGCCTTAAAAACTGAGGCTTTTACTGTATTGTAAAATGGAATCTTTGCCTTTTTTTTAACTTGAGTTACCTTTCTTCTTCCCAAGACCCGTTGAGAAAACCCTTATCTTCCTAGATTAGTATGCAGGAATGGGCCCTGACAGTTCTATGTGAAACCCCCCCCCCCCTTATTGGTCCTTTGTTAACCCTTTCCCTATTTGCTGTTAACCCTCGATTTTTATTGGTTGTGACCCACATCGCCTAAAGCCCCTTAAATACCACTGACCATGTGAATAAACTCTCTCTCTGCTTCCCTTCCTGTGGTCTGAGTGTGTCTCTTTCCTGGGACATCTCGTGGACCACGTGGGTGGGAGGGACAGGGGAAGAGGGAGAGCTCCACCAGGCTGTCACATCAACAAGTTCAGAGAAAGGAAGTGACGGGTCCTGCACCTGGGCAGGAATAACCCCATGTACCTGAACAGGACGATAGATCACTGTTTGGAAGACAGCTTTGCAGCAGAAGGCCTAAGAGTCCTAGAGGGAATGAAGACAAGCATCATCTAGCAGAGTGTTGACAGCAGGTAGAGGGAGTTAGTTCTTCCCATATACGCAGAACTGTTGAGATCATATCTAGAGTGTTGTATCCAACAATGAATTCACCCTGGCAAGAGAAGCATGGATATTCTGGAGTCAGTTTAAAGAAAGGCAAGGAAGATGCTAAAGGTTTGGAGTACTTCTCTTAAGGAGAGACTGAGAGACCTGAGAGTGTTCAGGCTGATGAAGCAAAGGCTCAAGGTATTATCAATGTGGTTAACTATGTGTTGCAAGGAGGAAAGAAAACAGATCCCGATACATCTCACTGGTGTCCAGTAAAAGGAGAGGAGGCAATGGACACCCATTAATTTTCTATTTAAACATATATATTATAAGAGTGTTAAAATACTGGAACAGATTGCCCAGAGAGTGTAGAATCTTCATCTTTGGAGATATTCCAAACATGGTTGTACAGACCCTTGGACAACCTGGTCTAGGTGACCCTGCTGTGAGCAGTTTTGGACTAGAGGTTCTCCAAAGGTGCCTTTCAATTTCAGCCATGTGGTATTGATTTGAGCTTCTAGAATGCTGGGGAAGGCACTCAGGGTGTGGGGTATATTAACTCACCACAGTATCAGTTTCATTAAGAAGGTATTGTTTCATGTGTAGAAAATTTGATTTGGCTTAACAAAAATGAAAATGCTTGACTAAATTCATATACATTAACTGAATGTGAGATAAACTGGTGTGCTTGAAAACAGTATCTTAGGAAATTTCTCCACTCATTATATTGAAGATGTTCCATTTTTAGTAGTAAGTAAAACATACTTTAGTGCAAAAAAATTAGTAACATTCTAAAAGTAATAAATCTAGTGTGAATTCTATTTTTTTTCTCATAGTTTTCCTAAACCTGGTCTTCAAAAACTTGATTTTTTTGTTTGTCTGAAATATAATAGATGAATAAGTACACTTCCTTCATTGTGCTTTAAAATATTTGGAGGAAACTGCATTTTACTCTTTATCTTCATGATGTACTCGTTTTCCCTGAGGGCTGTCTAAGTACCTCAGATACAAGAAAATTATGTATGAAATTTGTCATACAAGACCAATGCTCTAAATGACAGTCGACCCATATATATTTTCTGTCATCCAGACTCTACTAATCTGATGTAGCACCTTCAGCAGACATTGAAAAAAAAAAAGAACAAATTATGTTCAAATGTAATATTATTGCCTTGTTTCTTCCATTCTCATATATCCATTACTTGATTTTTTTCTACCTGCATGATGATTTTGCCCTCAGAATTTTACTAGTTTTAATATTAGTTTCATTGTGAACATTGTCATATTACCTCCCACAGGCTTTTTAATAGTTTCTGTTTTATGAAGGGATTCTTTTTTTATTTATTTTTTTTTTTAATTGCTGTATTCAATGATTCTGAGTCCTAACCCTATTAAGGAAACTAATACCATGAAAAGAGATGAGCCTATTTTGTTTTGGGCAAATGCCAAACCCTTGCAGTGAGAGACTATTATATCAGACTTTTCAGCAAGAAAGAAGCAAAGAAAATAGTGTGTGTTTGAATCTGAGATGAAAATTAACTATTTTGAAAACCAAATCTCTGATAAATAGAACAAGGATTTATGACTAAAATTACAGCCAGCACAGATGATATTTGATGACACTATCTCAAGGGGTAAAGTATTATTTTTTTACATTGAAAAATCAACCTCATAGGTTTGGGATTATTTGGCAGAATATAACACTCTTCTATGTCTGCAATTAGTGCATCTGCAAACTGACAGATCCTGCTGGCAATCTGGAAGATATTTCAAACTGTGTTTTCAGATCAATTGCAACTGCCTTTCTTAACAAAGCAGGTTAAAGAGCTGAAAGCTGTGTGTAAATATTGAAAAGCATCAGTTTCCGATCTAAAGCTAAACCAGATATTTACATTCACCTTTAATCCTAGGTCTCAAAGCTTCTCTTGTCAATTTTTGTGTATAAAAGAAGGGTGAGAGAAGGAAAAACCCAACAACCTTGATTTCACAAATGACGATTACAGCAATTTGACCTGCTTTCTTCACTCTCCTCCTCCCTACTTCCTGTTCTTCCTTCCAGTAAGTCTTTGCAGAGCGTTCTTTCATTGTGCAATTTTAAGGTATACTGTTTACTCAGATGACAAATCTCTTCTCAAACAAACTGACTTTCTTATCTTACAAGCAATGTAAACATCAAAAAGAATCTTACATGGAGAAATGGAGATTGTTATTTCATGAAGAAACCTTGATTTTCTAATTCAGAGTGTGGTTTCAAATATGAAATCAATAGAACACCTTCTTAAGTTCACATCTCTATATATCAACTGGATTTGGAGTGTAGGTGTTCTAGATATTTCCCAGATCTCAGTTAGGTACCAAAAAGAAGATGCAATGTGCAACTTCTTTCCTGGCATAATCTTTCCTTTGTCTGAAAACAAAACTGCCATAAATTTAATTAACATCCAGATGATATATATATTCATGTTTTAGTGGAAAGAAAATGGGCTGCATTTTTGCTGCCTACAATTATGACTAAAACTAAGAAGGGATTTTCTCTCTCAGAATTAAAAAGGACTTATTTTATTACACTGCTTGACTCATAACTACTTTTGTTTATATCACCTTATTTAGATCTAACTGAAGAAAATAAAACACAGGCATATATTTTAATATATATTAGTAATCTCCTCTTTTATATTTGTCATTTTAGTTTACAGTTATTGTTATGATGTGGGAAATTGCTTTCAGGGATCTTTCTTGTGTTCAGATTAGATCCACCTGCAATTTCATGTTCTATACTTTCTATTTTTTGAATCAATTAGGAATCACTGGAAAAATTATAGAGAGTAAAATGGAAACCATCATTATGCTACTGCATAAATCCACCAGGTGCCTTTATTTTAAATTCTATAGCTTTTGTTCCTGTCCTCAAAAAGTTGATCAGAAATATGGAAAGATGTTCAAATGAGAAGAAAATTAAATTAACTGGAAATCTGAGACCTGGAAAAGAGAAGGTAATCCGATTAGGGTCTATAACACACAGATTGCACAGAAAAGTTAGAAGAGGGTTTCTCTGTCTTAAAACAGATCATGATGTGTGAAATTAAACTTGTTGAATAATCCTACCAGCCTTTAGAGTTTTACCTATATCTAGTGGTAATTAAATTCTTGATTCCTAAAGATTTTCATGAAAGTTCATATGTTTCATACATTCGGCTGCATTTAAATGCAATAAGACTCTGGTAAAGACATCCTAATATAAGTTGTATGTTTTTTCACACTGGATGTTACTAACTGCTACTAATTCCCTACTTAATGGGACTATCATTCATGTGTCAATAAAGACACATTTGATTACTTTGCTACACCAAACTCCTCATTGACATGCCAAAACAAGCCCATACTTAGTAAAGGCATGTATTCCAGAACAAAAAAATTGAAACAGAGAAGGCTACTAAAGTAACATTAATTACATTGCATATTAGATACTGATATAAAATTAAGGGAAACAAAACATGATTTTTTTTTTCTTTTTCATAATGCATGTTTTGGTCCATTCTGTTTCAATATAAAAGAATTCTCTTAATGCATCAGTGAGGTATAAAATCAGCAAAAAATCGGATTTATTTGTCTTTTTTTGTTTCAATTAAACAATCAAAACTTTTGCACAGTGCTACCATAGGTTAATTATCTGAGTGTTTCAAAAAGTCCCTACAGAATTAGAATGAAGACTAAAAAAGTTCAAAACAAATTTGTTGGTTTATTCTTTTTTTTTGTTTGGTTGGTTTGTTGTTTTTGTTTTCTTTTTGGTTTGGTTGGTTTGGTTTGGGATTTTTTTTTTTTTTTGGTTTGTTTCTGGGGGGGTTGTTGTTTTGGATTTTGTTTTTGGTTTTTTGGGGTTTTTTGTGGTGTTTTTTGTTGTTTTGGAGGTTTTGGTGGGGTATTTTTGTGGGGTTTTTTTGTTTTTTCGTTGTTGGTGGGTTTTTCGTTGTTGTTGGTGGGTTTTTCATTGTGTGTGGGTTTTTGTGTTTGTTTGTTTGTTTGTTTGTTTGTTTTTAAGAAGACTTTTACAATACCATGTCACAGAATCACCTAGGTTGGAAAAAACCTCTGAGATCAAGTCCAACTTTTGAGCGAACACTGCCTCATCTACTGAACCAAGTGCCACATCCAGACTTTGCTTAAACACTTCCAGGGATGGTAGCTCCACCACCTCCCTGGGCAGCCCATTCCAATGCCCAATCACTCTCTCTGTAAAGAACTTCTTCCTAATGTCTAACCTAAATCTCTCCTGGCACAGCTTAAAATTATGCCCTCTTGTCCTATTGCTGGTTGCCTGGGAGGAGACTCCCACCTGGCTCCTGTCAGTTTGTTGTAGAGAGTGATAAGCCTCTTTCTGAGCCTACTCTTCTTCAGGCTGAACAACCTCAGCTCCCTCAGCCACTCCTCATAGCACTTGTGCTCCAGTCCCTTCACCAGCCTTGTGTGCCCTTCTTTGGACACAGTCGAGCACTTCCTGAATTGAGTGGACCAGAACTGGACACAGCACTGGAGGTGTAGCCTCACCAACACTGAGTACAGGGGATGAATCACTGCCCTGCTCCTGCTGGCCATGCTATTCTTGATAAAGCAAGGATGCAACACACGAGCTCATGTTCAACTTCCTATCAGTCAGAACTCCCAGGTCTCTTTCTGTCTGGCTGCTCTCCAGCCACTCAGTCTGTAGTGCTCCATGGGGTTGCTGTAGCCAAATCCAGGACCCAGAACTTGGTCTAAAACCTCAATGTTCTTCATGTTTAGTCAATTTCAATCCAATTTTAAGACAGAAGTGAGGAAAAAAAATGTGTTCTTCAATATTTGAAAACTCTTTTGATTCTAATTTGAATTACTTGAGGGCAATTTATAAATTTGGGGTAATTTTCACACAGTCAATATGAATAAATAATGTATCTTAACTGTAATAACCAGTCTGTGAAGAATATACCTGTGGGATAGAAAAATAAAGTTATTTTTCTAATGAAACTGTTGGAAAGGAGGATTGTCAATATTTTTGTTGTGACAGAATTTAGTAATTGCATGAAAACCCTTTGAAAGTTAATAGGAAAAAAGAAGATCCAGTATTAATTTGGTACCAAATGTTTTGCAAGGTAGGACTTACATTGACTTCTCAATTAAAATTGTTTTACTTATACAAAAAGGAAAAAAAAAAGAAACAAAAGAAAAAAAAAGGAGAGAAAGAAAGCAAGCAGGAGCGAAATAATTCCTTTCTTCTTGGTTTCAGAACTGGTTAGAGATTGGACAACTGATATTTCATGGTTCTGCTCCTGCAGACAAACTAAGAAGTGTTGGAAATCAAACACAAAGACTCACGGGATTTTCCATGTCTAAACTGCATAGATCCAGGCTATTTATCTCCTGATTTCATTACTATAGACAGCCTAAATTAATTAGAAAATATACTAGCCATTTCATTGCTTAGTTGTTCTTTTTTTTTTTCCTTTTCTTTTGATAAAATATACTCTTTTGACTTATAAATAATAATAAAAAAATCTTCACACATATTAGGATTATATAGCATAGAACATGGCATCTTTAATCATGAATTAGCTGATCTTTAAGGTCCTTTCCAACCCAAACCATTCTATGATGCTGTGTTCTATAATGTTGAAGTCTTCATGCCTTGTAATTTTTTCCTTATTCATAAAAACATTTTAGCATTTTATCAAGCCACAAACTGACTGTTTTGCCAATGCTGGGTTCTATTGCCTTACAGACAACCTTACAGTTATTTGTATTCTTGTTCTTATGAGACTTACGCACAAACCAGTGTGTGTATGATTGTTGAAAGTGACTGCTATTATGCCAGCTATTACACCTCACTCCAGGCTTCCACATAGTGGTGCTTCAGTAGCAGAAATAGCAAATAATGAAATTGGAGATTGAATGAAGACACATATACATTACAGGACTTAAATTCAATTCCCTATTTTTTCTGTTCGTGTATGTCTGAGGTATGAAAAAAGTGAAATATTATTAGCTGACTAGAATTGAATTTGTATCAAAGCCTGCTATGTTTTTTCACTATTATTTATTAAGCTGAAACACACAGACAAAAATTTCCTAGGAAAAAACTTTAATTTTCTTTCAACTTCAAACTTCTCTGTAATTTGCTTTTTTGTGATACAGATAGCTACATTTATTTCAGTAGATAGAATGAGCACTTTGAAGGAAAGTGAAGAGATTCTTTTTATTGCTTGTTTTAAAAGTTTTAAACTTAAGAGCAGAGCATTAAAAATATAAGGACATTTTTTATTTGTAGTATTTACAAGTGATTTAAAATTTGAAAAGGAAAATGCAGAGCCTGAGGACTAGGGAAAGGAAGGACTTGAATGAATTTAGAAGGGGAAAAGTTCATTTTCAAAGGACATAATTAATTGGTTGCCTTGGGACGGAAACTAATTAGGAAAGGAATAAGAGCAGAAAGATTTTATTTTTTTTTAATCTGTATGGAATATTTGGTTTGATGCTCATGTAGTTTTTATGTGTATTTCTAGGACTGCATGTTCAAAGAAATTGCAGTGTTATGTGTGCTTTTGCTGTACTTGAACCCAGACACTTGTATACCATCAGCCATTTTACTACTCCTCTTGGGCAAAAGCATCATAGCATAATAAAACTAACCAAACCAAAGAAATACACCTGGAAGTAACACCTCTAACATCAATTCAATGAACAGTTACAGCTACATCAAGAAACTAGGCTTTCATCCTGGATTTAAAAGCTAAATCAAGCTGAAATACCTTCACAACAAAAGTGTTCCAAGGAGATGACTTATAACCAATGAAATGTTTCACTTCTACAGCTCAAAAAACAACATTGGGGGAAAAAACCCATCAGTCACATTTCCCTGTGATGACTGCAGGTTCAATATATATGCATAACAGAAAGTGAAAATTATAAAAGTATATTTCTTTAAGTTATTTTGAGTCACAAGTAGTATGGAGGGCACACCTGACAATTAGGTTTTAATTGTTCTGAAGAAGTAATATAGAGAATAATCTCACCACTAAAGAGTCAGTTAAAAAAAATTAAGCCTCTCTAAGATACTGGAGGGAATTAGTTTCCTCTGGCTTAACATTTATTACCATTTGATGATGCCCTGTCTACGTGAATATTTTGCTTCAGCACAGTAAAAGAAATCAGCATAATCATTGCTTGTGACTTGAAATTAGCATTAGCTTTGCATTAGCAGGAGTGAGTGTGTGTATATTTTTAGTAGAAATTTTATTAAAATATTTTTATTTTCTTGTTTTTGTTTGTTTGTTCATTTGTTTAATGCAGTGCATCTCTGATTTCATCAGGGTTATTTGGGTCCTACTGACAATATAAACTTAAACATCAGCAACTTAAAAGCAGCTGACATTCTTTCCCTTAATGTTTTTTTCTAGTTTCAGAGGATTTTTTTAATGAGGATGGTTGAAACAATGAGGATAGTTCAAATTGGTGTGTAAAATTAAAGGCCTTTTCCACCACAACTGTTCTTTTTATAAATATGACTTCTTTAAATAGGTGAGTTACTCTTTCATTAATATGTGCTGTGGAGGGGAAAGCAGAGAATTTGAAACATTTTGCTCATATCTCTTTTATACCAGTTTCCCAGTTGCCACATTTTTTACACTATAATCTGTATTTTTATGGTGAGAACATAATCACTCAATTGTGTTTGAAACACAAGGAAATTTATGTTACATTTTCTTTAAGGTTCAGCCAATAGAATATTTTATTTCATAAAAAGCATCAGAAAGCTAACAACAATTGTAAACTGAATGCATCAGATTCTTTCAATAGAACAAAAATGGTTAGGGTGATTTATTTTATGTAAAATAATTTATGATCTTAACCAAATATTGGAATTGTTTGAGGGATACAAAATAAAATTTAAAGCCCTGTCTTAATTAAAAATAAATTAGAGAGGAATTGCTTAATTTCTTTATCCATAATAAAATGGTGTAAGATAACAAAAAAAAATTAGATGTTAAATGCATATTTATTTAAAATTATCAAAACAGGTCTCTAAAAGCCTGACAACAGTTGGTTGGCTATAAGTTTTATTGTAAAGGTGAAAATGTAGAAGGTAAAACGTTTACGGACAAAATTCAGCAAACTAGCTAAAAAACGTATGCAAAACTGTAAAGGATAGACTAGACCAGTGACTGGCTTCAGAATTTTTTTGAGAAACAGTGGAACTGCTGAAACTATTGAACATCTTACAAAGGTAACCTATGCATTTCATGGAACAGGTCTTTGTGTGGCTTAGTCTACAGAGAATTCAGAATAACTATGTCAGTTACTCTACAAAAAGTTAATGTGACTACAATATAATATGAAAATAATCCTTATTTTCTGGGGGGCTTTTATGTTTCAAAAACCTTGAAGATTTTTGTCAAAAATACTTTTAAAACTAAATTTCCAGCCTCCAAGATGTAGATCACATATTTATTTGGGCCTCTCCAAAATAAAGGCTTTTTTTCCTTGGGGAGGTGGTAGTCATATTTTGTGCACAGCTGATATGTCAGTAATCGACACATTGTGTACCAATGAGATGCCAATGAGATGCTAGTAATAAGAGCTGATTCTGATATATTTTGTTGATAGATGCCTTTCACTGATCTCATGTAATTTCTTCTGATTTTCTGGAGTTATCAAGTTAAGCTGATTTCAGTCATGCCTATGATGCCTAAAGGTTTGGTGTGTATTTTTGCTGTGGATTTTGTGGATTTTTAGAGTTTTAGAAGTATAGGTTTTCTTGCTCACATATTAAGTGGTGTTAGAAGTTACT
>JAWWTY010000037.1:17067030-17096537 GCA_035222235.1 Margarornis squamiger
CCAATAAATCAGTTCCGGCTTAACCCCCTGACCCTTCGCCGTGGACTCGCTCCCCTCCCTCCCTTCGGAACGCGGCACTAACTTATCTTCAGTACAGCACAAAAAGGTAATTGTTTTGAATGTTGACAGTTTCATAGGTACAGTTAAGGTTAATGTAAAATCATAGACAGAGAATGAATTTCATAATGAAGTATGCCATGAAAGAGAAACCAGTATAGGATGTAGTGTGTAATAGCAACATTAACATACTGAAGGGACATCCAAAGACTTGCTGAGTACCTAGAAACAGCATCCTAGTTGTTCATTTAAACTAAGTCATTTAATGCATGACCTTGTGTTATTCCAGGGATTAATTCTGAATTAGCATTAACCTGTAAATAAGTGTCTGGTGAATAGGACACCAGTCAGAATGTTCTCTAATAGACATCTAAGCTGCACTAACTTCATATTAAGGTTTACCACAGTCAGGGTTAAGCTGATTTTAAAACAAAAAACAAAAAACAAAAAACAAAAAACAAACAACCAAAAAAAAAGCCCCCCCCCAAAAAAACAAATCCCAAACATTTAATTTAAAACCAATTTATTTATTGACTTACCCACAAATTTGATAAACAGAAGGACTTTGTTTAAACAGCAGGTACATGTAAAAAATCACCACAGATATGACCATTTTAAACTGTCAAAGCTCTCCAACATCAAGTGCCACAGTGACTCCAGTAATCTCAGTAACAAAATTCTCAGCAGGTTTGATAGTGTCAGGTACCATGAAGGTTAGACAAATGGGACAGGACGTGCAGTATCAGAAATGGAAAAAAATCATGTAAGAAATGGGTCTATGAAGAAGATGAAGAAGCTAGACAAAATGCCTTAAAAACTGAAGCTTTTCCTGCAGTGTAAAGATGGAGTCATTGTCTTTGTTATCCCTAGATTCATACTGGTAGTAGCTAGAATCCCCTTAAAACCTTTCAATACTTCTCCCCATGTTAGTAAATCACTCTCTCTGCTTCGTCTCCTGTGGTCTCTGTGTGGCTCATTCTGGGGCATCTCGGGGACCATGTGGAGGGGGCAAAAAGGGGAGCATCACCCAACAGCTTTCGCAGACAAACCCTTGTAACTAATCATATGTGTGGGAAAAAGATTGTACATCTTCAGTTAACTCAGACAGGAAAGGGAAGAGGAAATTCCTTTTTTGATCAACAACACATTCATATGTATTTGTTTGTTGGTTTCTTGGTTTCTCATCATAGTACTAAACAGATTGAGGTCCTTCCTGGTAAGAGATTCTTGTTCCTGTAATTCAAATAATACAATCTAGTAAATATTTACTGCAAAGATTCCTTTAAAGAGTTTCTTACTTGAGAATTCTTTGCCCATAGTTAGTTCAGGAGCAAGCAATGCATGTTTTGGGAGAGAGAAAATAGAAATTTCTCTTTAGAGTAAGTAAGTTTTGCTATTAGAGGTGAGTTTTTTGTATGTATAAGGATTTTTTTTTTTTTTTTTTTAAGTATTAAGAGGTTTGATATATGAAACTTCTTTTACTGTTTTTCGGGACTTTTTTGTCAATTTGTTGTTTTTGTTGGGGTTTTGGGGAGGGGTGTTTTTGTTTCAGGTTTTGGGTTTTTTGTTGTTTTGTTTCCTTATTTTTTGTTTGTGGGTTGTTTAGGTTTTTTTAATGGAGATCAGAATAGGCAAACTTCATTGGTATGCATGTATATTTCGCATGTGCTCATGTGATTATTCTGGCATGTCATGAAGACATCTCAATGTACATTTAAGTAAGGAAGTTACACTGAGGAACACCTTTTTATAATACAAGAGTGACTTTGAATGTGTACAATATTGACAGAGGCCTCTATACATACTCAAAAAAATAACATCTGTTCATTATTTCTCTTTCAGCATTCAAGGCACCACAATAGTTCTCAGACTTTTAGTTTTGAATAAAATGGAGTCCGAGATACATTTCAAGGGAGAGTACAGTTTGGTTTTGAATCACCTAAGTTTGTCATGCTCATTGTTTTTGTGGTCATTTATTCTCATAAAAACCTTTGTGGCAGCAATGTCCCAAACTCACTTTATTGCTTATATTCAAAAGATAATTTAGCCAATGACTCATAACAGATTCACAAGAAATTAATACTCTATATGTTCAATGAACAAATCTGTTTCCTCTGTTCTATTATGCATGAAAAAATCATAGTTAATTAATCTATCCCAAATCCCCACTTTTTTTTTTTTTTTTCCTAGAAAAGAATTTTCATTGTGTAAAGCAATTGTGTAAAGCCATATACACTGCTATGGTATTTTGCCATATTATCAGTAGCCACACTGTTCTTTCCATGTAAATAGAAAAGACAACTGAAACTGTTGAAAAATTGTGCAAGTAGACCAAAGAAAGTGAGATGCTAAAAGAGCACATTTTTTTTTTTTTTAAATTCTGTTTGTGCTCAAATAAAAAAATGTTTATATTTTACCTATACTTATGGCTATGTCAGACATTTCCTTCTTGTTACCAAAATGAACTGCTTTGTTCTGCAAGTTAAAAATTGATATGTATCTCTCAATAACACAAATGTATGAATATTTTATTACTGACCTGAATTAGACCTTTTATTCATACATATGAGGTATAATTCACTCATTTATACTAATAAGATAATTAATAAGCTTAATATCTAGCATTAGCCATATAATTATGTTATTAAAGCTATTAAAATTGTGCATTTGAATAGAATGGGCTGATATCAATGACAATAATGAACCGGAAATTCCTTAGATTGCATGCATATAGTACTTGAGCTAACAGTATGTAAAAAGTTACTAAAGGAAAACATAACTGAACATATTCATTTTACTTTACAAAATTTTCATTTTTTATTTTTATCTCTAACATTTGTATAGTATTATATATATTATTTTCAGAATTTGTATTTCCTAGAGCCCTAAGACATAAGTGTAACGTAAGGATTCACAGTTTGAAACTTTATTCTGGCTTTATCTTAATGGAGAACCAGTTTTGGTTGTTTTTTGTAGGTTGGTTTGGGTTTTTTTGTTTTTTGTTGTTTTGGTTTTTTTTTTTTGCGTGTGTGTGGTTTTTTTGTTTGTTTGTTTTGGTTTTGTTTTTGTTTTTGTTTTTTCACAGAGGCAAAGGAGCAATTACTGACACACACCATTTAGTAGAAAACCACTAGCTGTCAAATACATGAACACTGGAAACCATATATCGACACTTACCTTACCGCTATGGCTTCAAACAACTTGTTTCTTAGGCTGTAGAAGACTACCACAGCTCTGCAGAAAGGCAGAATTTAGGACAACGAAATGTTCTTTTACATTTTTTATAAGTTCATCTATGTAGCACAAAAAAGCTGAAAGTTGGCTGTTGGGAACTTTAAACAAATCATTCTGTGATATATAGACTTTGTGTGGCAAGCTTTAACTTGCGAAATTTACCCCAGAAAGGGCAATTTTAGCCCAGCATCTACAAATCAACTTGAAGAGACAAAAAGAGATGATGAAAAGTATTAAAAAATCTAGTTATATGATTTCTTATGCTCAAGTTCCATAATCCTTGGTGATTATGAATATCTTTTACTAGCTTTTGTAATAAGACAACATTTGTACCAATTAGTTCTACTAAAATAGAACTTTATCTATGGGTGTACTCAAACAGAGCAGGTATATTGCTTTGATTTCCTGTACCTTAAATGTAGCATAAACACTCTTAAAATCACATCAGAGCAGGACTGTGAATTTGTTGTAATCTCCCCTTTGAGTTTTGTTAGCCTGTGCTAGAGATTGAAAGGAGAAATCATACTCTTGAATTAGAAAGGACTTGCCAATACATGTTTAAGTATAACATTTTTAATGGATGGTATTTTTTCAAAAGAATTGTGGAATATTTTGACACGAATCATTTAAGGAGTGAAAAAAAACCCCAGAGAAATATCATGGGTATTTTACTCTAGGAAATTTCTCTGTCTAACATATAATTGATCTAAAAGTCGCTGCTGTACAGTCAATAAAATAGAATTTAAATTATTTGGCCAATTAAATGTAAAAAAAAAAAAAAAAGGGGGGGCTTTTTAATATTCAGCTAATATAATTGACAACAAATTTATCTTTATTCATATACATATAAAGAATTAAACTAAAGGATTATACAATTTTTATACTATTAAAAAAAAAAAAAAAGTATTTTACTTCCATTAGCCCAATGTTCAGGCATGCTGACTTCTAGAAGAGAATCCATAATTCAGTCAGACCCTGAGTCACAGGGCCTCAGGTTGGAAATTTTTTTGTTTCCAAGAGCCTTGAACCCTTTTGTGATCTCTGGTAAATCCTCCAGAGTCTCTCAATAGAGATCCTTACTCCAAATAGTCACCTGTTGATTATGAGAAAGCAAAATGGTTCCAGAAAGATTCTCACTTTTTGGTTTACAGTACTTCAGGTTTCTAGAAACTGGGTGTGCTAGTATACAGATTTTTGTAATATCAGTGATCTCAACTCTATTTTTCAGGCGTCTGACAATCAAGTATTATGCATGGTGTCTAAGTTCTTCTGGCATCAGGTCCTGGAGATAATTGATCTCAGGAAGAGCAGAGACTGAATGATTGCAGCATTTTCATTCAGATTTTTTGGACTTAGGCACCTCAGGAAATTGCATTAAAGATGCCAAGACTTTTATCCATATAACCCCTACTGTCTCTTTATTTATGGTTAATTTTACTTTTCAGCTTGTAGCTATTGCCAAATAAACAACAATGCAAGTAGGAAAAAAAAATTTCAGATAAGCAACTTCCTTTTATCTTTGGGAGCTCTGGTTAAGGAAAAGGTATGATCTAAAATATATAATATGTAAAATATTCAGGAGTTGGACTAAATGATCCTTGTGTGTCCCTTCTAATTCAGGATATTTTATGATTCTATTCTATTTATCTATCTTTTATTGATCTATCTATTTATCTATCATCTTCTTATGTTTGAGTATCATCTCATTGATTCAACTGAAGAGAGTTATATACATCTTTATTTAGGTCAGAAAATACATAGGAAGGAATAAATGATGCTATCTTTCTCTAAGTCATAGTTTAAAATATGTAGCGATGGTACACTTTCAGAAGAATTTGTAACGAGGATTTAGGACTTGTTTTTCTCTTAGGAAGCTTTTTCTGCCTAGGAGTATTTTCCCATAAATAGTTGTATGCTTTTCTTTCCCCTCTCCTTTTGCATACCAGAGAAAAGATGCAGTCTCCGGTCTGAGGAGAAGATAAATCCTCACGGTGTTACAGGCTGTGCCTGCAGTGAGCCTGGGGCAGGGAGGCCAGAGGCGACGATAAAGCCTTGGAATGAACAAGAGGTTTGCCTTTTTCTCAGGCTCCATGCTTTGGAAGCATGGCTAGTTTTGCTTTGTAAGGTTTTTAGTGTTCTTGTCTTCAAATAAACCTTTTTTGAATTCTTTCCACTGCCTTGGCATTTTTGGGGGGGAATACCTGTATATATCTTACTTTACAATAGCACTAAATCTTGTTTTAAAAATCAGATTATCCTAACATACTTGGTTAATTAGGGAATAATTTCAAAGAGAGACAGAGAGAGATTGAGATAGATCTCCTATATATCCACACTTAGCAGCAATTAATATTTTCACTGGGATGGTTAGCTAGTGTTGGTATGACACTTTGTTTTGACTACTTATTACACAGGTAGTTCAGATTTTCTTCAGAAATTTTACATATAGACAATAATAATAATAATAATACCAATGAAGTTCTCTGAACAGAAACATATTCTTCAAGAAATTCCAACAATTTGTGTGATTCTCCACATTCTCTTAGTTTCATGACATTCTTTTACCAACAGCAGTAACACTTTTGTACTCAACCAGTAGCAAAACTTTATACTGAAAATGTGTGTGGAAATGAAAAAAAAAAAAACCAAAACACATTGCTAACTTTCCAATAAAAAAAAGCACTCAAATCTATAATTCTTAAAAAAAAAAAAGGTTATTTTTTATTTGTACCATTAATATAACATTTATAAGTAATCAACTTACTCTATACCTTCGTAAGACATGACAGAATGAATATTAGTGAAATTGTGGTCATGGAAACAGATTGCATGCTATTACAGAGCTGGAATATAAACATGCTCCAGGCAAGCAAGTATTGCTTTTTTTCTCTAAATTATGCTCTCACTTGCTAAAAATATGGGGTTTGTTTGGATTTTTTTTTTTCTTTTGAGAGAGCAAGTGAAAAATACACAAGTAAAATTGCTGGGTAGAGAAAATCGGAGATTCATATAAAGTGTGTCAACATAATAGTGTATCTGAAATCTTAGGTTTAGTATTTTTAATACAGACCAGTGGCATTTAACACCTTAAGTAATGGAAATATTAAACTGTTTGATGACAGTAGAACTGCAGTAATAGCACAAAGAACTGAAAATGAGATTAAAAAAATATACTTTCAACAGTCATAATAATTCAATGCACTATTCTGCTACCAACCAACAAACCTCAGGGGTGTAACTGTTTGCCTTCAGCCAGTGAATATTCAGTAGTTATAAGTCCCAGCGTCTCTTTTAACATAAGTGGCAAAATAAATAAATCGGGGGCGGAACATGGGACACCATGAACCAAACAAAGAAACTCTATATGAATTTAATTAAGAGATTTAGCATTGCTCACTTGCCCTCCAATAAAGACAATTTGGCTGAGAATGTATTTCACTGAATTCTAAAGCATTGGATATTCTAATTAAAGTTATAAATAATCTGTGAAAGTCATGTATTCTTTTTATAAGTTGTTTTGCCTATATTTTTTACAGAATTTCTCTGTAGTATTATGATTCTACTTTTTGTAAGGAGCAAAGCTGCTATTTCAACCCTCTGTAATTTTCAGACTCACAGGAAAAAAAACAAAAAGGGAAGGGAAGGGAATAAGAAAAAAAAAAAAAAAAAAGCAAGACTTTATCTTGTCTAGACTCCCTTGGAAATAGCCACATATTGAGATCTTTCCCAATCAAAATATTCTGCAGGAGACAAACATAATATTATGTGAATACAGTACCACAATTAGGCACCAAGAAAGAAGGACTGCATTGATTTTAAGAAAGGATGGAAATCTCCCCATAGCAAAGCATTTACTGTTGCATCCTTACATGTTTACTGGGCAGCTGTGTAGAATCTTCCACCATGTCCAATAGATCCAATCCCATCTGGCTCCAAGAAGGAATGCCACTGGCCAGACTGAGCACATGACCAAAGGCAGTAGCACCTCTGGAATAATGTATTTAAAAAGAGGAAAATAATGTTGTGCAACAGCAACTGGGGACAGGTGTGAAAATATATGAGAGAAACAGGTCAGCGAAGAAGGACAAGGAGGATGTGCTGCAGGAGCTAGAGGAGAGAATCCACCAGTCTGAAAATGAAAATTAGATGTCTCTGTGTACTGGGGGAAACACTGTAGTATAAACTCCTTGGATATCAAATGAAGAAGATAGAGGAGAATGAGACAACATGACACAACTGGAGATTCAATAGTTGAGTTCCCAAAAGAAGGAAAAAAATAGTTATCATGGCACATGGGTCTTTTTGAATATTTCATTTTTTTAATTAAAAAAAAATATTTAACATGAAGTGTATAAATTTTTCGGAGATCAGAAATTCATAATTTCATATCAGTGCTATATTAGGGCTGGAGAGACTCTCTTTGATCTGAATTTCATTCTATAAAAGAAAATGGAGAGCACGCTTATTTATGAGACCTCATTTTCTAAGAGCACGCTTTTAGGATAAGGTAGCAAGGGCTATTAGACTAAGGCAGGCAGGCCTAGAGCCAAATATTTACTTACATGTGCAGGTACATAAGCTATGATGTCATCATGAGTGTGATTTAGTTGTTTACAAATTGATCACAGAATATTGTGAGTTGGAAGTGACCCCACGAAGATCAACAAGTCCAACTCTTAAATAAATGGGGACAGCCTTGGCATTATTAGCACCAAGCTCTAACCGTTATTTGAGATGCAATAGATCATCAGAGATATCTCATGTTATTCATAGAATTTCACAACCTTCAGGAGATCTATATAGTGTTAGAATGACAGCTAGAGGCCAGATAGGACAACCAAGGAGATCTCACATGCCACTAGTTACTATATTTATATAACTGAATTAAGCCCAACGTGTCAGCTCTATTTCAGTGAAATCAATATTCTGATAACTTCTCTAGATTTTAAACAATAGCTGTCAGATAGGACTCCTGAAGATTTAGAAGGTTGTCCCTGTCTCTGTGAGTCAGAAAAAACTTTGGGAGGAACCAGGTAGGCAAACTACAGGCCTATCAGAAGTATGATTCAGGTAGCAGAGGGGCTGATCTGGGAGAGCCTATTGACTTTAAATGTCTATATCATGAACTACTTTTTTTTTTTTATTTTTTATTTATAGATTATTTACATCTCTGTTTTCCATATAGAATAATTTGTCTTTCCAGAGCTGGTAGTTGTGTGCTAAGTACTCTGTAGGGGAGTTAGTTATTTTTCTTGCTGAGTCATAGGACAGTTTGAAGTTTTGTCATAAAAATTCTGCATATGTAGTGGAAAAGGTAAAAATGAAGGCTCATGTAACATCTTTAAAACCAACCAAAAACACAAACAAAAACTTATCAAGTTATATTTAAATTGCTGGATACAATACCTCGAGAAACATCCAGAAAAATTGCCCTAAACAGAGAAAAATTATATTGATATGATATTATTAAAGCCATTAATTATACTTCAACTTTCAATTGAATTACATCTAGAAATGAAAAGTTACACTTTACACATTAAGTTTATGTAGCTATGTTTAATAGTTGTCTTCTAGTCTTTAGGGATGTGTTTTTTTAAGGTTTATAAAAGCTGAAAATTGATCTGTCTGGTAACAGTATTGTAGGAATTAATTCTCACCTTACTTTATAAGAATTATAAGAAGTAAATTCTCTGCTGGCCTAGCTTCATTTGAAGTCATTGAAATAGTGTCAGGAGAGAATGTGGCAGTGGTTCCAAATGTATTTTGTTATTATTTTAACAACCACTAGGTATTTAATTTCAAATATGTTCTGTTCTCTATCCTCTTTTTTTCTCATACTAACATAGTAAATTTCAAAGAATTGTTTATTTTTCTTGGCTAATTTATGCAGTTTTGTTTTGCACTTTTAGTTTGTTAGACTCACAATTAGTCTACATATTTTTCCACCAGTAATTACATCCTGCCTGATTCTGTTACTGTCTTTGCACTTTGCACCAGATTTTTAAAATAATTTATAATACTGAATTTTTATCCAATTACACTGCGGGTGATTCTTCTTCATTAGTGTATGCAGTGATGTTAAGTGCTGTATCTATGTCTTTGAAGCTTTTAGAAAAGTAATTCCCCTGTCTGCTTTTCTAACATCAGAGTGTGTGTGTGTGTGTGTGTGTGTGTGTGCGATTGTGTGTGTGTCTGTATGTATGTGTTGGTTGTTTTACCCTAATTGTACAATGTGTTATGAGATTTAAAGTCTCATCTCATTAGAGGTCAACAGTATTGAGTGATATTTCCAAACACCATTTAGAGATTATGATTTGAGCTGTATACTCAAATAGCTAATTGTTTAAGCTGACATTTCTCATCTATATGAAGGAAATGGATAAGAAATCTGACCTTTATTTGAGTAATAATTCCATTAGAATTTCCCAAACTAATCATCATCATGTTGTACCAGACATTTACTTCTGTTACATACTTACATGTGGCAGTAACAATGAGAATAACAATATTTGTTATTTTCTAATTGTGTTTGGGTCCACAAGGTAAAAAAAAAAACAAAAATATCTAATAAGGGTTGCAAATCATCTGCTAAGTTTCCAATAGGGTTTTCTAAAAATAATGGCACTTCTCTGCACTCCATTTCAGGAATCATATCTAATCTCGATGGTCATTATATATATTCATTCTATGGAATACAACTCTGCAACACTAGAGCTGTAGGGAGTAGCCTCTTGCTGGGGTGTGGAGGAATATATGTTGTCTGTAGGAGATGGGCATACTGGTGAATGACCTGTGTTGAGAATAGAAGAAGCTGGAGAAGATCAGCAGATTGTCTCACCTCTGGTGCTACAGACGATCTTCTCTAAAACCCCTCAGCCTCAAGGGCCTAAGTTCAGAATCCTGAAAGGAACGAAAAAGATAAATAGTAGGATCACACCTCTGGACTTCAAGAGAAGACTTTAGTTTGTTCAGAAACCTGCTTATAAGAGTTCAATAGCAGATGGACCTGGAGTGAAGAGCAGTCTAGAAATTTTTTAGTTTCGGTTTTCGTGTGGGGGTGGGTAGTGGGGTGTCATTTTGTGTACATGCCTGCATGTGCATGTGTGTTTAAATTCACCTTCATGATCAAGAATGGTCCATCATGATGATTAGGTTATCAAACAAAGATGGCAGGAAGTCTGCACGGATAAAAAAGGACATACTCATTGAATTCAAACATAAAAAAAAAAAAAAAATGATATATGGAAGCAGGAGGAATACAGAGACACTGTTTGACCATGTGGGGATGTGGTTTAGAAGGCTAAAGCCCATCTGATATTGAATCTGGCCTGGGTTTTGAAGGGCATTGGAAAGGGCTTCTACAGATACATCAGCAGTAAAACGAACTTTGTAAAATGTGGGCCCCCGGCTGAATAGGGCAGAGGACACGGCAACGCAGGAATTGGAGGCATTGACTATCTTGGCCTGTTCTTTCACCTTCAACTTTACTGGTAAGATTTGCCTCTAGAAGCCTCAGGGTCCTGAGACCCATGGGTAGGTCTCGAGCAAAGACAGACTTGGAGGAGACTTAGACTGGATAATCAGAAACCCTCAACCATAATGCAAGTCTGATGTCAATTTATAAGACAGTAGATTCCATAAGAGAGACTGTGTCATTATGACAAATATTTTAGCTATTTGTATAATTATGTTCAGGTAAAAGAAAATTGATAGTTTTTGGAGAGCAAATTTATTCCTCAGAAGGACTCCAGATAGACGTACTGAAATAAAAATATGGGAATTATACATACTTTTAAAAATTGCATGCTTTTTCAAGTCTCATGTTTTAGTAGTCATACATGACAGCTTCATGATACATATCTTTGTAAACAATTTGTCTAATTTCATCTATCACTTCATGACACCTTACAAGATACTTACATCTACACTACACTGTATAGTGATGTACAATGAAAAGATATCTCATTTTTGAAAATCAGTGTTTATTTTTCCACAAGAACTTCTATTTAAATTAATTAAATAAATGAATTAATCATGGAAAGTAATTTTCTTCTAAGTATGAGAGAAGAAAGAGTTTATTGCAGGAAACATTTCCTTCATATATTTGTTTCATCATTAGAACATATTAAAATTCAAAACAACCCTGTCAAATAATTTCTTTCACAAAATATAGTATCTTTAAGAAAAAAAACCTTACATTAGAGAGCTTCTCATAAACCTGTTACAAATATTTCAGTAATTTAATGTCAACATTTTTCTTGATGGAGCTATTTATTCTTTTTAAATAAATAATCGTGTTTGTACAAATCATTGCCTACTAAAGAATTTGACAAGGCATTTTGTATTATTTTGACAATGGCTGTAACTAGATTTACAGAAAACAAAAACATTTATATAGTTGGAAAGCTCCTTAAGGAAAAATAATTAAAAAAAATAAAAAAAAAAAATCTTCCTGTATTCAGGAAAGGAAAAGTTAACTTGTGAAATGTGCAGTCTAAGCTTATTACACTAACAGACAAACTATATAGAGAGTAAAATATTTTTAATGGGAATGAGAATTAAAGAGGAAAATGCTATGGCCTTTAAAAATTTCCTAGGGTAATTACATTTAAGTACTGTCTGAAGATTTATTTACAGGTACTACTCATAAAGTTTCTTTTTTCTATGTCAGTTTTGGATTTTTACATTACCTGATATTATTATGAGATTTTTGTGTGTGTCTGTGTTTGTTTGTTTGTTTCCTTGTTTGCTTTTTGGTTTTAGGGAGTTTTTGTTTTGTTTTTTGTTTTTTTGAGAGGTTTTGCTTTTGTTTGTCTGTTTTTTTGTTTGTTTGTTTTTGAGGCAATTAAAATGTTCCCATAATTAAATATATATTAAAAAAAAAAACAAGAAGAGAAAATATTATCTGGCCTTATAGAAAAAGACAACTAAACCAGGCAGATTTCTTTCCAACTGATTTTAATCTTGTGTAGAATCTACCCATACATTTAAATTTTCTTTTTTTTTTTTTTTTTCCACTAGCTTTTAAACCATAACCTTAAGGGAGGATATATTGAGATTTTGACCTTCAGGGATATAAGACTTTTAAAATTTTGATAGGCACACATTGACAGGTAGATTTAGATAATTTGATTTTTAAATTAAACTATTTATTTAGGTTTAATAAAAATTAAAATTAGATTTTAAAAATTAATTTCATAATGATTATTTCACTTTTAAAGAAAAGCTAGAAACACAAAGCATTGGATATTAAATCTTCATACTATCTGCAGCCCTGATTCAGTTGAAAACCAGACTTTAGGTTTGACACAAACCTAAGACTGAATCCTGATACCCAGTAGCCTGAGAGAACTTGAATTGCTTTATTTGGCAAGCATTGATGTTGCTGTCTTTGAACATCCTGAGAGGCATTAAGTCTCTTACTGAAGGATGTCACGTTGTGGGGTCATGCTCTCCTCACCTTCTGCATTGGCCCTATTTAACTTATTATTACCAATCACCTACTAGGTGTTATCAACTATGCATAAGAATCCCCAGGTACTACAGTTTACATTTTTTATCTCTGAAGTGTGTGAGAAAAGCACAAAACTAATTTTATTAAACAGATCTAGTCATCTAAATAGCTTCAAGAGTATAAATTATTCTTCCTGAAGTCAATTGGAATTTGTACTCACGACACTGTCTCCATATTTACCTTTACAAACAGTGTTAGAAAAGAAGAGAAAAAAAACAAACCCAATCCAATCCATACTATGTCAAATTTTAGCATCAATTTTCATCACTTTAAAAGGGGCTGTCCCATTAAAATGAATGCTTCTTTTTGCTTGAGAGAATAACCAACTACTGTTTTAAGTGCAGTGGCCACCATCAGAGAGTCACATGCTTAACTTGTTACAAAAGTCTGAATTATATAGTGCAGAACTAAAGGCAGAATTACCCCCGAAGGATGCCACTTTAAGAGTTTCTGCCTTTCAGTTGTGCAAAAGTGATTCATAGTTTAAATTAAGAACTTCTAGAACCCTGCAGGGTGAAGTTACTTCATTGGCTTCTGTGATTCTCAGAAGTGATTTTTCTTTCTCTCAGTCTGTGCTGTAAAATCCATGGCAGACTTAAGCTTTCACAGAGGATGGGAAAACAAAACCTACACTGGGACAGATTTGAGAATAAAATCTGGGCGTGAGGTGGAACGAATGTTGCTAGAGTCCCTTTTGTGAACTATGCAGAAATATTCAGAATAATTTGCATCTGTTTTCCCCTGTTGATAGATAAAGGTGTTAATTCCTACTACTCTTCTTCCTACGTTCTACCCACAGTGAAGATGTGTTCACTTCCTTATTAGCAACAAAATGCACATGAAAACTGATGCATGACATAAATACTTCAAAAGTATCACTGGAGAGCAATGGAAAATGTATCTTTCAGTGTTGCGCTTTGTTATAGTCTCCAAAAGAAAGTGTAGCAATTAGAGCTGTTGAACTGTATAGGAATTTTATAATGTTATTCACAAAATCTCGACTGAGGCAACATCACAAATGTATTCGTTGTGACAGAAAAAGTTGCACAACACTGGCATAACCTGCCTCCTTCCACACCCCCTTCCCACATTTGTTTTAGTCACTTCTCTGTTACACTATGCAGATCTTCTCAACTTCAATTTACACAGATGTTCATTATATGGTTTTATTGAAATGGAATGAAGTTAAATGAGATGGGTTTTGGTTATTTTTGGTAAGTAAATCATCAGACATTCATTTCAGACAAATCTATTTTCCACCCTCAACTATTCAAAAACCTTGTACCAAATATTCAGAAAAATGATGACTCTAAAAAGAGAATTCTAATTATTTTTGAAAAAAAATACCCCTTGTATTTGTCATATGCTTTCAACCTTTTTGGATGGAACAGAGGTCAAATAGTTTTGCATAAGTTTCTTCCTCTCCAAGAAAGTTTTATTTTAAGAAAGGTAAATGAAGGTAAAGATAGTTCAAGGAGATGTAGAAACTGAGGTTTGGGGCAGCAGGGGAGAGAGGAAGAATGTAATCTTAACACATATTTCTTAACACAATCAGTTCATAGTGAACTTGTATTTTGTTGTCTTTTCTCTTCTGCATACTTCTCCATTATCTCCTGACTCATCATTTTTGTTGAAACCATCCATCTCACACCATAACATTCTGCTACTTTTGGTTGCCTCTCCATTTATTTCTGTCTTCTAACATGACATAACAATAATTTTTTACATATCTTTGCTTTCAAGTGCATAGTCCTCCTTTTCTTTCTCTTGATATCTTATGATCTTTCCCTTTAATTTCACAAAAGGTCTTTCTTTTTCTGTATTTCCCTTGTGTGAGCAAATTCCAACATAAGATTTCCCTTTATATAGCGCTATTTTGAAATATTACCGCCGTGTCATACACTAAACTGTATTATTTTAATTAAGTTTTTCAGAAGCAGCAAAGTACAGATTCAAAACAAAATTTGTGAATTGCATTTTTCCACATTGTGATTTCTATTGCATTGCTATCTGAAAATATTTAAACACTAGACTTTTTTTCAGACCAATTTAATTCTCAGGTAAATATTTCATTCCACATAATAGTTGTTAAAAAAAGGCATACCAGCCAAAATGAAATTATCTGCCTTTAGCAAAATGGTAGTGGTATACTGAAACATTACCATCTTACGACATAATGAAAATTACATTAGCACTAAATAAAGTATTAAAAAGAGTCAGAAAACAAAGCTGTGAAGCCTGTGGAGTACCATAGAATATTTGATTTTTAGCTATTCCACCAAAAGAGAATAAATAATATCTTGTTTTCATACTTATTCAAGACCTGTATCATTCTCAATAATATTTTGCTCCAAGCTCTGACTTTTGGTTTGTGAGCTTATGAGATGATCTTGCCATTATTCCAATTATTTTTTCTGTATCTGCATTAAAAATGTTATTTATTATCTCTCAAAATTTTTTTTTGTAACAAACAGAAATAATTAAAAAATAGTAATCAAAATCAAAATAAGTGATTTTTTTCCCCAATATATTTACAAACGGATTCCTCATTAGGATATAGTATAGTATATATTTATGTAAATCACGCAAAGAAAAATAAGGGAACTATATTACATTAAACTCTTAGTATCTCCTTTGGAGAAATGCAATTGTCCACATGGGTTAATCTTCTCCACTGGTAAGACAAAAAGTCTTACTTGGTAACAAACTGTACTTCCCAAGAGTGTATTTGGCAGACTGGA
The DNA here is from genome assembly GCA_035222235.1 of Margarornis squamiger. Lineage (NCBI taxonomy): Eukaryota > Metazoa > Chordata > Aves > Passeriformes > Furnariidae > Margarornis > Margarornis squamiger. The sequence goes on from JAWWTY010000037.1 coordinate 17,082,577, forward strand.
AAAGTCATAATCATGAAAATTATGAGAACAATTCCACTCTCTCTACAAATTATGCGTGACTATTTGGGATAAAAATATTGCTGAGATGTTTTCAGACAGGTTCAGACACCAGCTGTCAGGATATGACAATCTCTATACAATAAAATGGGGAATTCAATGAAGAATTAAAATAATAAACCAACAACATTTCTAAATTATACTTGCTAAAACAGAAGTTCCCCCAGTATATATGTCTTTTGAGCCTTGTCTTAACCTTTTAAAATTATCTTAAATCAGTTTTTAATGCTCTTCATTTAATAGATAAATATAAGACATCTTTCAGGGTTGTTCTGTTGACTCATTCTTATCAGACAACAGCGCTTTAACAAAGTCCTATGGTTTGGTAAAACATCAAGTACATGATTATCATAGCACTTTTGGAAAAGGAAGTCTTGTCTTCTAATTCACTGTGCATAACCACTGATACAGAAGCGTGAAAGCTGTGTATAACAGGCTACTTCATCTTCCCCCATTTCCTACAGTATTTTCACTGACATGATGCCTAGCCCTATTTATATTGAGTGTCTGGACAAAATGAAATGCAACAGAAATCTTCTTACAAACACATACACATAACTCATGGAAAGAAGATCAGTCATCAATAGCAGCAGAAAGCAGGACTCCTCACCACTGCCAAGGAAATACGGACACAAAAGCTAAGGACTAGGTAGAATTGGTTGGGAGTTTGCAGTACAGAACTCTACCAAAGTAACTGTTCTTGTCTGTGTTTCAACACTGCATCACAGAGGCAGTATATTTCACTTTCCTTAATATGAAGCTTTCTTTCTTATTACTGTGATTGCTGAGAATAAATAATTTAAATAGGGTATTTTATATCTAAAAATATAAATTAATGGTCTAAACTTGTTGCAGACTGGCAATTTGTAGGGACTTAATGGAAGAACCCATTTCTAAAGAATGATATGCATTAGGAACACTTAAATACCTCTTTGTATTTATAGAGTGGAAGAGGACTTATGTCCATTTTCTTAATTACTTCCACCTAAGGATATTAAAGCAGTTCATAAGCTTGTATGAAACCTCACTGCCCTATGTGAAGTAAATAAATATAATTGTCCTCATTTTACTGTTAGGGAAATTGAGACTTTGGGAAGACCGACTTGAACTAATGTAGTGGGGGTGAAATTTTAGTCTATTGTGGAAGATTCCTGGGCTGAAGACAGCTTTGGCCTTGGAATGATGCAGCTGTGAGCATGGGAAAGAAGAGAAGAAGATACCTATGGCCTTGCAGTGGCATGGGAAAGTAGGAGAAAGAAGAAAAACAACTGAGAAAAACAAGATATGTTTTGAGTCTTACCAGCATGAGGAGAAATGTGAACTACCTATCAGAAGATGGTCTAAGGCTCATGGACAGAAGTGCTTGCCTAATAGAGTGTGGCATGTGTATGCGTGGACAGATAAGAAAAGTATAAAAGAGAAGCTACCTTTAATAAGGTGGTTGTTGTTGCTCCTGGTTGTAAATATTCCTTGCCCCAAACCCATGTATGTGTGTGTGTTTGTCCATTGCCACAGTCTATATCATAATATTCTACCTTAGTAAAGTTCTATCACTCTTATTAGTCGAATATTTAATGCTGAAATTTGAATCAGGAATACTGAAGTTTGATATAAAGGTATATTGCTAATGCGAAGATAAAATTTAAGTATTTAAACTATCCAGTAATTAAATATAGACAAATCCATAAAGATTTGCAAGAACCGTATTAGTTCACAACTACCACTAGATAATAACATTTTCTAAAAAAGACAACAGGAAATCTGGTGAGGGTGGTTTAAATTTCATAAGTGAATAAACTGGATGTCTTCAATTTGTAATAAATCACTTGAGATATCTTGAAGAGCTTGCCTTTTAAAAAGATGCTGATCTCTTTAGTGTCCTTAAAGCTATGAGACACTCCAGCAGTGAAGCACCCTTAATTCCTCGATGGTTTTTTATTGTTATGTTTTTGTTTCTAGTGTCTTTGGAGCAAATAATTCCTGTTTCATGTAATGTTTACACAATGCCTGCCCCAGTGAAACAACTATAGTGTAACAAGCAACATTATAAAAATTTTGCTATTAATCAGTATATCAGCCTCTTTAAAATAATGTATTCTTTAAGACTACCTAACATTTACTTTTTACATTATTAATCAAAATAATGTTAAAACAATTCCTAAACAGAGCAATAATAAATATAATTACCATGTTGTACCTTATAATTGTCAATATTAATACACAGTAACATTTTTAATTTCAGATTCTAATAATAATATTTACAATTAGAAGCTTCTGGTAAAAAGAAGGCATAACACTTTATTTTGGAAGACATTTTATTTTTAATTGGCCTATACAATTGTCTCCTTTTCCACTGACTTTGTTACTTAAAATTCATACGATTTTTATATCAGGTTCAGCTCCACCAGAGCATGATCATTTTATAATTCATACATGAAATATTAGCCTGCAAGCAATGCCATATTAACAGAAGCCTTTGTACTGTGTGAAGACTAAATAATTAATATTAAAACAAAGAGAGAAGAAAAAATCATCACGAAACAGAACAAAACACCATTTTATTGTGGTATTGTCTTTTTAGGCACAAAGCACTTTATTGCTTGCTTTTCAGTCTGTTTCAAATACTTTAGCTGACATTTAAAATATAATCCCTTACTTTTGCCTAGTTAGAGGGAAGAAATATTTACCTATTTTTTATTTATTTTTTTAATTTTCTCCTCATTTATAGTTAGACCTCCAGGATTCTGCAGAAACAGACAACCCTTCCTTCATGAGATAACATTAAAGTAACATTCTTCACACTTGGAAGATCTGTATGCTTTCAGGTTGCTGTCATTGTACATTCACCTGGAATCCAGCTAAAAAATGATGCAACACATTTTTCCTCTTGTGAAAGTCATAAACCAACAAAGTAGTGAATAAATACCAAGAGTGACATTGAGCTCAAAAAGGGAGAAAGGAGATGATGAGTAAACATTTTTAGTGTCTTCCATATGCGATGCAGTTCTTCATTTATAGTTAAGAGTTGCATGGCTGTGCACTGTAGATGAAGTCATTATTAATAACAACTATAATTGATGCCTGAGCATGGCCTGCTTAGGACTTAATTTTTTTTATTTTTTTTTTTTTTTTTTTTAATATTTGAAGTATTTGTCTCCTTCAGATTGTGTAATCATTCAATTTCAAATATGTACTGCCACACACACTGAACTCTGAAATGGTTTTGTTCATAATTTCAAATGAAAGATCATATAATTTTCAGAGTAAGCGCTTTCAACTTCTTCACGTCCTTACTCACTTACACTTAGATCTAGTATGTTTGGCAAGCAGTGGTAGGAACACACACACCTGAGTTGTTCTGACCCAATAATTAATATAATAATCCAGTGTCTCACAGATGTTTGTCAGACATGATCTTCCCTTGAGTAGCTATTCTGGGAAAACTAGTGAGGAGAAGCAGTGTTTCCAGTGAGATTAAAAGTTCTATCAGCTTTCAGAAAATTCTGGATTTGCAGCCATCTATTTCCACAAACTGAGAAATTATTTGCAATATTTTACTTGTAAAGTATTTTTATAATTATTATTATTATTATTATTATTATTATTATTATTACTTTTTTTGAGGGAGCTTGACATCAAAGAATGCTTCTAAGTACGACATGGTTCTCAAAATGTGTGTGTCTTTTCCACTTTGATTGTAACTATATAGACCTGCATCAAAACCCAGCATTTTTCAAAGAATGATGTTTGCAATCCTCAATAATGTGCCTGGAATGTTGTCTTGATGATGTCTTCCTTAAAAAAATAGTCTCTATTACTATGTATCAACACTGTAAGGATGAAATTGAGCTTGATCAATGTCGCTTGAGATCATCTTGTCTTCAATGTATAATTTTTTTCAAACAGACTTAAGATGTCTCGCTGCAGTTATGCTGTGTTCTCTTATCTTGACACATATTACATTATGCAATCAATATTTACTCAGGTCTGTGACTCTACTCATTGTAGAACTACTGAATGTAGTATTCGATATAGCTTGAACGTTGCCCTGGAAAGCTGCTCTCTTAGGAAAACAAACCCCCAAAATATGCTATAAATGGTTCAGGATTTACCTTCACTGTGATATATGTGCTTACCATTATGGTTATTAATGTCTTAGATTTACAATGTAAAATTGAAATAACTGTTGAGAATACCACATATGCATAAAAAAATTTATAGAAGATGATAAAAAGTATAAGTTTGGAAGGAGGCATGTGGCTACCTACAGATTCTAGAAAAACTGTTATAGATAGATGACCAAAATGTTTATTTTTGTCTACTGAAAAGCAAACACTCAATTTCTTATTACTGTCTAAGAACTAAATTTTAAGCCCTTGGAATACAACATCTATCAGTCAAACAGTTGTTAAAATTTCTACAACACATAGCTAGTAATAAGTGGACTCTCAATCTTGTGGGCAAACCTCCTGCTCAAACAGGACTTTTCCTTTGACATGGTAGAATTCAAGATTTGCTAGTATTATAGAGTTTTGGGGATTTCAAATCATTGCTATCTGCATGAACATAGGAGCAAATCACTTTTTATTTAGGGAATGAATATCACTGTGCACAATATGCAATTCAGCAGGTGTTTAGTAGGAAATAGAAGTTATATTTACTTGCAAACAGTTTATCACAGGAATTTTATTGGTTGGTAGCTTTCTGGATTTAATCCAGATTTCGTACGCAGCAAACCTCTAAAGCATTTGGCTAAATAGATTTATGTCACTATAGAGACTGTCAGGCCACTTTCCAGCATTAACTTGACAGAATGAGGGTGACCTCCTAAGACAGTAAAAATATTTAGAATATGAATTACTGCATACATGCTATGTTTGGAGTTGCTTATATCCACAAAACAACATTCTTCCTCAGCCATATAATGTGACAACAACACTTCCAATTCCTCTAATATTGGTTGCACCAATATTGTTTTGTACAGCATAGCACAATTTTAGACATTGCATTGCATAATATGGCAAAGTATATTTTGATGTTTACCAATAACATTTTTCTTTCTTTCAGTTTTTTTCTTTTTTCTTTTTTGTTTTGTATTATGAGTTCTGAGGCTGGATAATTTATTATTTTCTTTTTTTTTAGTTGGATATGTGTTAAGTGAGATCTGTACATTATTTGAACTGTTCTTGCTTTATCCTGTTTTAGGAGCATTGCTACCACTATGTATTTACAGCATTTTGGAGAATGTGTACTTTTCACTGGGGTAAAAATTGACTGAGCAGCTGAGACTAGAGAGTGGTAGTGAGTGCAGTTATATCCAGCTGGCAGCTGGTTACAAAGTGTTCCACAGGGTTCCATTTTGGGACAGTTCTGTTTAATATCTTTATCAATGATCTGAATGAGGGGATCAATTTGCACCCTCAGTCAGTTCTCAGATGACACTCAGTTGCATGGGAGTGTTGAACTGCTGGAGGGCTGGAGGCTCTGCAGAAGGATCTGGAGAGGCTGGATCAGTGAATCAAGGCTGATGGTATGAGGTTCAACAAGGTCAAGTTTTGACTACAGCACTCGGGTCAAAAAAAACCCGTGTAGTGCTACGGGCTTGGGCAGAGTATCCGGGAAACAACCTGGTGGAGAAAGACATGGGGGTGCTGGTCAGCAGCAGTTGAACATGAGTTAGCAGTGTGTGTACCCAAGTGACCAAGAAGGCCACTGACAACCTGGGTTGTATCATCAATACTGATTGGCAGTATTAAGGCAGCGACTGTCACCCTGTACTCAGCATTGGTGAGTGAGACAGCATTTTGAATTCTGGGTTCACTTTTGGGCGCCTTGCTGCAAGAGAGACATTGAACTGCTGCCTTGACTGAGTCCAGAGAAGAGCAACAAATATGGTCTAGAGCACAAGTTAAATGAGGAGCAGTTGAAGGAGTTGGGGTTGTTTAGCCTGGAAAAAAGGAGACTCACAGGAGACCTTATTGTTCTCTATAACTCCCTGAAAGGAGGTTGTAGACAGGTAAGGTGTGATCTCATCTCTCAGTCATGTAGCAACAGGACAAGAGTAAATGGCCTCAAGTTGTGCCAAGAAAGGTTTAGATCATATATTTGGAAAAAACTTCAAGGATGGGTTGTCAAGCATTGAAACGGGTTGATCAAGGAAGTAGTTAAATCACCATCCTTGGAAGTATTTAAATGATGTGTAGATATAGTGCTTGGTTTGATGACGAATTTGGCTGTATTAGGCTAATGGTTCCATATGATGATCTTAAAGGTCTTTTCCAACCTAAATGATTCTAAGATTCTATGTCATTTTCAGTTAAGTGCTCTTTGCCTAAACCTGGTAATTTACAGACTTCACCAGGCATAAGAAGTACATAAGCCTAGCAGATATGGCAGAGAAACAACTCCAGAAACCTAATGCCACTCTGAAAAGTTGTTGAGGACCTGATATGTATCAGGTGATTCTCTGGGATAGTAGATACCAATGTTTCAACAGCTAATCTCCACTCCTGTAGTCAGCAAAGGGAGATGACATGCTTAGAGTACAATCCACCCAACAATGAGATGTGTCTAGAATGGACAGTATGGGATCAATTCTGTCCAGTAAAGAGGCTGAGAGATCAATTCCTTTGCCTAAAAACAGACATCTAGTGCCATATTAAGTATCCTAGAGTTCTCCTGTATCTTCTTTTTGTATCTCTACAAAAGGGCACTGGTTGTGCAGTATCTGTCAGTTGCATATGAATACCTAGGTGTCTCAAATGTCATGAGTCGATTAAATTTAAGCAACCCTGAACATCTTTATTAGGCAACTAATTTTCAGGTAAACTGAGAACAAACAAAATACATCTCATTTAAATGCTTGTGGGTGTAACTTTATGTAAGCTCATGCAAACTTACTTAAGCTCAAGTATGTGTTCTTCAATAGGAAAATAACTATTTAAATAGTTTTCTATGAGCTGGTTTTAAATTATCTTAGCTGTCACACTTCTAAACTAGTATGCAATAACTTCCTTGTAGACAGCAAATAGTGTTTGGTTGACTCATATGTTAGCAAACGTTATCTTATTTAGCAGAACAATAACTTTCCATACAGAAGTATTTTACACTGTGAACGTGCTGTATTCTTTTCGCATCTGATCAGGGAAAAGTGTAACTCTAAACATCTCTTTTTCTGCAAGGCAGCGTAGACTCACCACACACTTGGATGCCTTGGGGCTTTTTTCTTAAGACTTGTCATTGTGCAGTTTTCAATTACCCTGACAAAAGAATTAAAAACAGAATGACAGACTCACCATTTCTTTGCAGTGCAGCAGGATCATCTAGTCACTCCTGTTGTGTAAAGAAGTGAAAAGAATAAGTTATGTTCTAAAAGATTAAAAAAAAAAAAATGGAAAAGAGATGTGTAGTAATCACAGTAGCCACTAAGGTCAACAAATTTATACAAATCATTCCTTTTTTTTTTTTTTTTTTTTTTTTTTACATAGATCATTTGAGTGTGTCCCTTTCGTATTTTCAGCCAAAAAAGCCCACCCCAAAGCAAGTTTAAAATGATCCATAGACTGCTATAAAACTGCCAGGACAAAATGATGACAAAGTCTAAGAAGGCTGCAAAGCCATAGAGCTCCATCCCATCAACAAGAAATTAATGTTAAAACTTGCTTAGCTACTTCCTTTGCAGAACTCACTCCTGGGACTCAGTCAGAAAACTGTTTCACAGTCCATAAACTCTTCCCTGATGTGCAGTCTTGCTAGGTTCAACACAGAAAACTTCTCCATAGACTTTATTTCTTAAGAAGATGTCAGTAGCAGAAGTGAAGAGCACAGTCTCAAAGCTTGTAAACACATACACACAAAAGATAAATTCTAAATTTCACAATTTGTGTAAGAAAAATCTTTCAAAATAGGTTTTTCAGTCTCCATAATTTATGGATATTTATCATCTCTTTAATTTTCCTCATGTTTTATAACTATTTGTAGGACAGCAAATGAATCAATAGTTGCATTTTTTTTTGTTCTTCCTATAAGTGTTATTGACATTATGTGAGGCATTCTAAGACATATGATTACATGTGCAAGTGGGGGGAGTAGGAGAGACATACTTTTGAATACAAAACCAACAGATGAAATGAGGCCTAAAAATAAAATAGAGACAGATGGAGGCTCCTAGGAAAGAAATCCTGGTAAAACCTCATAGATTTTTCAGATGTTTTTATCAGAGATTAAATAACTCTTTGCTTTCTAACTTATAGTGAGTTCATATTACATCTTTATGCTATCAGAATAATATGCACAGTTAACAGAAAAGCTTGTTTGCGTATCTACTTTTATGCTGCACAGCAAATTTTTAGTATCCAACCATAAAACTCAGACACTGAAGACTTGTATATTGAGGAGTTTTCACAATTGCAATCTCTATATGAAGTGGTGAAAATGTAATAAAATTACTTCAGAGAATTAAAAATCAAGGCAAACAAATTGCAATAGTGAATAAACTCAAGCTATCAGGTTAAAATAAAAAAAAAAAAAAAAAGATTTCTTTCTCATAGTGATTGAAAATCAGCCAAATATTTGAACCACAAGTAATAATAATTTAGGCCCAGAAATTAACACTTCATCAGGGACAGTCTCAAAAGAAAAATAAATACAGAAATTATAAAAAAAAAAGTAAATTTAAAAAAGACCAAAATAAACCAAAACAGAATGTCAAAAAAACCCCATCAGTTTTATAAAATAATGTCTTTCTAGTATGTAACTATTTAAGTGTTCTTATTATGTTGAACATATTTGCACTCCCCTAAAGAAATAAATTGTGTGCTTGAATACCTAAATGACCCTTGCTCATGCAGTACCATTGATGGAAGACAGAGATTACTCTCAGTCTGAATCAAATTAATTTCTTTGTAGGAAGAAATTGTTAGAAACCTGGGTTAACTTTCTTAACAATTGAGTTGTGGACTTCAACTGTCAGAAAATGTGAAAGCAAATCATTATTCTGAGTGTTTCTGAGCAAATTTTACAGGGTTGTTTTATACAGAGGTTAAACAGAAGCTATTAACTGAAGACTGGCACTTTCTAAATTATATTGGTTTTATATTTAATATAAGCATATAACTTGGTTTTATTACTTTCTATACACAGAGAATCACAAGAGGAAAAATCAAATAAACTAAAGAAAACTTTCGGAATGCAACTAAAACTGGTGTCAGTTTATGAGGAAAAGTGAAAAAAATGATAGTAAATGTTAATGAAAACTTGAATTGAGAATTGCTTGCAGTACCACAAATATATTTATTAGAAACCACAAAACCAAGAACAACAAAAATAAACAAACAAAAACAGGAGAACAAAGAGAATCCTTTCTTGTCAAATGTGATGAAAATATGGAGGGCATTTAATTTTGTTATTTTCCAGTATTGAAAAGTTCCACACGGGACTTTTGTTTGTTATCACACAGTAACATTTTAACATTCCTGCTAGTGAATATTTGTGATAACTTTAAGAAGATAGTAAGGGATCCACTCATTTTTACCTGTAGTGCCAAAATAGCATACCTATGGCCCAATTAGTATCTTTGTCCTTTTTAGTCTTACATTCTCATGCATAAAACAAAGAAACCAAACCAAACCAAACCCAAAAACCAGACAGTAAAATAATGTGTTCTGTGGTTGACAGAATGTTAATCTTCACTGCTGAGTATATTTCTTGCCACCAAGATATAAACCCTTGAAATATAGGGTTTGTAATATAAGTGCTGCTACAACCTTGAATATAACCAAGAAAATGACACAACTATAATTATGGTCTTATATAGCCATAACAATGTATTCTGAACTCATAATTTGGTCATTTGTTTTCTATAATTACATTTTTACTTTCTCTTTAAATGAACCTAACAGCAAAGTCTTTTCACTAAAAATTAAACTGGCTTCTTCTTTGTTAACCCTGAATTCCTTGATTGTATACACCCTCCTTCTCTCCCTTTATTATTTCTGAAGTGATTTGAGACTGTGTGATAAGGAAGTCTAAGGACCACACTCCCAAAAACAGACTGCACCTTCTTTAAAGTGAAGCTCTGAGTGTTCCCCGTGCTTGACCTAAGCATCTAATAAATTTCAGGGGAAAAAAAATAAAAAAATCAAAGTCAAAAATTAATTTGACCAAAGATACAGAGAGGCCCAAACCAGGTGGTGGGTTATTCTTCATTTGACTTCAGCCAACCAAAACCAAAGCCAAGAGGAAAGCCAATTGTCTCCTCTTTCTCTGAAAGAAGATTAATTCACTTAGGTGACACCTACTTCTCTCTGCTGGAACCTGGAAAATAAAAAATGTTATGAGAGTACTATTAAAGAAACTTCTCACTCTGAGCATTCACAAGGTTGTCTGTCACACTTCCAGTGCCAGGGACTTTCACTACTGGGACTGGAGCCCCTTCACAGTGGGTGGTTCCAGTGACCGACGGGTGTCCCCCTTGACTCTCTGCACACTCCATCTCACACAGCCAGATCAGGTTTCCTTAGCAATTCAATCCCAGGTTTCCCACAGCAGAGTCTCAGATGTCAAATTCCATAAGACAATTTATTCACGGCACAGCAACACAGAAACAGCTCGAGTTGGTGCCTCCTGGGAGGCACCCTCAACAAAGGAATCCCTGAGCTTTTATACCCTCCCAGTCTCTCCACACACAACTCTTGCTCCTCCTCCTGAGTCCCCTACTCCTGCACCCCTGTCTGTGTTCATCCACATTGCTGGTGTCACCCCTCTTTGTTTCCTTTGTTTTTCAAAAAGTCATTGATTTCCAGCTGCTGCTCTGTGTTGCAGTGTCCTCTGCAATCCCAAAAACTGGCAGTCAAGGCCTCTTGTCTTGCTCTCCCGCTCAGTCTGTCTCTCCAGCTCAATCTGCATCTCAATCTGCAGTTTCAAGCCCAGCTACCTGGACCAGATGTGTTCCTCAACAGCAGATAGACAATACTGGGAAAATTACAGACTTTAAGATACTGCTTCTTCTACTAGAGAGACTCTGAGTCTAAATTCTAAGCTCTCTAGTAAGTCTCATTTGTCTTTCTTTACTTTTATGTTTTTGGCTTCTCAGGTGCAATAATTACAAATATTAGGTAATTTAATCTGACCTTCCGTATAACTGAGACCAAATTTCTTTCAGTTACAATTTTTTTTTAAAGACTATGTCAACTTGTGCTTCTCAGTAATTATAAACAAATAATTTTTGAGGGGAAAAAAAACCTGCAAAATCCTTCTATTTTTATATAATAGAGCTGATTCTAAACCTGACAAGACAACAAATATTCACACTATTCCTCATTTAACTGATATGAAATAAAATCAGTAATAGTTAAAAAAACAGAAAAAACAAACAGTAATTTATTTAAGCAGGTTTATTTATCTGTTGGCTTTCACAACCCCCTTTTTTACCCCAGAAAAAAACAACACCAAATCAAGAGTAAATAGTTATGATACAGTTGGTCCCCAAGAGATCCTCATCTCACGCTACATATAATTCTTTTCCTTTGATAATAGCTTTGACTTTAAGTATTTCCTACTTCATGTACCACAACCTTTGATTGTGCCACTACAATTGTTTGCAAAACTGTATTTCATATCTGAATAATAAAACAAGACAAAAGGACCTGTCAATAACAGTTCTACAAAAGGAAATATTTGTTATTATTCTATATAAAAAAAGTTTATCACAGATTTAGAGACTTCAAACAGTGATAGAAAAAAATACATGTGTAAGTCTCCATTTTCCTAATACATAAAGTCTATAGTAAATTCTTATAAATATATTTATAAAGATGCTGTTGTACATATTTTCAACAATTACACCAAAAGACATTGTGCATTATTCAACATATCTAGAGATTGGTCTTAAAAGGTCTAAATTATAGTTTTCACTTTTCATTATACTTTTACAGAAATGTGTTCCCTCTTGTGTCAAGGAAATTTTTAAAATTATTAGAAGACTAAGATGCCAGTGTCTTTTAAACACATTTCAAAATTCAGCAGGAATAGAGACCGAATATTTTTAAGCTTTTGAAGCTGTAATGCACTGAATTAAAATAAATACAACCTAAAATTTGTCTTTAAATATTTTCTCTTCCATTGTTATGCAATAGAACAATTATAGTGTGGCCTCAGATCTTATTCTCTCATCTTAAGTAACTTTCATTCTAAAACATGAGCAATCTATGTAGGAAGTAAAATCAACAAGAAACCACAGGCATGCACAACTCCCCCCAAAAAACAGCCAAGCAATGAAACAAAGCTCCACAAATACATTCCAAATCCCCACAAAAATCTGTGCAAGGCTGACTGAAAGAGATATACGAAAACCTCTACAAATTTCTAATAGGAAGGAGTAAAGGAGATAGAGCCAGACTCTTCTTAATCACATCGAGTAACATGACAAGAGCTAATGGGCATAAATTTAAGAAAATTTCAGTTAACCATAAGAAAAATACTGTGATAGTGGTGAAACATTGAAACAGATTGCCAAGTGAGGTTGTATCGTCTCCACCCTTGGAGATAATCAAAACCCAGTTGAATATGATTCTGCGTTGAGTAGGAGGCCTTCAGAAATGTGCTGAAATAATTGTATGATAATAATTCTCTTGAAAGGCTATTCATCATTTAATTAATTTCAGTTCAGTAGCCAGTGACCTTGCTTATCACCCCACCCTTTATTCCCTCTGAGGTTGGAACAGAATACCTGAGAACAAGTCTATCAAGTACGCTTAAGTCTCTTTGAAAAAACAACATGACATTAGTGGACTCAGAGGGGTAACAGGAAAATCAATTTTTGCTGAGGTTGTCCAATCAGTCATATACAACCGCTTTAACATTGCTCCAGTGTTCTCCTTGTCATTACAGTCACCCTATGCACTGACTATGAATGTGGGAAAAGGCTGACCTAGAGGCAAAAAGAGATCAGGAATAACACAGTACCTCATCTGGAAGAAGAAGAAGAGGCAGCACTAGCTGTTTATTCTGATGCAGAGACATGTAGTTCATATTGATTAAGTCAGGGAAGCCAAGACTATGTGACCTTTTAAGGCTGAACAGCAGGTATCTTTCACAGTGAAAATGACAGCAGGTACATTGTAAACACATTCTTTAATGTAGAACATCAAGGTCCCGAAAAAAAAATAAATTGCTTAGTTACATATGAACACGGATTTTTATTATTTACAAATAAACCCAATCTTTTATGGTCTAATATTTGGTATTTTTAAAACAAATAAATAAAAATATTCTCTTTTCACTTTCATACAGAAATCTGAAATCACATAACACTGCAGAGTTCAAAAGGACTTACCTGTGTCTGATGGGCATTTCCAACCAAATAATAGGAATCTGAACTAAAAATCAGCTTGTTAGCAGAGTTTTAAAATCAACTAATTCTTTTTTAACCAGGTCTCACCTCAGCTTCTGCTGTTTATGTTTCTGAAAGGCAAACAAAGAAGTTTGCGAGGGAGCAAAAACCAAATGACTCCATGCACTTTTAAAGGAAAGGGTAGCGTTTAATAGATTGCAGTAAATAATCAACAAAGCTAGGCAGTAGTTTTCCTGTTAGTGGTTACCTGAATTCAATCAGGATGGTATCTTATGAGCTATAAAACTTTTCTAAGTTTAGGGCATTACTAAGATTCCCAGTCTTTTGCAAGCTGTTACTGTTTTAACTTGTGTGGAAAAGAAAAAGAGAGCTGCAATTAGATACAGGTATAGAATCACTGCTGTGCTAAGCTTCAGCTTTAGTCTTTGATAGTATTGAAGATTACTAATTACAGTTCGACTGCCAAAACAAACTTATCAGGGTAGCAACTTTTTTTTTTTTTTTTTTTTTTTCTCTACAAATAAAAAGTGCTGTAAATTTTGACCAAAAAAGA
>JAWWTY010000037.1:17096547-17109157 GCA_035222235.1 Margarornis squamiger
ACATTTTTTTTTTTTTTTTTTTTTTTTTTTTTTTTAAAGGGAGTTGAAAGAACAGAATTTTTGTTGAGGGCTGAGGTGAAAGAGATTCATGTGAAATTTCTAAACAACAGTCTCTCAACTGCTACAGTAAACACTTTGTAAATTGCATAAATTCCTACTGCGTAGTACAAACATTCGAAATTAAAGAGGTGTTTGACTGAAAAATCACGTAAATGAAAACTACTGCAAGATGTTGGAGAATTGATTCATGTTTCCCTGGAGATGATTAGGCACAGAATAAGAAGAAATGACTAAGTAAAATGTAGGAAAATTAAAGGGTTGTTAATTATATTTTTGAGGACATGGTTGTCTTAGTTACTGCTTTAAAAAATGGTTATTTTAAAAGTTGCTAAGTCCAAAAGTACTAACATAAAGCATTTCCATACCTAGCTCTATCTGTCTGTGGCATCTATATCATGTAAAGGTATATGCCTTCAGAATTACTCAAATATGTTACATAAATAAATAGGTGCTGGTAAGGCAAATCAAAATTACATTTGGAAACTTACTTATGGCATATTTTAAAGTATGTGTCACTGGAGGCATTTCCTTATTTAATAATCCCTCTTTGGAGAATATTCACTTGAGCAGTAAGGACAGATTTCTCCCCTCTTTAAAATTAGGGTTAATTTGGCTTAGCAAATCCCTTAAAGTAAAAGTCATAGTACCTAAAGCAATAAACCGTCATCTGGCTTTACCACAGTGATGCTAATATTGAGTGATAGCCTTAACATTGAAAATGGAATGTATACCTTTAGATGTGTAAAATTTGTATGTTTTCAAGGATACAGGCTCTGTGTTTCAGTTCTGTTATACAAAACACAAAAAAGGATGATAGAACAAGTTTTGTTCCATTGGCCATTTTTCAGATTAGTTCTCACTGATCTATTTACCCCAGTTCCTGTAAAAATGGGAGAGATGTAATCTGTAGAATTTTCTTTAGAAGCCATTAAAAGCACAATTCCTTTTGTATGCTGCTGCAAATTAAGTAAATGCTTTAAAACTTCTCCTTATAACCCTTTTGAAAAATAAGATCAATGATATAGCTAAATATTAAAGATTCAGTTACTGGTTTCTGTCTGCAGATATTGGTTATTTGAAAATTATATTAGCTAACACAGAGTAACTCACAGCTTGTGCCTCAGATGTAATAAGCATTCAGCAAGAACTAATGACTAATATGAAGGAGTAATGTGCAAATGGTCTCACAGTTTCCAAATATGAGACGAGAGCAGGAAGGGAACCATCATGTCATCCTGAGTTACCAGGGGCACCACATCGTCCCCTCTGTATGGCACATCTTCAGAATTTGAACAGTCAATAAAACCACATGGGATCACGAGCTAATGAAGTGTGCCAAAGCAATACAAATCTGTAAGCTCAGCAATAGGCAGTGTTACTGAAATTAGCCCAAAAGGTGAGCTACAAGGATCTTCACAATTACCTTTTATACTCTGACCACCTAGTTTCTGACATGGGACAAGCAAAGCATATGGGACCTGATGAAAATCTCATGGTGTTGGCTAGCAATTACATTCTGGACCTGGAAAATAAATAAGGAGATAAAACATCTTGCTTGAAGTTATTTTCTACCTCGGCTGCCTGTATTTACTCAAGGGTCTAATATACTGTGCTTGGAAGACCTCTATTTCCTGAAATCTACCCCCTCTCTTTGTACACATACACACACAAGCACTCACT
Organism: Margarornis squamiger; assembly: GCA_035222235.1. Classification (NCBI taxonomy): domain Eukaryota; kingdom Metazoa; phylum Chordata; class Aves; order Passeriformes; family Furnariidae; genus Margarornis; species Margarornis squamiger. The sequence goes on from JAWWTY010000037.1 coordinate 17,098,288, forward strand.
TTGGTAAATTTTATTTATTAATCTTATCAGTTATTTTATTTATTTATTTATTTAGGTTACAGCTTGTTCTATATATGGATATTCTGGCACTAATTATAGAACAGATTGTGTTGGGATTTCTACAGGACTGCACTATGGCAATACAGATTAAGCAATTAACCTTGATGTCACTGTAATTATTAAGATACTTTAGCAAAATGAACTAATTTCCCCACAGGATGTTCTGCTGAAATCAACTTCCACTCTTTTTAAGATGCCAAATAGCAAATGTTAATGGAAAACTAAGTTTACAATTTTAGTAATCTGTTGGGCCTTTTCAGTGGTAATCTTTTAATGTTTCACACAACAGTCCCCTCCAAACTCACAATATAAAATTTTTCATATAGATACATAAAATTTTCCATATTTCATATGATAATTAAAGCAACGTGCAATAAAAATCTATGGAGATCAGTGAAAAAATATGGGGAAAAAAGGAATAGATAGTAAAGATTACCCTTCACTGCGTTTTTACCATGCAACTTCTAATCTTAAACAAATAATTTTCTAAAATATACATAACCAAGGAGAACTAGTACATATTTACATTCTATACAACATTCATGTAATACAACTGCTTGCATCTAATATAAAAATATTATATGCTAATGCTTATATTAGAAACACAATAATATGAAGTATTTTGATTTCTTATTAGCATATAAATATTTACATTTTAAATTATTTTTACTCATAGTTACTTCATAACCAGTTTAATAAATATAATTACATTTATATTATTACAAATGCTACTTATTTTTAACTAGCTCAAATATGAAGTAAATATTAGTATTTTAAAAATCTAATTTTTGTGCCTTTCATACGTACAGAAGAAGGATATTTGTCCTACAGAAATTTTTTGCGAAGGACAAATATTTTCTTGAACCAATCATTACATATAATTGAAAAAGAAAGGATAAAAAAAAAACAAACCCTATTACACCATAAGCAATTATTACTTTATAATATTATTTAAATAACTTTTCTACCAGTTTTTCTGATTTTTTCAATGCTTTTAAGATAATTTTGAATGTATTTCAATTGCTATTTAAAATTCAGAGTAATTACTTGGTAAACTAATGAAATACACATGTGGAATAATTACTGTCATACAATTACTTGTATCTATATTACCATAAAGTGTAGACATGCAATGTATTCACATTTCTGTTATCAAGTTTCATTTACCTTCCTACATAGCAGTAAAACCACAGAGAAAAAATGGTGAACATTGTTGCAGTCAGCCTTAGAAGATAAAGAAAACTTCACTATAATGTTTTCATAGGTTTATTCGCTTGTAAAATGAAGTTTGTCTGTTCTGCCACTCTATTGTTTGTATACAAAGAGCTGACACCACCAAAATTAGTATGCAAGGAGTGGTCGGCCTGATTTGGTGACTAACCCTTCCCCTGTCCCCTGTCCCTTGCCTCTATTGTTAACCCTTTCCCTACCCCCTGTCCCTCAAGGTCCAGGAAGTGACCTCACTTCCCCTGGGAACCCTATAAATACCCAGATTTCTGGGAATAAATTCTCTTTGCTACCTGCCTCCCCTGTGTGTGGTTTTCCCTGCAACATCTAGGGGACCCTGGTGACCACGTGCCAGGAGGGGGGAGGAGTGCAGAGCGTCCAACCAGGCTGTTGGAGAACATGAAGACAGAAAGATCTTAATATTTTAGATTACAAAAAAACCTCACAGTTTGTCCTTTTTATAAGTCTTCTAGTGCAGCACATTTGGATAGTACTGAAGGCTGTACAAGCAGCTACATAATTAATTTATAAATAGAACTGATGCTATTATCAGTTAGTAATTTTGCAAATAATTTCTTTTTATTCTTTTTTTTTTTTTAAAAAAAAGAATGAGCTCTTGAAAATCTGCATTCTCTATTTAATAGCAGAACTACTTTTTTCTTTTTCTTCAAACCTCAATGAAGTCGAGAGGAAAAATAGCTAGAAAATATATAGGCTTTGTCAGGCTCATATTTCCTAGGTATATCTATGTAGCAGAACTCAGAACTTTTTGCTTGTTCTGTTTTTAATGAAAAATAAACAAGATTTGTAGATTTCATGGGTTTTGTTTTTGTTTTGAGAGCAGTGGAACATTTACAGACACTTGAGTAGACAGATCCAGCTGCACTGGAGCCATTTATGAAGGGCTATGTAATAAAATGAGATGGAAAAATTAAGAAAACCTTACCTAACCCAGGCAGGATACTGAAGGCTTTACAATGCTTTAAAAAAAAAAAAAAAAAGGAAAGGAAAACTTAATATGTAGATATCTTTCGACAACGACAGTTTTGATTGAAAACAAGAGAACTGCACAAACTGCTGTATCTCAAGCAGTGCCTGTACCTGATTCCTCCCAGCACAGTGCTCTGGTTTCTCTCTTGCACTGTCCTACAGGAGACATCACTAAAAGCAGCAATTTCAGTAATATATTTCCAAGGGATGCTGGAAGAAGAGAGGAATCTGCTGACTGTTTGTGATCATTCATGTTTATCGTTTGCTCCAAACTTTTTTTCTTCTGTAACTTTTTTTTTTTTCTTGTGACCATATTTCATTCCTTTCCTCTGATTTGCAGGAATTTGTATTAAAGGAAAATCTTTTCCACCTTTAATATGTTACAAGTTTTAATGCATTCCAATGTGCTTGTAATATCCCAAAGAAAATATTCCATAAAGCATTCGATAGTAAGAATTATTGGTTAGCAATTCTTTTAGTGAGCTGGAAATTACTCAGCGGGACTATTAAAGTAAGTGCTTTCAGGGTGTTTCACCTATAAGGTAACAGATACCTTCCAGAAAAGTAGCACAAATACACAAGTTATATGGAGAAATATGAAAATCACATAAAAGTGAAATAGCTTACTCGGATCTCTGCAAGGGCCAAATGCAGGAAATGGCGGGGGGGGAGGGGGGGGAGAAGACAAAATTATCAACATAATCAGGATACAGAACTTCTCTGAATTGAGTTATAATGTATAAAATAACCATAGTTGTTTAACATTTTGTTTATTTACTGATAGGTTGTTTTGTGTTTTTGTGTTTCTTTCTTTGTTTGTTTTTTTCAGTTTTTGCTCAGGTTTTTAATAAATGTAACCTGAAGAGATACATTTACAAAAAAAGGTGATTTTTCTTCTTGTTAACTGCCATAAAGGACAATATTCTTACAATATTATACATTAATCATTACATTAACTGACAGAAAATATTTCTAGAAGAATGTGTTTCCATTTCTGCAATGTGTGGCTATGTGATTCTGTAATATGTACCTTTAGGATAATTGCAGAAATAATTCAGGAAAAAAAGTAAGAACATCATGCTTTCTCATCTCAGGGCCAAAATCACAAGTCTTAGGGCTCCTTTCCCTTTTACTGAGATTTTTTTCCCCCCATTCTTTCTTTTCCTTTTCTTGTACATCTTGAAGATCCTTCATTTTCTCACCCTTTTGTCAAAGTTCCTTGATTTTTCCTTCCTCTTGTACTGATATTATAATCAATTAGATATTTCACATATGGTTGCCCCATAGTGGATGGATGATTTGCTTCACTGCTTTCTGTTACTCAGGGCTGAAAATGTTATCACCTTGGTTTTTTATCATGCCACTTGAATTTCTATTTTGATTCAGTAAAGTCATAACAGGCTTCACAAAAAAAAAAAAAAAAAAAAAAAAAAAAAAAACAACACAGTTTTTTCCTCTCTAAATGACAAAAGGTCATTGTAACAATTATATTTGTGACATTTATGCAATATTCTTTTATTTTTATATAGGCAATGCAATCAATGATTACAGTGGGGGAAGAATTATTTCTGGGAAATTTTCTTAATCAGAAATGTTAAAGAATCAGACTTTCTGGAAATAAATAGTTATAAAGGAAAATAAGACACATAAAACTGTAAATGAAGAAAGTCTCTTATTATCCATATCAGGAGAATGAAAGAACCTATTATTTTTTTCTAAGCTAAAAATTACCTAATTCAAACCTAACAGTAATTGAAGCAAAATTCGGAAACCTACACTTTGTGATTTTACACATTCATTTAAGGACTGTAGGTACTTCCCTAAGCAACTTACAAGTCAGATGCATGGATGAATTACTATGTGATTTCTTGCAGTGTTTCTGTGAATGTCACTGCATAGACTTCCTCATAACTGAAAGTTTTGACAACATTATTTTGACTAAATGGAAAGCTTATTGCAGTTTGATGTAAATTAAATCCTTTAGATTGATATTAAGAATTGTTTGAAGAACATAAAACTCAGAGGTTTAAAGAGAAACATCAATTTGTTTTTCACTACTTTCAAAATTCACTAAATTATTTTTTCTCTTTAACGCAGATTCAAAACTATTATTCTAAAACAAATGCAGTTGAAGAGAATCTTCAGAATACTAATTTCTTTAAGCACGTCATGAAAACAGGCAGCAAGGTAAAGAAAAACAAAAATACTTAAAAACCTGAAAATAAAAGGTTCAAATTAAATAGAAATTTATTATTATTTAAAAAAAAAAAAAAAAGCTGCAGAAGTATTTCAATCATGCTACTAATGAGTACAAAAGAAACACCATATGGTACTTGTTTGGAAAAAAAAAAGAAAAACAAACTTCATTACATTTCTTTTTCAAATATTTCTTTATATGTAAAATCCTAAACAAAACAGAAACAGCCCCAATTCACCTAATTTTAACCTATAGTCCCTTAAGACATATATACAGTGAATTGAAAGAGGAAGAAATACTACTGTAAAAAAATCACCTTCACATTTTCTGTCAATGTCCTCTCAATTTTGTTGCCTTCATAAATATTAAGATGTCATATCTCTCAGCTTAGCTTGATGAGATATTCTTTTAGATCAGGGGAAAAGGGTTTTTGTGATGTTATAGCTGTTACTAAAGGCTGTGTCGAAATGTGAGTTATAAAAGAGTAACTATCAGCATTGCAGCAAGCCTTGTGTTTTTCTGTTATTTGTAATGTTGCATAAGATTAAAATTTCACCAAGTATCTTTTGAGTTCTTGGGGATATATATATGCTATGGACATATTGGTATTGGTATTGCTGTATGCAATAATCTTTACAACACAATCTTTTCTAAGGTGTTGACTGTCTGGTTCAATCTGGTTTACGTTCACCTACATGTAATTTCCCTGTAATAAAGGAAACTGAGCTAAAAGGGAGCAGTCTTTATGAGAAGTAATTCCACTCTATATATCATTAAATCAGTACTCTGAGAAAACCAAAAGCTTTAAAAAAACCCCACAAAAGGACCCCAAAAAACCCAACACCTTTTTGTATTGTTCATTTACAAGGATATCTACCATACTGACAGGTTTAACAGCCAAGAGTATGTCACCTGCAGCATGATGCAGAAGAAAATATTGATTTGAAATGTAAACACACAGTACTGTGATGGCATTAACAAGTTACACCTTTCAATCCCTTTTGTTTCTGTAATACTGGCAAGTGTAGAGAATGCTATTTAACCTACACATAAGTTGATGTAACCTGTCTTTAGTGAGAAACCAACACTAATAAGATTGTCTGAGGTGTTATAACAAGATGGTCACTGGACTAATGTGAGTATATTGACAATGTGAATTTCCTGAACCTAATATATATCACTAGTTTTTTCCAAGTCAATTGAAATCAGGCTGTTGGTCATAAAGAACCTGAACCTTTTGTCATGAGAATTTGCTTTTGATAGGTTTGCTGTAAAGATGTATTTTCTGGTTCAAATCCCTCAGCCTACTTATCACTTCTTTTCCCTCTCATTAGCAGGTAACTGCATGCGAACTATGCTTTTCAGTCATTTCTCAATTAATTTGCATGATACCATGGGGTTGTCTGAACTTTTCATTTAATATCTGACCTTATCAGCAGTATTACCACTAATTTTTGCAGATTCTTTTCTCTCTTATGATCTCTCACCAACTCTATTTCAACATCATGAAAAAGTATAAAACTAGAAATTTTCATCTCAGATCTCATTTGATACCTGCAGGAAGCTGTAGTGGATAACTGAAAAGGATCCCTAGCATGAGGCAGAACATTAAACTTAATTATACCCTATGGCATTTGCACTTTGAAATAAGATATATTGATTTAACTACTCTCCTCTTCCCCTTTTTATTCCTTCCTCTATTCATTCCTTTTATTTCTTTCTTTTCAATCAGTCATCCTGACTTTTTGGTCCCATTTCATAACAACTTTTGAGAAAACTATCTATAAGCTGAAAAAAAACACTCAATTAAGATGACACCTTTCTAATGTCTCCTTCAGGATCACTATAGATATAAATTTCATGTTTGAAATTTCCGTGTAAAATTCTTATCCAAAAAGATAAGAACCATTTGAAAAAGTATTAAAAAGTCTCTTCTAATATTTCTACATGTCTTTCAACAGTTAAAAAAAAAAAAAAAAAGTGGGTTTTTTTGAGTGTTGACCAAACAATCTTCTCTAGGCTATTTTATATTCTAGTTAAAAATCACAGAGTTACAGATTGCAGGACTCAGAATGTACTCAGAAGATCAACTACTCTCTGTTGCTGTAGTCCAAAGATGACTTCCTTGGAAACACTAACTTTTTATGCTAATTACTTCTTAGTTCTACCAGCATTCATTTTATTGGAGCAGGGAGGAGGGGGAGGGGGGGGGGACATGGAATAAATATGAGACACAAATATTTTTCCTTGTTTAGTATTCATTTGAGTGAAAAGTTTCTGTGATGACCAGCACCTTAGATATTTTTGATGGGACTGAAAACTTCATTATAGGGCTAGCATGGAAAGTTTTGCAGTAACAGGAAATGTGTGTCTGCTAAAAGGAAAGGCAGAGATCAGAGATGACAGGAGGTTAAATAAAGTTTATTTTCAAGTCATTGTTCTTCAGAAAATTGCTCAACTTCAGAAGGAATACTGTTAAATATACAAGTGCATAGTAATTTCTTGCCAATAACATCTGGCATCTTGAAAACAAAATAATTATTAATATTGTAAATGAATCAAAGCAGGATTTTAAGGAAGAATGATGTACTCTTATTCATTTAAGATACTGCTATATAGGGCTGTAAGACTAATACAAAACACATTTATGACATTGAAACTTTAATTTTATTTTGGAGACAGATCAAAACATTATCTAGCAGGATGATTTACAGCATTGCACATTACAGTAAATTACAATTACTTTAACAAAAGTGTAATCAAATGATAATTTTTAATTATTTTTTTTTTTTACAATGCAAAAACATGGTATGAGGAACATCTTAACTTGAGATAACTTGAAATTACTCTTTAAAATAATTGGAATTGTGAGAAGTTATATGACATCCGTAAAGGGTGGAGATATGAGAAATACCCATGTCAAAATAATGAAGTGCTTCAAATTCAAAATTGTGCTTTAACAACATTATGATATCACGAAAGCAATTTAAAAAAAAAAAAAACCAAAAAAACCCAACTTTTAAAAGTGTAATCATAAATTAAAAGTGTTTCTGTATGACAGCAGCAGTGTGAATATGGCAATTACAGACAAAGTGATATTGTAATCTCTTACAGGTGCTTGTAATCTTACCAGTTCTTCAGCCATAGACTGTCCTTTCTGGAAAACGGAGCTCAGTGGGTTCAATATAAAACCACAGGTAGGTTTCTCCCTAAATTTCCAAGGCTGTCATATTCTTAGGGAAAGAAACCTATGGAAAAGGATATGATTTCCTCAGAGCAAGAAGTACCAAAAAAGAAGAGGCAGCAGAAGACAAAACTTTTTTTTTTTTTTTAAATTCTATATTCATGTACTTCAGAAAATTCTGTCCTTGTTTTCACTTTTTTAAGTTGAAAAATCAGTGATCAGTGGAACTGCAGACAATGATCACCATCATCTATTCACTACATCTGCTGGATGTTAGACTGTACTAAAATCTGCTAAACCACAAGGTAATTTTTTTTCATCTGTAATTTTCTCTTCTTTACATGAACTTTTAATGGCTTGTCCACCTGTCCTAGAACTCTGATGCTATATACAGCAAGACCCTAATACTACATAATGTAAATTATACGTTAATATAAGGTTTTCTGTGTATCTTCTTTAATTGTTAAACCTCGGCATTTTAAAAATCACATTTAAGGAAAGGAAGAAACATCAAAAACATTTACAGAGATATCCTTCATCTGGGAAATTTTGCACAGTTCTTGTGTAATCTTCTTTACTTCATTTAGGACTATATTTTATCTCTAATTAGATTCTAAAATACAAACTGCATCTCATTGACTTTTTTAGGTGTAGCTAAATATTTTACCCCTAATACACATTAAAGGTATATAGGCAGCTAATGATGCAGGTATGGACCTAGTGAGATTTAGAAGGATTTTACGTAACTCCCATGAAGAAATTCCTTCTTGAAATGCTTAGGTCTTCAGACTCACATATGCCTATAAACCTCTAGGTTTATACTTCCCTGTGTTTTTATTTTCTGTATGTGAAAAAATATCATTATAATGTTTTTTCACACACAGAAAACTCCAAACATGTTTAAATGGTGAGGATCATAGATATTTCTGTTACTAAGCCTTAGAAATTGTACAATAGACAGAGAGAGACAGAAATCTTTCAATGAACTCATATTGTGCTGATAAAACTTGTGATACAATCCCATGATGCCTAATTAAGGACTAAAGACTATTGTTTGCTGCTGAAATACTTTTTGTTCTAATATTTTAAAATACAGATGAATAACATTCAGTAAAGGCACATATATGATCATGTGCCAGCTCTGTACAAGGTTCACAGCAGGTTGTGTGAGCTTGCAATGTTCACAAACCTTCTGGGTTACTTAGCCTGTGGAGTAGCAAAGAACTGTCTCTGTGTCATACTGATTAGTAAGAGGGTTGAAATACCACAGTTAAACATCTCAGTTCACTTTGAGGGATCTTCCTCTCCATAGAGAAATTAGTTTGTAACTCAAACATGCAAGTCATTTGAATACCTTTAAACTCACCTAGGTCACAGTTCAGCCCTTAGTAGTTAGTCAATGCCCAGTGTTTAAAAAAAAAAAAGTAATTAGTTGATGACAATTATTGGTCAAGACAACCCCCCATTAACCCTGTTCTGCTGCTTAATCCATCTAGAAAATAAATTATGCATAATCCAAGCAATAGGACAAGAGGCAATGGGCAGAAACTGACGCACAGGAAGTTCCACTTGAACACAAGGAAGAACTTCTTTATAGCGTGGGACACCATGCACTGGAACAGATTGCCCACAGAGGCTGTGGTGTCTCCTTCACTGGAGATACTCAAGAATCATATGGATGCAATCCTGTGCCATATGCTCTAGGATGACCCTGCTTAAGCAGGGAGTTTGGACCAACATTATCCATTTTGTGATTCTGTGTTAATCTGCTCCTGTGCAGGGCTAATGGTTGAACTAAAGGAAAGGACAAGAAATATTCCTTCTAGGAAAAAGAAACAATGTTTGGCAAGATTCCCATTAAGAAAAATGAGTGCTTGACTTCTGTGTTGCGTATGGAAAGTTTCACAGGCATGATCTATGAAGACATGGGATAGGAACTAAAGAGTTTCTCTCTAAATGGTGTTTTTTGGAACCAAGTGGGAAAAGGTCATACTAAAAACAAAGTCTGCAAGACTCAAAGCCAAAGACTTAGAGCTGTTTCAGTGACCAGCCATCCTCTGGGTGAAGAACATTTTTATAATATACCACCTAAGCCTCCCCTGGCACAACTTCAGGCCATTCCCTCGGGTTCTGTCACCATCACCAAAGAGAAGAGATCAGTGCCTGCCCCTCCTCTTCCCCTCAGAAGGAAGTTGTAGACTGTCATGAGGACTTCCCTGTCTCCTCTTCTCCAGGCTGAACAGACCAAGTGACCTCAGCCACTCCTCATATGGCTTCCCCTCAAGGCCCTTCACTATCTGCATTCCCTTGCTTTGGACACTATTTTCTTCTTTACTTGAAAGTGGTTTAAAATCAGACTTTTTTCACATCAACAAGGTTATCATTAGGGACTATTATAACTTGAGTGGTGCCCATTTATTTTGTTGCAGAAGCATTTATTTGCCTATGACAGTAAAAAAGAGAATTGCTGTTGATATCAAAACAGGGCTGCTGCTTGTTACTGTAACGTTGTTTTGGGATTTTTTTAGTAACAGTTCTAAACACAGATCTTCTACGTTCTTACAGAAAAAAAGTCTCTGTGTGGAAAATAAAACATTAGGGTTTTTTTTGCTCCAGGATGCTCATAAAACAATTGCTGCAGATGTAGCTGTTGTTAACTACTGCAAGGAATGATTTTATCTATTTTAATAGTCATACTCTTTGCACTTGGGCCTTATTTTCCAGAAACTGTCAGGAACTGGTAATAAGGAAGTTGGTTTAAGTGATCTTGGAACTTGATCTTTTCCTAGTTAGTCAGAGAAACAAGACACAAAGCGAAACAAACAACAACTGAAAATTACTAGCATAAAACTCCTACTCTCTTCCATTCAATGCTAAGCAATGCCATGTTACACTGTAGTATGCTATGTTACACTATGATACTCTATTAGTACATTCTTTCTTACTCTGGGCTACTGGTTTTGGGACTGAAGAGATGAGTCTTATGCTACATGACGTCAGCTGAAAGCTGGGATGTCTGTTAGAAGCTGGATGTTACCTATTAATTGTTAATTAAATGTCATTAATGTTTGTTCTTTAGCTGTCTTATTCTCAGTTCTTTTCTGAAACTACAAAAATCCATAAAAGGGCTGCAACTCTGTGCTGGTTTAAAAGTAAACCGGCAGGAGAAAATGGACCCACCACTAGAGAGATTATAAGTCAGAGTTACAATT